>OY987313.1:38472801-39072801 GCA_963920655.1 Geranium rotundifolium | reverse complement strand
TAAGCCTTAAAATAGTGTAATTGATGAAAGGGATAATTCTAGGTGGCTACACCTAGATTTTGCTGCTTTTCACCTGCGTACATTTAGAATTTTTTTTCCAGCTGACTACGCCTAAAATGTGCAAAATTTTCACTTTGCACTTTCCGTCCAATTCTGTTAGTTTTAAACGTTTTTTCATGTAAAATGACTAAAATGCCCTTAACTATTCATTTAATTTTCAAACTATACCACCCTCACCTCTTCTCTCTCACTCATGATTGAATAAAAAATTGATTTATTTGAAAATCAAAACCATCTTCATTTCTGCAAATTTCACTCATTACCTTTGCTTCCATGGGTGCGTGAGAAGAGCATCGTCGGTGGGCCGGAATCCACGATGGAGTTGGAGCGATTTCAACCTCCGCCGAGAAGAAGCCCATCGCCGAGAAGCGTCGAGAGGCCAAGACGGTTGCCATGTCCGGCGGAGAGTCCGAGAAAGCGTGGTCGGCCGAAGAGTGAAGAAGCTCGGTCATGGACGGCTTACTTGCTGCCCGGAGGTGCTAGATGGAGCCGGACCAGGGCTTTGCGGCGATGGAGTTGGAAAACAGCGACGGAGGTGGGCGCGTGAGGCAGCGCGTGGAGGAATGCGGCGGAGCGTGGAGGCCACGCGCGGAGGCCACACACAGAGGAGGAGGACGACCAGATTTACCGGGTCGATCCCGCCGGAGCTCTCGAAGCTCCCGAACCTCACCAATGGCATGTGCCTCGACCGGAACATGCTCACCGGGCCGATTCCGGAATCGTTCGGGAGGTTCGCCGGAGCTCAGGCGCCATGGATCCACCTCTCCGACAACCGGCTCACCTGAAAAATCCCGACCTCGCTCAGGAACAATATGGACCTTTACTAAGAAGAGAGAGAGGGAGAGGGAGAGGGAGAGGGAGAGAGAGAGAGAGAGAGAGAGAGGGAAAAGAAAGAGGGTGGCATATGTTTGAAAATTAGATGAATAGGTGAGGGCATTTTAGTCTTTTCGATCCAATTATAATAACTCTTTAAACCTTAAGGGCATTTTAGTCATTTCACATGAAAAAAACGTTAAAAACTAACAGAATTGGACGAAAAGTGTAAAATGAAAATTTTGCACATTCTAAGCGTAGTCAGCTAAAAAAAAAACTATAGGTATACCCAGGTGAAAAACAGCAAAATCTAGGTATAGCCACCTGAAATTATCCTTTGATGAAATCAATATTTCAATTTCAAAACCCACCAAAAAATAAATTTTAAATATCATTTAAAAAAAACACTCACTGCATATAATTATGTGATTCTACGTGTGTGTGTGTATATGACTAATCATATGACTGATTAGCTGATGAGTGTAGAAATTAAATACTTATTCTTTTCTTAATTTAGAACTTAACTTTAGATTAGTTGATGAGCGGGTTATGGTTAGGTTTTAAGTCAGTTTGATTTAATTTTAAATTATAAACCAATCAATTCGGTTTTAAGAAAATCAAAATCAAACTGAGGGAATTCGGTTTTAAGAAAATCAAAATCAAATTGAGGAAATTCGGTTTGATTAGGTTTGGAACATGTCGATTTTTGGTTTGATTTGTTATGAACTGAATTTCATGAAATTATTATATTTTAGACTGTTTCGACTTATTATTTAACTTATCAGTTTTCAGTAGCATTTTTAATCGATTTTCATGAAATTCTCAACTTTTGAAGTCAATTTTGAATATTTGACTTGTTTTTTGTTGGCCCAATTAATAAAAATCGATAACTTGAAATGAGTCATGTGTGCAAATTAAAAGATTTTCAGTTTAGTTTGGTTTTATTATCGGTTCTTATTTTATAACTAAAACCTAACCAAATTTTTTTGGTTCAATTCAATTTAAATCCGAACCAAATCGATTATTCTCGGACACCTTTGCAAGTTAAGAAAAATAAATAATTAAATCATTTAATAATGTATGAGAAATTTTATATGAGAAATTCGAGAACATTGATTTCGATCTTGTTTACGTGCTATTAATGATAGAGGGAAAAAAATCACACCCTCAAGTTATCTAGAAAAAAGACAATCCAATTTCCTCAACAAAAAAAAATCCAATTTAATACGAAATAATCATGCAATTAAGTTCAAATTACAATTTACCTGGAAAGTGAAGATGGTAATTATTATGAGCTCAACTTCATATAGACTGATCTGATCAAAATAGGAGCTTCCATTGGAGTTGGAGTCTATGCTTTTATACTGTGAACGCATGAATAATTATTCTATAACTCTCAGTGGAAATATAATAGTAATTACTACTATCATTATCCTTGTGTTATTGCTGCATTAGGTGCAAAGTTCAATTTTTCTTCTTCTAATTATGGTGCTTTATTAGGTTCAACACAGAATATATAAATATACATTTCTAGGACACTGTAGTGCTTTGGCTCTTTGTTTCGTCATGCGTCTGAATCTTTTTCCTGTCACCATGGCCACTTTCAATTTTAAGTTATATATATTATATATCAACTTATATACTACAATAATTAGACTGACATACATACATATACACACATATATATATATATATATATATATATATATATTTAAGTGAGAACCAAGAGTTGCGTGAGAACTCATGAGAATCACTCAAATATAACGAGGGGCGTGTATTTTTCAATGCCCTAGAGAAGAAAGTGTTACATGTCGAGAGGATGTGTGTTACAAGGAATTGAAAGAAAAATAAATTTATTTTTTTGTCTGTCATAATAATGTTATGAAAATATATGTCATAATAATGAAAATACATGACATAATAATGGAAACACGTTCTCACAGGTTCGCACAAGACCTTCTGGTTCGCACTAGATCATGACCATATATATATATATACTTTCAAATATATTTAGGAGTTGTCACTACTAAAAATTAGAGTTTTTTCGACCAACAAAATTGGACAAAAAAACAGTGAAGTTGGTGAGGAATTGAAATACTGACCACAGGTTGGTCGAGAATTGTCGGTCGGCAGAGACTGGTAGGTAATAACTTTTTCCGACTAACTCAAAGTTGGTCGGCAAAAGTGAGGTTTTCCCGACCAATACGAGTTGGTCGGGAAATGGGAGGTTTTCTCGACCAACTCAAATAGAGTTGGTCGTGAATTAACTGAAATTCAGTAGCGTGTCTACTGAAATTAGATAAACTACACATAGTCATCCCCAATTATATCCAAAAAACACATAACTATCTTCAACTTTCAAATTGGACATCTAGCTACACCCAAAGATTGAAAATGGACACTTAGCACTTACCGTTAGATTTTCTGTTAAAATTTTAAGTAAAAAGACGAAAATGCCCTTTGTCAGACTTTAAATTTTCAAAATCATGTCATTGTAAAAAAAATTGTTCACTAGAGACTTGGCGTAGCCGTCGGAGGTCGAATCCGGTGCCGGCGAACGCAGTGGGGGGATCGGAGACGAGGCCGGCGAGGAACGTGGTGGTTGTGGAGAAGTTTGATCGAAAAACACATCAAAACTCATAAATGACATGTTTTGAAAATTTGAAATATGACTAATAGCATTTTCGTCTTTTTACTTAAAATTTTAACAGAAAATCTAACGGTAAGTGCTAAGTGTCCATTTTTAATCTCTGGGTGTAGCTAGATGTTCAGTTTAAAAATTATGGATAATTATGTGTCTTTTTGGCATAGTTTACCAATAATTTATGTATATACGGGACCTCCCAGTATGTTAAAACTTAACTACTTCCTGTCCTTTTCTTCTAATCATGTTCCGTGAAAGCATTTTCTCTGCCATTTCCTTGTCTTTTACACCCCCACTTATAGTTTCCTGCATAATTTTACTTTTTTGAGTGCTAGTTGTTGCAGGATCAGTGCCTTTTTGACCCCATAAAGTCATGGAAAACTTTGTTAAAACGAAGCTCCCACGAAATTTCTCCAAACCCATTTTGCCAAACACATGCATTAATAATTATTAAAATCCAATTTCCAAAATAATAGATAAATCATAAGTCAGTCGGATCAAAAAATGTGGAGATAAATAATATAACACTAATAGTATAGTGAATCCACAATAACACATATATTATATAGATTACAAATAACAAGTTTAATTAAACAACAGACTCACATTAATTAATAGATAAAAGCTTAAACAGTAACGTGGCAATCTAAAACCAAACCAAACATTAATCGTACATCGAGTTTCTTATACATCACAATTAATATTTTAAAAATCTTCAACTTGTCTGACGAATTAATTTATAAAAGACTCTCTTTTGTTGACTAGCTTTTAAAAACAACGTGCACATCACTACACCACGAACTCTAAAAGAGTCTTTTACGCGACCTCATGGACCGGGCGCGAACCACACAGCCCGTGACACCAACGACAACAGAACTTTTAACCGCCACACACAAAACCAGACCGCAACAACACAAAAACACAACACAAACCCACGACCAACCCAAAGAACAATACACCGACACTCCCACGAGAAACGCTCCCATCATAGCCAAGACCGACCCGAAAAGCGCCAAGACACCGACCATCAGGCGAGCAGGCAAGAACCAGACAAAATCATCGTCCGAAAAACCCGAGCCGAGGATGGACAAAAACATCACAACGGAAACAGATGAAAACAGCAATGCCGATGCGTTGAATACGAGGAAGAGCTGAAAATAAACCTCTGTTTCAGCACTCTGTTTGTGTAATGGATATGTGGGTCCGCGGAAGGCTGTGATGAACGTCGCGGCGCAGATTAGCGCGGCGACGAGCATGGATGTCTTGGCCGTATCCTTGACCCATTTCTCGCCTGAGCGCCTCAGTTCCTTGTGCTTCTCGTTGAATAGGTCTCGCGGGGTCTTCCCTTTCGAGTTCTTGCTGTCTCTGTACGATGGTTGCACGATCTTCTCCACCTCCTTCAAGAACAAGATAAAAACGGGTTAAGTTTGAGTCATCACCTATCAGTTTGAGTCTTTAAGTCAGTCAGGAAAAAAAAACATTCAAAGCGTACAACAAAATTGTTGCACAATCTTTTCCACCTCTATCTAGTGTTCTAAAACACGCTAGTCGGTCAGATAGAACATCTGAAGACTAATCGAAAACTAGTTGAATTAATTGAACTAATTAGACCAGTATCCCAAAATCTAAGAAACTCATCATTTTTACACAAAATGCTAAGCAAGAAAACAAAAGAAACCATTGAGAGAGCACAAAAACACCATACCTTGTACCAAAGCAATTCACGCTGCATTTGAAAAGCTGCTCCCGGCACAACGGCTAGTTGACTAGCCGGCGCGAGTTCAGCAGCCAAGTGAAGCAAATTATTCCGACCGGTAACCGTGTTCGTGGCAATCAAATCCTTAATAGAACCCAATTCATAAATCAAGCTAAAAACGCTCTCGTGGCGAAAACGGACAGCAATGTGAAATATGCTCCCTTTGTGCGGATGAACCTTCCATACCAAATCCGGGTTGAATCGGATCAGCTCAACGAGAAACTCGGAGTTCCCTTCCTCCGCTGCAATCAGCAATGACTGTGCAATGATCGTCATTGGCTTCGGCCCCGCCTTCTCCAAGTCCGGAGTGTTTACAGCACACTTGCATAGCTCTTGAACTAGTTTTGTAGCTTTAGAGGGTGTGCTCGAACTCTTCTTTGCTTCAAAACATAAATAATAGTTCCAAAAAAGACAGTAAGTATGGTTTTGGTCACTTTCAGTATGTTTTGTTCATTTCTAACATAACATGTTAGTGAAAAATGATCATGATAGCATATTGGAATTTTGAGCTAATTACATAAACTAGCGGTATAGCATAACCGCCAAGGACACCGTTAAAAATAAATTGAAAGACAAAAATACCCTTCAAATTTTAAAGTAAATAATTTACATGTATAAATAAAAGTTACTTTTTCCAGGGGTCATTAGGTCAATTTTTACATTTTGCTTATGTTTTGGTGGGTTTTAAATCATTTACAGCAAAATTTTGCCATTAACGAAGTATACAACAACTCATTGCAAAAGTGAGATACTACACCGTCAGTATTTTTACTTGCGCTTAGTATTTTCGACAAATTCCACGTCAGATTACTTACATAGATCCAAACATTTTCTCCAAGGTCGTCGAGTTTCAGGAACAAACGCAGAGGATTTTCGAGCCATGACATGTAGCGCAGCTTCACTGGATTCATTTTGAGAAATAGCTAATTCTGGGTATGTGTTTAACATCTGCAATGCCACATCTACAAAATAATTCAACACAAACAAACAAATAAGTAAGATATTTACTTTTTCAAGAGTCAAATTAATTTAGTAGTATAAAAAAAACCTCACTTCACTACATTGGAATAATGTTTTTTCCCTTAACTGCACCTAAATACCTTTCTTATTTTTCAACTATGAAAATTTTGCAATTTTAGATTTTATTTCTCAAATGAATGTGATATCTAGATGCAGTTATGTGAAAAACAATATATTCTAAGAGTGGTAAACTGACATTTTCCATAAGAAAAATCGATACTTACCAAACAAATCTATACCGAGACAAGAAATAAACAGCTCGATGCGATCTTTTTCACTCAAACCATCAATGTCAGTCTTTCGAATCAAATATTTAACCATTTCACCATGTCCTAGCATTGCAGCAGTGAAGACAGGCTTGATCTGACCCCGGTTCAGGAGCAAACCACATCCTACTTCGATTTTACGGTTCTGTGTATGATACAACTCTTCGTAGGCATCGATCATGACCTCAGCGATCCTGACGATCCCACTCGCAGCTGCATAGCAAAGGGCAGTGTTCCCGTTGGTGTTCTCTGCTTCTAAGAAGGTCAGTGTCCTGAAATCCGAAGTCTTCAAGTCGGTTCTCTTGAACCGGTTCACCAAATTCTCGACGAATTGGATATGTTGGGCTATTGCAGCGATGTGGAGGATGGTTTCGGATTTGTCAGTGATCTTGCGGTCAAGCTCTCCTTCTAACGACAGGGCGTGTTCCCAGTCGCCTTTGAGTGCAGCTGTGTGCAGACCAACATTATTGTTCATGTGACTCTGTTCTGTGTTCTTGTTTTCCGGAGAAAGTCCCATATTGTTTGATCAACAAGCTGTCTGAGATATGAAACACATTAGGTTTTAGATTATGTAATAAGGATCTTGTTTGAACTCCATTACACCAGTTCACATAACATATCTTGAATCGGTCGTCTTATTTTGCAGGCGCCACAAAACGAGTATCCTTAACATAAACCCAAGATCTACTTTAGACACTTAATTTTGAAAGGAAGTTACTATCGCCCATAAAAAAGAAGCTGATACGTGATACATCCCAAAGTGAACGACTTATTATCTTAAAACACACGTCTCAAAACGAGTATCCACTTAATATAAGCAGCAAATGCGACATAAACCCAATATCTGGTTTTAACACTAAGTTTGAGATGGAGAGACCACTGTTGGGCCTTTATTAAATAAGTGGAGGCCCAAAACTCATGTAGTTAGAAGAAAACCCTAATTGCTTGCCTATAAATAAGAGACAATAGAGAGAAGGAAATAAGACCAATTCAAGAGAGAAATAGAGTGAAATTCATGCAGAATTTTCTGCTACTTTCTAGGCTGACCAGCAAGGTTCTCGAGTCCGATCGGAGGTCGATCCACCGTTGGATCGTGCTGATATTTGGACAGGGTGTTCGGAAGACGTGGTACTACATTCTGACCGTTGAAATTTGCGTTTGAGGTCCAAGTGATTTAATACGATTTTCTGATCGTGCGCCATCAATTCGGTGAAGTTTCTCTACTCTTTCTTGTAATTGTGGTTTGAGCCAAGATTGGTTAATCTTGAGATATTGTGATCCTCTAATTGTATTTAGAGAGAACTCGTTGTACCCATTATATTGATAGTGGAGATTAAGCGGCCTCGAGGGTCCCGTGGTTTTTACTCTCTCGCCTTGAGAAAGTTTTCCACGCTAAAATTGTGCGTGCCTATTTGTGTGTTCTTGTTTGCTATATTTTATTAGCTGACTTGATTTGCTCTGCTTGATAGATTCCTACGAGATTTGTACAGGTGGGGAGAATTATTTAATTCCGCTGCATCTAATTATTCTATTAGATTCGTTTTTCTCCCAACAAAGTGGTATCAGAGGCTGGTTATTTAATCGGCATCCTGTGTTAAATAATGGAAGCTAATACAAGCAGAATGGTTAGTCTGAATGGTTCAAATTATCATGTCTGGAAAGAGAAGATGGAAGATCTTCTTTATGTGAAGGATTATTATCTACCGGGTTTCAGTGAAGCCAAGCCTGAAAACAAATCTGATGGTGAATAGAATTTATTGCATCGTCAAGTATGTGGCTATATTAGACAGTGGGTGGACGATAATGTTTTGAATCATGTCAGTGGAGAGACACATGCACGCAGTTTATGGAGCAAGCTTGAGCAGTTATATGCTCGAAAGACTAGTAATAATAAGTTGTTCTTGATAAAGCAGATGATGAGTTTGAAGTGTCATGATGGGCCTCCGTTGACAGATCATCTTAATGCTTTTCAAGGAATTATTAATCAGCTTGCAGGAATGGGTATCAAGTTCGATGATGAGGTGCAGGGTTTGTGGCTTCTAGGTACATTACCGAACTCGTGGGAGACGTTCAGGACGTCCTTATCTAACTCAGCTCCAGATGGTGTTATCACCATGGATTTGGCTAAGGGGAGTGCTCTGAATGAAGAGATGAGGAGAAAGTCACAAGGTTCCTCTTCACACTCAGAAATCTTAGTGACAGAACAAAGAGGAAAGAGTAAGAGTAGAGGTCCAAAGGGTAGAGACAGAAGCAAGAGTAAGAACATGTATACCAATGCAGAGTGCTATCACTTTGGTCTAAAAGGGCATATTAAAAAGTATTGCCGAAAGCTCAAGAGAGACAACCAACATGACAAAGAGAAAGAAAAGAAAGCAAGTCATGACGATGATGTTGCTACTATTACTGAAGAGTTTCTTCTCTTGTGTGATGAAGAAGATGTTAACTTGGCTTGTGATGAGACCAGTTGGGTAGTAGATAGCAGTGCCTCCATTCATGCTACAAGTCGAAAGGATCTCTTTTCATCTTATACATCTGGTGATCATTCAAGGAAAGTGTGGGCCTATATCTTGAAGACTAAAGATCAAGTGTGTGGTGTCTTCAAGCAGTTTCATGCCCTAGTTGAGAGACAGATTGGGAAGAAGCTAAAGTGCATGCGAACCGATAATTGAGGTGAGTATTGTGGTTCTTTTGATGATTATTGCAAGGATCAAGACATTCGACATCAAAGGACGCCTCCAAAGACGCCTCAACTAAATAGGTTAGCTGAGAGGATGAATAGAACGCTTATTGAAAGGACAAGATGTTTACTTTCGCAAGCAGGGTTACCAAGATGCTTTTGGGGTGAGGCTTTGAATACAGTGGTTCATGTGTTGAATCTCACACCGTGTGTGCCTCTTGAGTTTGATGTTCCAAATGGAGTTTGGACAGGTAAAAATGTCTTCTACAATCACTTAAAGGTATTTGGATGCAAGACATTTGTGCATATTCCAAAGGATGAAAAATCTAAGCTTGATATGAAGACTAGACCGTGCATATTCATCGGTTATAGCGAGGATGAGTTTGGGTACAGATTTTATGATCTGGTGCAGAATAAACTTATCAGAAGCCGCGATGTGGTATTTATGGAGAATCAGGACATCAAAGATATTGCGAAGTTTGAAGAAAGTGCTCCAGACACTTAATTTTGAGATAGATGGACCCACTCCATAAACAAATTAAAACATGAGATAACATGTCCTAATTAAAAACAACAGACGTCTCAAAACGAGCATCCACTTAATATAAAGTAACACGAGACATAAGCCTGAGATCTGCTTCCAGACATTCGCTTCCAACACTTTATTTAAAGACGGGGAGACCACCCCATACATGTTCACATAACATATTCCGAAATGAACATAAAATCCGTCTCATTTCCCTAAAACAGACGCCTCAAAACGAGTATCCACTTAATTAAGGTAGCACACGAGACATAAACCCGACATATTCTGTAGAGGGCACTACACATAAAAAAGAAGCCGAAACAAGATAGAAAAGCTTGAAATGGCTAAGATTTACCTTGAGGAAGAATGTGGAGTGACGGTGACGTGGAAGAGATAAGCTATAGAGCATACAATAATTGAGAAACAAATATGTACACACAACACAACTACTCAACTTATTTTCAAGGATTGATCAATGTGCCCTCATACATATAGTGAAGCCATAGCCGTATAAAACAAGTTTCGTTAACGTCAATAATTGCAACTCACAAATATAAAAGAAACACCTACAAAAAAACGGAGCGTGAGACGAAATAGCCTCGGTGGACTTGCAGCTATACCCATTGACCTATGTTAACAGACAACACACTAAAATTCAAATATGAAATTCATTAAATTTACCCTACATGACACATGAGGATTATAAATAAATAGAACTCGTATTATTGATCAATTAATTATTTAATTTAATTAGCAAATACATAATCAAACCGTCCCACTTGGGTTCAAAAAATTCCATTCGTAAATTATTATGTAATGCTACTTTTTGTCGTTGTATCATATTAAATGTCCTGTTTTAATTTTTAGGAAAAAAATAAATATTGGATCGTTGGTGTCGAAATGTCTAAACTACCCTCGTCTTCCTCACTCGCTCCTCTATTCCCTGGTCTTCGATGGGTGATGAACAATCATATGCATAAATAGATTCAAGTCATGGCAAAATTAAATTTGATTGAAAACGACGTCGGTTTTTGTATTTGGCATCTAAATATAAATAGAAATTAAGTGAGGATTTCTGACCGGAAAAACTGAATCTCCGGTACCGGAAAGGCCTTTCGTGCCGTCTCATCCTGCCGCCGGTCGCTCTCTCCGGCGTTGGAAGCGCGTGAAATTAACGTACGAGCAGCCATAACCTAATAAGAAATTTAAATAGTGGGTGTGCCTATGATATTTCGAAGAAGAGGTCACAATTAATTTATAAAAAGAGAATTTTTTCATCAAACAGTTTTTATTTTATTTAATTTTTGTGGGTATTTGTAAAACTGAGTTCTAAAATTCGGGTCGGGATCCGCTCCCATGTAAGCCGGATATTGTAGTCTGCGTAAGAGGGGAAATAAGTTCGCGTGCAAAAGGACACGTCTTATTATGGCCGACGTGAGTCAAGTGTATAATACACGTGAGGGGGATTGGTGAGAATATAAAATCTCACATTAAAAGAATATGAGATCAAAGGTTGTATATAAGAGAAAAAGTCAAACCCAACTATAAGTTTAAGCTTTTAGTTGTGAAGCCCGACCCAATATACGAAACTCAATCTTACATAGTATCAGAGGGTTGTATATAAATGAACCTAACTATCAACTTAACATTTTAGTTGTACAACCCTCCTTGAGGAGGAGTGAGTTTAATAAAGCACAAATGCATTATTAAAGGGTTGAGTTGTATATAAAAGAAATGGTCAAACATAATTATCGACTTGAGATTTTAGTTGTGGACCTCGACCCGATCTGTACAACTCAATTCTACGTGACAAAAATCGAAAAGGAATTGATTATTATGTCAGATTTAGTTACTTTTGTTTAATTTATCTTCGACACATTGTATGCTACTGCTTTATGGAATTTGGGACTTATTTAAATTAAAAAATTAGGAACTTTATTACGAGTCTGACAATTTCGTCATCGTTTATCTACTCTTAGGGGACCACTACTTCACGTGGCTCAATAATTTGGTCGGAAAGGGAATCATTAATCTAATCAAAGACGGGCTCATTATGTAGCCCAATGGATCTGGCCCAGTATTGGGCCTGGCCAAACTGACCCAATTGATCTGACCGATTTGTTGTTGTACATACACGAATTGGCCCAAAATGTGAACCGTATAACTGAAACGTCAACACAGTCCTAACGGCTTTTTATTTCAAATATTGGTTTCTTTTCACTCTTACTTACAGCACACGCCACATTGACATTAGATGGACACAAAGGCTTGCAACCTCCACACACATATACACAAGTACAAAAATACAATACAAGTACACAACGATTTTATATATGTCAGAGTTTATTCTCTCTTTATATTCTGATCTGTTACTCTGATCTGAACAACTTTTCCTGACATATTTATTAGAGTAAACTACACATAGTCATTCTCAATTATACCCAAAAGACACATAGGTATTCTCAACTTTCAAACTGAACACTTAGCTACACGCAGAGATTGAAAATTGACACTTAGCACCTACCATTAGATTTTCTGTTAAAATTTTAAGTAAAAAGATGAAAATGCCCTTGGTCATACTTCAAAATTTCAAAACCATGCCATTGTAAAAAAAACTGTTCGCCGGAGACTTGGCGTAGCCGTCTGAAGTTGAATCTGGTGCCGGCAAACGCAGTGGGAGGATCGGAGACGAGGCTGGCGAGGAACGTGGTGGTTGTGGAGAAGCTTGATCGAAAAACACACCAAAACTCATAAATGGCATGTTCTGAAAATTTGAAATATGGACAAGGGCATTTTCGTCTCTTTACTTAAAATTTTAACAGAAAAACTAACGGTAGGTGCTAAGTGTACATTTTCAATTTCTATGTGTAATTAGGCGTCCAGTTTGAAAGTTGGGGATAACTATGTGCCTTTTAGGCATAATTGGGAATGACTATGTGTAGTTTACCCTATTTGCTATTTAAGTGAATCAGATACTACCACAAAAGAGTTGTTTCTGCGACCGAAACATGAAGTGAGAATCATAGGTCGAGCGAATCAGGTCGACCAGAAGCGGGTACTTGAGCGAGACGTACAAGCTTGGCACGCAAGCAAACACCCCGAAGAGCGCGAAACTCCACACCAAGTCGTGGTGCGGGTAGTACAGCGGAAAAGTCGCCGAGAAGGCCACCATCATGGCCGCGACCGACACGAAGAGCGCCGTGATGCCGACCATCAATCGAGAAGGCAACGTTTCCAGGAAATCGACGTTCTCGTACCTCGAGGTGATGATGGAATGGAACATGAGGATGGAGGTGGAGGAGCAGAAGAGGCCGAGGGCGTCGGCGGCGAAGAAGATGAGGAAGCAGCTGTGGTGACCGAAGACGGGCTCGCCGGAGTCGTTGTTGTAGCCGCCCGGGACGGTGAAGGCGGTGGTGAACATGACGGTGGCGATGAGGGTCGCGACGAGCATCGATGACTTTGCCGTCTCCTTCATCCATTTCTCTCCTCTGTGCATCAATTCCTTGTGCTCTTCGGTGAATACCTCTTGTGGTGTTTTCCCTTCGGCGTTGGCCATGTATATGTAGCTTGGTGGGACCATTTTCTCCACTTCCTAAAACTCAATGAAAACAATAATTCAATTTTGAGTTAAATAGTTCGAGAATACAAAATATTTAACTTACACATCGTATGCTCAATTATCAGTCACTTTTACATTAACATTCCAAACTAAAAATCTCAATTTTGCACTCAATTAATTATTGTTTTGTCACACTTACTCTAACGAGTTAAATCTAACATAATTTTAAGGTAAAAGACCAAAATGTTCTCACTAATTTTGATTTGAAATCAAGCTGGTCTGACCAGTTTCGAGTTAAAAACTGATTTATTTTATTTAATAAATAATTATTAAAAATATTATTAATTAAAAGAATGTTATTAATATAATATAAAATATTTAGTTGTAATATTAATATTTGTTTATGATACTATATGTTGTTATTTTGATAGAAAAAAAGAGTAAAGAATAATTTAATTCATTACCTTGTACCACACTAGTTCTAGTTGCATTTGAAGGGCAGCCCCGGACACAGCATTGAGCTGAGGCTGAGGAGCCAACTTGGCGGCAAGGTGAAGCATGTTCTCTTCGCCACTAACCGTGTCTTGTGCTACCATATTCTTTATCGAACCCAGCTCGTAACACAAGTTGAATATGCTCTGGTAACGGTTTCGGATCGCGATGTGAAATATGCTTCCCTTTTTCTCATGAACTTTCCATGTTTGGTTCGGATCGAGACGGATCAGAGCGATCACGAATTTGTCGTTCCCGCTCTCCGCTCCGATCATGAGGGCTTGTGCAATTTCTGCGTTTGGGTTGTCCGGATGCTCCATGAGACCGTTTATGATTGAAATCGCATAGAGCTTTTCAACTAGAGCGACGGCATGGGGTTGATTACTCTTGTCATCTCTTGATTTCGTACCTTGCATGAACTTTTCGACTACAACGTAAAACAAATAAGGGAAAAGTTCATTTATCTTCCCCTAAGTTTAGTTGGTTCTCACTTAAATCTCATCAACTATAACACACGTCTTTTAATGTTTCTTAAATTTTGAAAAGTCTCACTTAACTCCTTTCTGTTGATTTTTTTAAAAATAAGGAAAATGTCACTTAGCTCTTTCGTGGTTTACGAGTTTTTCACTTAACTCTCTCGCCCGACAAATATGTTATGAGAGATCCCCGAATATTCCAAAATTCTCACAGAATCCTAACCCAGTTAGTTTTTGTGAAAAATCCAAAATACCCTCATATCCCCACCGCACTGTTCATGAAACCACTCCGCCCGGCCTCGTCTCCGACCCTCCGTCTGGCCACCGCCCCGAAGCTCGCATCGAGTCTCAGCGACATACCCAGATCGAACCACGTCGAGCTCTGATCTGCTCGAGAACCAGTGGTCGGAAGAGGGAGGCAGAGGGTCGGAGCTCGGTCGGCTCCGGGTAGAGGTGGGTGGAGGTGGGCAGAGGTCGAGGAGGGCCGAAGCTCGAGCAGATCAGAGCTCGAGCAGTCCAGTCGCCGGAGCTCGGCTCTGGGCGGAGGTCGAGCTCCGATCTGCTCGACCCAGAGCCGCTGCGACCTCCACACATCTCCGCGATCTACTCTATCTCTCTATGGTTCTTATTTTCTGTAAATCAGAGCGAGAGCTTGAGGCTTTGTCTTTGGGGTTTTGGAGAGAGATGGAGAGGACGGAGGGTCGAAGACGAGAAGGGGTGGCCGACCAGAGGGTCAGAGACGAGAAGGGGTGGCCAGACGGAGGGTCGGAGATGAGGCCGGCCGGAGTGCGATGAACAGTGAAGCAATGGCATTAGTTTGAAATTTGAATGGTGAGCTGAGGGTATTTTGGACTTTTCACGACAAAACTAACACCGTTTGGGCTTCTGTGAGAATTTTGGAAAGTTCGGGGGTCTCTCAGAACGTAGTTTTCGGGCGAGGGAGCTAAGTGAAAAACGCGTAAACCACGAGAGAGCTAAGTGACATTTTCCCTTTAAAATATGTTAGCTTTTGTAAAATGACGAAAATGCCTTTGTATCAAATTTTATAATAAATAAGTAATACAGAGGGGTTAAGTGAGCTTTTTTAAAATTTAAAAATGCCTAGAAAATGTGTACAGAATTAAAAGAGTTAAGTGATAATCAACTAAACTTAGGAGTAGGTAAATGAGTCTTTCCCAACAAATAATTACGATTCATCAAGGATGTGCAATAATTAAGGAAAAGTATAGCAAGTATTTAAAGGTCTACGACTTGTATGAATCATTCTTTTATGAAGACCCTATCAACTCATTAACGTATGTCGTTTTTAAACACTATAGTATGTTTATTTTAATTTTGATTTACTTGAAATGTGGAGTTGAAAGGTGGAGGCTCAAACCTTCTTTTCTTTTACGAAAATAACTTTTAAGTATCAATTTTTTTTAAGTGAAACCTTTAATTGTAGGCTGAGCAACTCATCAAATTCGATGGATGTAAGCTCTAGAACAATTAGAGTTAAGGAGAACAAAGAAAATTGCATGTGAAAGATGGATCAAGCTCGAATACCATAACATTATCGTATACTGAATGAACTCAATATGTGGTAAAGCCCAACCCAACTAATATAGTAGAGATGAAAACGACATGGGTTTTCCAATTTTTCCTACTTCTATTAGATTGGGAATACAGTGTTTTCGTTGGATTCAAAGTATTTTATCTCTATAAGAATGTCAACATTACTGAAGAAAGACATATAGTAGTGGTAGACCGACTGCCACTACAAACCACCAAATCTCCCACTACAGTGGTAGACCTCTGTGACTACAACACAGTGGCAGGTTTTGGACAAGACTTTTATCTATTCCCGTTCCGTCTCGATCAGATCCAAATTATCGAATTCATGTTGAATTCGAAGTATTCTGTCGTTATTACCAAACATCTCAAACTGATTATACGAAAGTTCATACTTATTATTTAAGCTATTATTCTGAATCTCGATGTGTTGAGAAATTATGTTAATTTGGTACTTTCAAAATTCTCAAATGTATAAAATCATTTTGATTTTAGTATATCCAAAATAAAATGTTGTAATTTAATCTTTAAAATGTAGATATGAAACTTACAAAAACCAAGTATTCTCCTCCAATGACAAGGTTGACTCTCACGAACAAATGCTGAGGGCCTACGAGCTAGTACTCCAAGGGCAGTGTCGCCATCTTCGTTTCGCACTTTACCCAATTTGTCGTCGTTACTTAGCATATGTAAAGCTTCCTCTACATCAAATCACGCACAAGATCAATCTATGAAGATATTGTCTCCCAATTGTTTATTAAAAATATATGACTGGAACGTAAATTAATAGTTAAGAAATCAGTTATGGTTTTATAATTTAACACGAACACTTACGAACAAGCCCAATTTTAAATAAAACTAGTTCATCAAAGAAAGTTGAAATGCTCTTGTAATTAAAAACTTATAAGCGTGCATAAAACCATTTAATAAATATGTCAAGATAATTAATTTTTAAATGAAAATAATATGTAACTTTGCAAGTGTTGAGATTTAAATACGTGACTGTAAAGTACTACCTCTGATATTATTTTAGACAATTGTCTTAACTAGAAGCTTAACAAATACCAAAAATTGTTCTAATAATAACTAATTATAATTTATGTAATATCAAATTTTTCTCTCAAACAAAGTTATATAAATATAGAGAGAGAGATAATCGCATAAACCTAGTTATATGAATTGGCAAATTGCACAATTTACATAACTATCCTCTGACTTTGCTTTAACAAATAATTACCCAAATGATTTACTACATGACAAATTCTTATTCGTCTAACATTTGTGTTAGAGTACCACATGTAAATTCGTTAACTAGGTTAAATAATAGTTCGGGTTTTCATTTATCAGCTTAACCTTTATGCGGGTTGGGTATCCAACATGATATTACAGCCTAGTTGAGTTTGGATGTGACATTCATGCCATTAGTTTCAGGCTCAAGGTCCATGGTCCTGAGGTCGTCCATGCACCCCGCTCGTTGTTTACACATGTTTTTTAATCCAGCTTGCACGTGAATGGGTGTTAAACTAACACATCTAAAAGATACAAATATGTTCATCATCTTAAATAACATATTGAGCCTCTACATATTAGGTTGAGCTTTTAGATAGGGTGTGCTTCTAAAATCTTTAAGAATATCCCGTAATTCGAACACCGCACATGAGAACATTGACGAGCGTCAACAATATCAATAAAAGCACTTTCCTTATTATTTCGGAAAATTTCACATAACACATCTTAACTATGATTGAGTTTTACTTAACCCACTTAACTTCAAAATCAACTTGTGGAGTCCCTTAAATTTGAAAAGGTTTCACTCTACCTTTTTCAGTTAATTTTTCTGAAAATTCTATTAACCTTTTGCAAAATGACGAAAATACCATTGCATTAAAAAATAAAAATAAATAAATAAATAATTTTTTTTTTATTTTTTTACAAAAAAAAGAATAAAAAAATATTTTAGTAATTTTTTTTTAAAAAAATTATAGAAATAGAAAAACGATGTTTAAAAATCATTTTCATTTATTTTATAAAGAAAGTTTAAAAAATTATTTTACCACTAACATAATTTTGTTCTGTATTTTCTACCACGAAAACATTATAGAAAAAAATTTCATCGTTCTTACCGCACATATCGAGGGTCGGGATATGGTCGGGGATCGGAATGGCCAAGACGAGAAAAATCTATCTCGAACTTGTAATGTTATTATCATTTTTATTCACATTTTAAGAATGTTGATGTGAAATTATGGTGACACATATATAACTATTAGTTACATTAGCGATAACATATATTGTTACGTTAGTAATATAATTAGTCATGATCCAAAGAGTAGTTACCGCACATATCGATAGCGATGAAACTAGTGAAGAGCTCAAAACGATCCTCCACGCTCCAATCGGTAATGTTAGTGATGTCATACAGATACGTCACCATCTCGCGGTGTCCGCAGCAAGCCGCCATTTGTAGCGGTTTGAAGTCCCCTAGGCTCGGGAGCAGCTGATTATTATCTCCCACCTCGTCGTCCCCACGGTGCGCGTCCACCATAAGCTCCGCGATCCTCCTGATCCCCGTCGACGCGGCGTAGCATAGCGCCGTGTTGTTGTTTACGTTTTTTAGTTCCAAATAGTTTCTGACCGTCGGATGGTCACGGCTTTGTTTGATGCGACTCACCAGATTTTCTGTGAACTCGACCTGTTTTGCGGCCGCGGCTATGTGGAGGGCAGTTTCGTCTTTGTCTGTGATTGCTGACTCGAGTCTCGATCTGTCGTAGGTTTTGGCCGTGTCCCAGTCGCCTCTCATGGCGGCTATTTGGAGCTTCACGCGCCAATTCATTTTTTTCCTAAAAGGAACAAATAATTAAATATTGGTATAATTTGGGAACTATCAAGTAAAGCATACAAAATTACAAAAAGGATATATACATTTGGGTTTATAACTTAAATTTATTTGAGCTTAGACAATTTTGTTTTTTTTAAAAAAATTAAGTCTATTTATGATCAAAATCGAAACATTTTGAATTCAATGAATAACTAGTAGCTTTCTAATATATATTTGGAAGGAAATCCGAACAACTATTATAAAATATCAATATCTCATCCAAAACTAATTAATTAGACTAAAAAGAATGATCATAGATGAATAATCTAATATTTATGATTAGACCAATTCTAATGATTTATTCTTCTAAACACACGTGATACATAAAACAGCTACAAATCAGTCTAAAAAGGGCCTACATGTTACAACTCCACCAAATCAGGAAATTATTTAAGAATGAAACTAAAAAAGTTCAATTAATTGGTTGCTATAGAAAGAATATACTAAATATGTACCTATGAGAGGGATGGATCAAATTGAAGCAACAAAGCTCGTAGAAAAGAAGTAGACTAAGGTTGATAAGTGTGAACAAACTCATAATAAGTTGGCTACTTATACATGTTTTTAGATATGACTTTTTGTACCTTCAAATTATTCTGTTTTGTTTTCTAATAAATTTGGGAAATTACGTAAGAGCTTATGCAATGACTTTATTGTATGCAATTATCATAGTCACCAATTAGAAAGATTTCAAAATATTCTTAAAGTTATTTGTTATGTTTTCATGGGGATGGCATGGCGCTGACTTGAGTGGTTCAATCTCTTTCAGACTCTGGTCTCAGCTACAGTTCGAGACTAGCCATGTCCCGTGGGGTTTATGAGTGGGGTAGTAAATTAGGAGGGTGGGTTCGTTCACGAGATTGAGCCGAGTTAGAGTTGTTTGTACGTTTGGTTTGTAAGAGCCAATCATTCAAAAAAAATTAAACGAGTATTGATCGGTGTTGATGTGAAATTTTTTTTATTCTAAATATAAGACTTATTTCCGTTTGAACTTGAATTTAAGGTGGTGAGTTTCTTAAAAAAATTATTTTCATAATAAACTAAAATAACATCAAAATTATGGGTAGATTGAATAAAAACTTATGATTTATGACTATTTGGAAACATTTTTCATGTGAAATATAGTTGATATATATAATTAATCTGCTTAATTTGTATATATCAACGTTGTTGGTGATATATATATAGATCGGCATCAACACAATTTCGTTACATATATTCTGTAGCGACCCACTTGGTCTTCTCAATTTCCGAGCATGTTCTTGGGTGGAAATAGTTGGGTTGTGATATTAACCGAAATTGACTCTATAATTATTTGTATCCATGAGTTGTTTGGGACCAGATAATTGGGAAAGAAAAAAGAAAGATCTTGACTTCAAAATAAATTGGGAGGAACCTGATCGAGTTGAGGAATCGTGTACTTTACAGAAATTAAATGAAATAAAAGTAAAATATATCATAATACAAACTAATTAAAACTCATCATCTTCAGGCGCATGGTTCTTTTTGCGGTTTGTACCTTTCGCCCGTGGCGATTTGGGTTCTTCGTCAAAAATCGACGATGTCTCACGGCGCCACGGCTCCGTCTGTGAGGGCTTCTAGTACGACGACTGTTCCGGGTCTTGTGGTGGTAGCTGCGACAACAGCTGACGGTGAAGGAAGCAGATCTAGTGGGATGATAGGAACGGAGTCGAGTGCAGTGGGGTTGAGGACGGAATTGCAGGTGGGGCGAGCTTGGGTCGCGACGGTAGATCGGTACTTGGAGGGAACTGGGGTTATCTGGCGTCGGTGGGCAGACTCATGCAAGCATACCGAATTAGGGGGTCTCGACTTGCTTAAACTTCAATACGTGGGAACCGGCGGCTTTGATTGGTTGGTAGATGGGTATTGGGAGGGATATGGAATTATCTAGCGTCGGTAGGCAGACTCATGCAAACACACCGAACTAGGGGTACTCGGCTTGCTTAAGATTCAATACGTCACTTGTGTGTTCTATTGTGATCGGTACTGTAAGGAAAATAGAGGTCCCCAGTGTCGATGGGTTGATCGATTAAACCTAATGTGCTGGGAGAATTTGAATTTCGCGATGCCCATATTGATCGCATGGTTGATCGAGGAAGCTGGTTTTAAGCGTTCTGAAAAATGATCACGGGGTTTCTCCATCCGTATGAGTTGGAGGCCGTGGCACTGCATGAAGCTAACTGGTTCGAGTCGATTGGTCTCCGGAGTTATCATGGATGCCTGTGTAAAGCACTCTGCAGCAAGATCACGAAATTTCTCCATCCGTATGAGTTGGAGGCTGTGACTCTACATGATGCTAAACAGGTCGAGCTGCACAACTTTGGAGGAATCATTAGCGAACGGTGTTGCGTACTACCCATTATCGGAACATGTGTTCTTTGTTTTACTTGTAATCAAATGGTTCACGAATTGGCCATGTTTGCTTTAACTAACATTAGCTGTGATTATGGTGAGGGGTCTGTCCCACCAATTGTAACTTCAGTTGTCAGGCTTGATGCCAGGTTAAATGTTATTTAACTAATAAAATTCGCTTTTACCTTAAAAAAACTCATCATCTCCATAAATAATAAAAAACTCATCATTTCTTTCCAAGAATTAGAATATTTATTAGCAGCTCAAAGGAGTATCAGAAAACAAAGAGAATTGAAAGGAAATAAGAAATAAGTTAATGCATAATTAATTTGATTAGATGTCATAACTTATAAAAATAAATACTTAAATGATTTAATCATATAAAAATACGAATATGCTCTTATATTTGTGTTAAAAGACTAAAATAAATAGTAAGTTGAGAATAATTACGTTCAGCTGCCATTAATGAGTCAACAAAAATTTAAGTCATTCAATTTTTTATCTGACAGTCACAATTAGTTCTTATTTTCTCACGTAAAGAGTGAGTTCTCACTTGATTACGGGCCAAAGTATTTATTTAGAAATAAAATAAGGTAATCTTGGAAACTAGAATAATATTTCCTATTCATGTGAACGTACGAACCAATTCCTTAATTTCAATCCATATTCCATAGGTTTAACGATATTTGTAAGGCCCAACCAAAACAGCACAAGTCATGAATTGAATCAAAACAAATTGGATGCTCCCAAACTTAATTACTCTAACCTCAAATTTGGTCGTGTTGCTTCTTAGATATAGTTTTGGTTACGAGCTACTTTGGTACATCCAGCCCGTCTTGTCAAGCCCATACCTTCAGAATTATTTTTAAAATAGCCCAGCTCAGCTCAGCCCAGCCCATCAATGTATGCTCTTAACCCGTCTACTGTTAGGGCTATGGGCCCAGCCCAATCCCATCATGCACAATTTTTATGAGCCAAGCCTAATTCAAACTTATAATTATTTGTTCACTTCATTTGTTCTTTTAAAGAAAGCAGAACAACCTTATTACTGCAGATTTGTGAAACATGACACATCATCGACGTTTCAATTACGTTGTTGTTTAAACCGGTCAATCGATGGAATCAGTTTATTTCATCCAAATTCAACAATAAAATAATGTGTTATTGTATTAAAATGCTTTAAATTAATAATTTGTATGTATAATGTAACAGTGTGACATAGTGGTTGACACCATTTACTAAAGTTTGAATTTTAGATACAGTATTTGAGTTAGGTGAGTCTAAAAATTTAAGAATAATCCTTCTATGAATTTTGAAATATATATATATAGTAGTACACAACACATAGAACTGATCGAGTTGAGGAATCGTGTAATTTACAGAAATTAAATGAAATAAAAGTAAAATATATCATAATACAAACTAATAAAACTCATCACCTTCAGGCGCAGGGTTCTTTTTGCGGTTTGTACCCTTCGCCCGTAGCGATTTGGGTTGTTCGTCGAAAATCGACGATGTCTCACGGCGTCACGGCTCCGTCTGTGAGGGCTTCTAGTACGGCGACAGTTCCGGGTCTTGCGGTGGTAACTACGACAACAGCTCGCGGGTGAAGGAAGCAGATCTAGTGGGATGACAGGAACGGAGTCGAGTGCAGTGGGGTTGAGGACGGAATTGCAGGTGGGGCGAGCTTCAGTCGCGACGGTAGATCGGTACTGGGAGGGAACTGGGGTTATCTAGCATCGGTGGGCAGACTTATGCAAGCATACCGAATTAGGGGGTCTCGGCTTGCTTAAGCTTCAATACGTGGGAACCGGCGGCTTTGATTGGTTGGTAGATCGGTATTGGGAGGGATATAGAATTATCTGGCGTCGGTGGGAAGACTCATGCAAGCACACCGAACTAGGGGTACTCGGCTTGCTTAAGATTCAATACGTCACTTATGTGTTTTATTGATCGGTACTGTAAGGAAAAGATGGGTCTCTGGTGTCGATGGGT
Source organism: Geranium rotundifolium (assembly GCA_963920655.1). Classification (NCBI taxonomy): domain Eukaryota; kingdom Viridiplantae; phylum Streptophyta; class Magnoliopsida; order Geraniales; family Geraniaceae; genus Geranium; species Geranium rotundifolium. The sequence goes on along the minus strand of OY987313.1, from coordinate 39,049,715 downwards.
TGATCGATTAAACCTAATGTGCTGGGAGAATTTGAATTTCGCGATACCCATATTGATCGCAGGGTTGATCGAGGAAGCTGGTTTTAAGCGGTCTGAAGCAAGATAATGGGGTTTCTCCATCCGTATAAGTTGGAGGTCGTGGCTCTGCATGAAGCTAACTGGTTCGAGTCGATTGGTCTTCGGAGTTATCATGGATGCCTGTGTCAAGCACTCTGCAGCAAGATCACGAGATTTCTCCATCCGTATGAGTTGGAGGTTGTGGCTCTACATGATGCTAAACAGGTCGAGCTGCACAACTTTGGAGGAATCATTAGCGAACGGTGTTGTGTACTACCCACTATCGGAACATGTGTTCTTTGTTTTACTTGTAATTAAATGGCTCATGAATTGGCCATGTTTGCTTTAACTAACATTAGCTGTGATTATGGTGAAGGGTTTGTCCCACCAATTGTAACTTCAGCTTTCCGGCTTGATGCTGGGTTAGTTGCTATTTAATTAATAAAATTCGCTTTTACCTTCAAAAAAAAAACTCATCATCTTCATAAAAAATAAAAAAATAAAAAACTCATCATTTCTTTTCAAGAATTAGAATATTTATTAGCGGCTCAAAGGAGTATCAGAAAACAAAGAGAATTGAAAGGAAATAAAAAAAAAGTTAATGCATAGTTAATTTGAGTAGATGTCATAACTTATAAAAGAAAATACTTAAATGATTTAATCATATAAAAATACGAATATGCCCTTATATTTGTGTTAAAAGACTAAAATAAATAGTAAGTTGAGAATAATTACGTTCAACTGTCATTATTGAGTCAACCAAAATCGAAGTCATTAAATTTTTCATTTGACAGTCACAATTAGTTCTTATTTTCTCACGTAAAGAGTGAGTTCTCACTTGATTACGGGCCAAAGTATTTATTTAGAAATAAAATAAGGTAACCTTGGAAACTAGAATAATATTTTCTATTCAATTCATGTGAACGTACGAACCAATTCCTTAATTTCAATCCATATTCCATAGGTTTAACGATATTTGAAAGGCCCAACCAAAACAGCACAAGTCAGAAATTGAATCAAAACAAATTGGATGCTCCCAAACTGAATTACTCCAACCTCAAATTTGGTCGTGTTGCTTCTTAGATATGGTTTTGGTTACGAGCTACTTTGGTACATCCAGCCCGTCTTGTCAAGCCCATACCTTCAGAATTATTTTTAAAATAGCCCAACTCAGCTCAGCCCAGCCCATCAATGTATGTTTCTAGCCCATACATGTATGGGGATGCAATCAGCTAGAAACCATGTTTCAAATAGGTACAAAGGAACCTCCATCATCCGTTGGATGCAATGTCATCAACGGCTGTCAATAATAACCAATTTCAGCTAAAAAATAATTCAATAAATCTCATGAAGGGTAAACTAGTAATTGTGCCTCATAAATCACATATACTATTTCTCTCACCCTTTCCACACGATTGTGCCTGAGCTTCAATTCCACCGCGTCCAGCTCCGCCTCCACCGCGTCCAGCTCCGCCTCCTCCGCTACACTCACCGCCACATCCTCCTCCGCACACGGCTCCTTCACCACAACCAAGCCCCACGCGCCGCCATCCAATCCCCGCCAGTCCGCGATCCAACGGATGCGATCCGCCTCCCCATCCTCGCGTCCCTCCCTCTCCGACCTCAGGTTCGTCCAGAGGCTCGTTTCTGGCGACATCGATTCGGTGTGGGAGAGGTTGGGGGAGATGGAGAGGGCCTACTCGACGAAGCCGGATATGGAAGGGACGGGGTCAGACCGAACACCTGGCGCTGGACCGCCTCGAATGAGTGCCCAGATCTGGATTCACGAATTTCATATGAGAAATTGGAAACAATGAAAATCTGAAAGCCTTTCATAAAACTGAAAACCTGAAAGCCTTTCATATAACTGAAAACCTGAAAGCCTCTCATATAACTGAAAACCTGAAAGCCTCTCATATAACTGAAAACCTGCAAACCTTTCATATAACTGAAAACTTGTCCAAACAATGAAGAACTACATTCGAACAGGTTTTCTGAGATACATTTCATGAAATTCAAATGTATCAACTCATAAACAATTCAGATCAAGGTTTTTCCAAGATATGAAACCCTTTCATATTTTGTAACTGAAAACCTAAAAGCCTTTCATATAACTGAAAACCTGTCAAAACAATGAAGAACTACGTTCGAACAGGTTTTTTGAGACACAATTCATGAAATGGAATGGTGTGACGTGGGGTCCCCTAGTGTAACGAGAGTTTCAAGTATTTTTCTATAGGAAAACACTAATACCCGTCAGGGGAGTGGTGTAACGAGGGTTCCCCTAGTGTAACGAGGGCTTCGTGTTTTTTCTATAGGAAAACACTAATACCCGTCAGGGGAGTGGTGTAACAAGGGGTCCCCTGGTGTAACGAGGGTTTCGAGTATTTTTCTATAGGAAAACACTAATACCCGTCAGGGAAGTGGTGTCACGAGGGGTCCCCTGGTGTAACGAGGGTTTTCAGTTATATGAAAGGCTTTCAGGCTTTCAGTTACAAAATAAGAAAAGTTTTCATATTTTGGAAAAACCTTGATCTGAATTGTTTATGAGTTGATATATTTGAATTTCATGAAATGTGTCTCAGAAAACCTGTTCGAATGTAGTTCTTCATTGTTTGGACAGATTTTCAGTTATATGAAAGGCTTGCAGGTTTTCAGTTATATGGGACAGGTTTTCAGTTATATGGGACAAGTTTTCAGTTATATGAAAGGCTTGCAGGTTTTCAGTTATATGAAAAGCTTTCAAATTTTCAGTTATATGAAAGGCTTGCAGGTTTTCAGTTATATGGGACAAGTTTTCAGTTATATGAAAGGCTTGCAGGTTTTCTGTTATATGAAAAGCTTTCAAATTTTCAGTTATATGAAAGGCTTGCAGGTTTTCAGTTATATAGGACAAGTTTTCAGTTATATGAAAGGCTTGCTGGTTTTCAGTTATATGAAAGGCTTTCAGATTTTCAGTTATATGAGACAGGTTTTCAGTTATATGGGACAAGTTTTCAGTTATATGAAAGGCTTGCAGGTTTTCAGTTATATGAAAGGCTTGCAGGTTTTCAGCTATATGAAAGGCCTTCGAATTTTCAGTTATATGAAAGACTTGCAGGTTTTCAGTTATATAGGACAAGTTTTCAGTTATATGAAAGGCTTGCTGGTTTTCAATTATATGAAAGGCTTTCAGATTTTCAGTTATATGGGACAAGTTTTCAGTTATATGAAAGGCTTGCAGGTTTTCAGTTATATGAAAGGCTTTCAAATTTTCAGTTATATGAAAGGCTTGCAGGTTTTCAGTTATATAGGACAAGTTTTCAGTTATATGAAAGGCTTGCTGGTTTTCAGTTATATGAAAGGCTTTCAGATTTTCAGTTATATGAGACATGTTTTCAGTTATATGGGACAGGTTTTCAGTTATATGAAAGACTTGCAGGTTTTTAGTTATATAAAAGGCTTGCAGGTTTTCAGTTATATGAAACGCTTTCAAATTTTCAGTTATATGAAAGGCTTGTAGGTTTTCAGTTATATAGGACAAGTTTTCAGTTATATGAAAGACTTGCTAGTTTTCAGTTATATGAAAGGCTTGCTAGTTTTCAGTTATATGAAAGGCTTTCAGATTTTCAGTTATATGAAAGGATTTCATATTCGGAACGGATAGGCGGTTCAGTGCCAGGTGTTCCGTCCGGCCGCGTCCCCGTCCCCTCCATGTCCGGCTTCGTCGAGCAGGCCCTCTCCATCTCCCTCAACCTCTCCCACACCGTCATGACTAGCTTCAGCCCTGATTGTCTCCCCGACCCGACGCCATGAGCTCGCTCACGAAAGGGTCGTTCAGGGACATCGACGACGATCCCGACAGCTGAGAGATCGGCGGAGTGGACCCGGCGGACGAAGGAGATCGAGAGTCGGACGACAGAGATGCTCGACGTGTTTGAGTGAGGAGAGCTTGGAGAGGAGGTTGAGGTTGCGGACGGAGGAGAAGAGGTGCGTGAGGGAAGAAGGCAAGCTTGAGGAGCAAAACTACAAATATACCCTTGTGTATATGTTAAATGACGAAAAAAAATTACAATTTCGACTTATTTACGCCTCAATGCCACCGCGTCCAGCTTCACCGTTGGTCATATAATAGTGTGGTTGAGATTTGTCCCTCGGTACCTATTTGAAGGTATGGTTTTCTGCTAATTCTTTCCCACATGTATGCTCTCAACCCGTCTACTGTTAGTGCTATGGGCCCAGCCCAATCCCATCATGCACAAAAAATAAAAAAGAGTGCTACAACAACACTATTTTATAACAAAAACCCAATATATAATTTATAGCCTAAACAAACAATTAAACCAAACAAACAAAGACGAGCCTATAAAACAAAGTAATAAATTTAATTAACCTCGTCGTTTTAATTCTTGTGACCCTTAATTAATTAACGTACGGTGTCGTTATCTCCGCGTACCGCGCTAGAGGCAGTCTTGGTGGTGGTGCTGCCATTTCCAGCTCCTCCGGCGGCAACAACGTCACTATTCGTGCGTGTCGCGTCCAAGCTCTTCTTCTTCGTCATCGCCGATCCTGTAATTAACAGACCCAAAACTATAAAATATGTTAACCATGTCGTGGGTGTTGGGAGAAAAACGAATCTAATAGAATAATTAGATGCAGCGGAATTAAATAATTCTCCCCACCTGTGCAAATCTCGTAGGAATCTATCAAGCAGAGCGAATCAAGTAAGCTAACAAATATAGCAAACAAGAACACGCAATAGGTACGCACAATTTTAGCGTGGAAAACCTCCTCAAGGCGAGAGAGAAAAAACCACGGGACCCTCGAGGCCGCTTAATCTCCACTATCAATATAATGGGTACAACGAGTTCTCTCTAAATACAATTAGAGGATCACAATATCTCAAGATTAACCAATCTTGGCTTAAACCACAATTACAAGAAAGAGTAGAGAAACTTCACCGAATCGATGGCGCACGATCAAAAAATCGTATCAAATCACTCGGACCTCCAAATGCAAATTCCAACGGTCAGAACGTAGTACCACGTCTTCCAAACACGCTGTCCAAAAATCAGCACGATCCAACGGTGGATCGACCTCCGATCGGACTCGAGAACCTTGCTGGTCGGCCCAGAAAGTAGCAGAAAATTCTGCACGAATTTCACTCTATTTCTCTCTTGAATTGTTCTTACTTCCTTCTCTTTATTGCCTCCTATTTATAGGCAAGCAATTAGGGTTTCCTTTTCCATGTAGTATACTAACTACATAGGTTTTGGGCCTCCACTTATTTAATAAAGGCCCAACAAATCTCCCCCTTATTCAACTAAGTGGAGGGCATCGCCATCCCGGCGATCTTACGACAAACATCAAGCTTCTCCCTTGGTAAGGCTTTCGTGAACATATCGGAACCATTATCATATGTGTGGATTTTCTCAATCTCAAACAACTTGTCTTCAAGTGCATCTCTGAGCCAATGGTATCTCACATCAATATGTTTCGACTTTGCATGAAACGTAGAATTCTTACTCAAGTGAATCGCGCTTTGGTTATCACAGTAAACCACATAGCGCTGCTGCTTGAAACCGAGCTCCCCTATGAATCTCTTCATCCACAACAACTCTTTACATGCTTCAGTTGTTGCGATATATTCAGCTTCTGTAGAAGAAAGTGCAACACACTTTTGTAGCCTTGACTGCCAAGAAACTGCTCCACCTGCAAATGTCATTAAATAGCCCGAGGTGGATTTTCTGCTATCAACATCTCTTGCCATATCTGAATCAGAGTAGCTAACCAGCACTGGTTCTCCACTTCCAAAAGTAAGTCTGTAATTAGAGGTACCTCGGAGATATCTCATAATCCATTTGACTGCATCCCAATGCTCTCTACCCGGATTTGACAGAAAACGGCTCACAACACCAACTGCATGAGCTATGTCAGGCCTTGTACACACCATTGCGTACATCAAACTTCCTACTGCTGAAGCATACGGAACTCTATCCATGCGTCCATCTCCTTCTCTGTAGAAGGGCTCTGTTGTGTGCTTAGCTTAAAGTGAGTAGCAAGAGGAGAACTCACCACTTTAGCCTTGTCCATATTGAACCTTTGCAACACCTTTTCAATATATCGCTCTTGTGACATATGCAACTTCTTCGCAACTCTATCCCGAGTAATTCGGATGCCAAGAATAGTCTTCGCAGGACCCAAGTCCTTCATTGAAAAAACCTGACTCAACTGTTTCTTCAATCTTTCAACTCTGGAGACATTCTTGCCAACAATCAGCATATCATCAACATATAGCAATAGTATGATAAAATCATCATCAGAGAATTTCTGCACAAAAACACAGTGGTCATATTTCGTCTTTTGGTAGCCTTGCTCACCCATGACTGACTCAAACTTCTTGTACCACTGCCTTGGTGCTTGCTTCAAACCATACAAGCTTTTCTGAAGCTTGCACACATAGTCCTCTTTTCCCTTTACATTGAAACCCTCTGGTTGCTCCATATATATCTCTTTATCTAAGTCACCATGGAGAAATGCAGTCTTCACATCCATCTGCTCAACCTCCAAATCAAGACTAGCTGCTAAACCAAGAACCACCCGAATGGATGACATCTTAACAACAGGAGAAAAAATTTCATCAAAGTCAATACCTTTCCTCTGACTGAAACCCTTGACAACCAATCTAGCTTTGTATCGGGGACGTGAAGTATTTTCTTCTTGCTTCACTCTGTAAACCCACTTGTTCTTCAAAGCTCTTTTGCCTTTCGGCAACTTCACCAACTCATAAGTATGATTCTCATGCAATGATTTCATCTCATCTTGCATGGCTTCAACCCACTCCTTCTTGTTCTCATCTTCAAGGGCTTCACTGTAGCTTTCGGGTTCTCCCCCGTCAGATACTAACACATACTCATCAGCTGAGTACCTTGTAGACGGTTGTCGATCTCTAGAAGATCTCCTGAGTGGAACAACTGGTGGAACATCTGGTACTGGCAATTGCTCATGGACTTCATTATCCATCTCTACCTATGTAGGAGTATCAACATCACCTGCACCCTGTTGGTCATCACGAACTTCATCTTCAACTTGACTTGGCACAACTGTAGGAGGAACTATATCAAAATCAATCAAGTCAGTTATAAATTGCGGAGCACTTTCTTCAAACTTCGCAATATCTTTGATGTCATGATTCTCCATAAATACCACATCGCGGCTTCTGATAAGTTTCTTCTGCACCGGATCATAAAATCTGTACCCAAACTCATCCTCGCCATAACCGATGAATATGCATGGTCTAGTCTTCACGTCAAGCTTAGATCTTTCATCCTTTGGAATATGCACAAATGCCTTGCATCCAAATACCTTTAAGTGGTTGTAGGAGACATCTTTACCTGTCCAAACTCCATTTGGAACATCAAACTCAAGAGGCACACACGGTGTGAGATTCAAGACATGAACCACTGTATTCAAAGCCTCACCCCAAAAGCATCTTGGTAACCCTGCTTGTGAAAGTAAACATCTCGTCCTTTCAATAAGCGTTCTATTCATCCTCTCAGCTAACCCATTTAGCTGAGGCGTCTTTGGAGGCGTCCTTTGATGTCGAATGCCTTGATCCTTGCAATAATCATCAAAAGAACCACAATACTCACCTCCATTATCGGTTCGCATGCACTTTAACTTCTTCCCAGTCTGTCTCTCAACTAGGGCATGAAACTGCTTGAAGACACCACACACTTGATCTTTAGTCTTCAAGATATATGCCCACACTTTCCTTGAATGATCATCTATAAAAGTCACAAAATAGAGACCACCTCCAAGCGTCTTGGATTTCATAGGACCACAAACATCAGAGTATACTAAATCAAGCATCTCTGGCTTTCTCGAGGGAGGGGATGATTTGAAAGATACTCTTGTTTGCTTGCCGGCCAAGCAATGCTCACACTTCTCTAACGGTTCACCTTTCATTCCCGGTAGGAGATTCTTCTTTTCCAAAACCATCATTCCCTTCTCGCTCATGTGACTAAGTCTCTTGTGCCACAATTCAGTTGTACTCTCTTTTTCGACTGCATTGATAATGCCACCACAAACTCTAGCTTGTGTCACGTACAACGAAACACACTTTTCACCTCTAGCCACGACCATAACACCTTTAGTGAGCTTCCATGAACCACCACCAAAGGTATGATGAAAACCTTCATCATCTAGCTTGCCTACTGATATCAAATTCAAACGAATGTCAGGAATATGCTTAACATTTTTCAAAATAAGAATTGTACCGTTTTTCGTCTCCAATCGCACGTCTCCTATGCCAATAGCTTTTGACATGCCTCGATTTCCCATCTTAACATTGCCATAATCACCAGATGTATAAGATGAAAAGAGATCCTTTCGACTTGTAGCATGAATGGAGGCACCGCTATCTACTACCCAACTGGTCTCATCACAAGCCAAGTTAACATCTTCTTCATCACACAAGAGAAGAAACTCTTCAGTAATAGTGGCAACATCATCGTCATGACCTGCCTTCTTTTCTTTCTCTTTGTCATGTTGGTTGTCTCTCTTGAGCTTTCGGCAATACTTTTTAATATGCCCCTTTAGACCACAGTGATAGCACTCTGCATTGGTATACCTGTTCTTACTCTTGCTTCTGTCTCTACCCTTTGGATCTCTGCTCTTGCTCCTTCCTCTTTGTTCTGTCACTAAAACTTCTGAGTGCGAAGAGGAACCTTGTGACTTTCTTCTCATCTCTTCATTCAGAGCACTCCCCTTAGCCAAATCCATGGTGATAACACCATCTGGAGCTGAGTTAGATAAGGACGTCCTGAACGTCTCCCACGAGTCCGGTAATGTACCTAGAAGCCACAAACCCTGCACCTCATCATCGAACTTGATACCCATTCCTGCAAGCTGGTTAATAATTCCTTGAAAAGCATTAAGATGATCTGTCAACGGAGCCCCATCATGATACTTTAAACTCATCATCTGCTTTATCAAGAACAACTTATTATTACCAGTCTTTCGAGCATATAACTGCTCAAGCTTGCTCCATAAACTGCGTGCATGTGTCTCTCCACTGACATGATTCAAAACATTATCATCCACCCATTGTCTGATATAGCCACATACTTGACGATGCAATAAATTCCATTCACCATCAGATTTGTTTTCAGGCTTGGCTTCACTGAAAACCGGCAGATAATAATCCTTCACATAAAGAAGATCTTCCATCTTCCCTTTCCAGACATGATAATTTGAACCATTCAGACTAACCATTCTGCTTGTATTAGCTTCCATTATTTAACACAGGATACCGATTAAATAACCTTCCCTCTGATACCACTTTGTTGGGAGAAAAACGAATCTAATAGAATAATTAGATGCAGCGGAATTAAATAATTCTCCCCACCTGTGCAAATCTCGTAGGAATCTATCAAGCAGAGCGAATCAAGTAAGCTAACAAATATAGCAAACAAGAACACGCAATAGGCACGCACAATTTTAGCGTGGAAAACCTCCTCAAGGCGAGAGAGAAAAAACCACGGGACCCTCGAGGCCGCTTAATCTCCACTATCAATATAATGGGTACAACGAGTTCTCTCTAAATACAATTAGAGGATCACAATATCTCAAGATTAACCAATCTTGGCTTAAACCACAATTACAAGAAAGAGTAGAGAAACTTCACCGAATCGATGGCGCACGATCAAAAAATCGTATCAAATCACTCGGACCTCCAAATGCAAATTCCAACGGTCAGAACGTAGTACCACGTCTTCCAAACACGCTGTCCAAAAATCAGCACGATCCAACGGTGGATCGACCTCCGATCGGACTCGAGAACCTTGCTGGTCGGCCCAGAAAGTAGCAGAAAATTCTGCACGAATTTCACTCTATTTCTCTCTTGAATTGTTCTTACTTCCTTCTCTCTATTGCCTCCTATTTATAGGCAAGCAATTAGGGTTTCCTTTTCCATGTAGTATACTAACTACATAGGTTTTGGGCCTCCACTTATTTAATAAAGGCCCAACAGTGGGCTCACGTACACGACTATACTACATTAATTTTTGGTGTAGTTATTACTTACCTCTACACTCTAGCAAGATTGAAATCAGAGATTTGAGACTGAGAGAACTCTACGTACTTCTTATTTTCTCTACACTCTGATCAGTCTCATGATGCATAAATTTATAGTGAGACGATCAAGCAATTGGGCCATAGCCGCGGCATCGACTTGGTGGCAATTAGTACCAGAAAGCATTTTATTGTTTTCACGCGCACGCAACGACCTTTTATGAGCGGAAACTTTTTGTACCCAAATCCAATATAAAAGTTTTTTTTTTTTAATTTGCTCATCAAATAGTAATTTGTATTGATAAAGCAAATCCAACCCCTCCCAAGATGGGAGGAAGAAAGAAGAGCCAAAAATAAAAATACAAAAAACAATAAAAATGAGATAGTGATACATTGAAAAAGTCCAATATAAAAGTGATCTACCGATGTAATGTTTTATCATCTTTTCGAATAAATAAATCAACATTAAATTACTAATGTGTTGTAGTAATTTATTAGATGTAATTTTATCTATATTATTATGTGTGTCATCACTAATAGTAGTTTTATAGATCGGAAAGAATTACATTTAATACGTCCTTGATCAGTTAAGCTTCATTAAGAACCAATCAGTATGAGGCTAAATCTTTAAGATCACGCTCTACTGATCATGTCAAGGTAGTGCCGGAGTTAGATCATAGATATTATCAGGGAGATGATATTGGACGACACGATAGTGAGTATGCAGCATAGATACTGTCATGAGCATACTCACATATCGTAACTTGTCATTGTATCCTTAGACCGATAAGTTTTTGTGATCACTATGTGAGGAGTACCTAAGTTTGACCTAGTCTAACGTTACCTGTAAAAAAGGTAGCCATAAGGGCTTTGATTGACTTAGTTATAAATTACATGAGTGAACTCGAAAGTCGGCTAAGGGATTTATCCCTCATACTACGGTATGAGAATGATATCTGTTTAGGCCACTTGATGAGTATGACTGAAGGAAATGCATGACCATGCCTAAGTATCAATTATCAGTCATCTCAGATATCAATAAAAAGTGATTGGTAAATAAGGATGACGGTTCCATGCCTTTTGATCAATCTGGATATCATGTGATAAAAGGATATTGACATAGACGATAAGAGGTAAAGTCGAATCAGTCGATCATTATGCTCGTTGGGTAATCATAATGTCTTGCTAGATGCCACTTATGATGGATAGGAAAGAATGGTATTTCAAGCCTATCTGTCAATCGAGTCATAAGCCTACAGGGTCACACAAGGGGCGCGACCCGAAGCTAGTGGGAGATTGAGATGAAAGGAGACAAGATTAAGGGACACGAACCGTGGAATTGGCCATGAGTCCGTGGCGAAACCATGGTGAAAGCGTGGCGGGCAAGGGATTGACCGTGGTTAGGTTGACCACAGGACCGTGACCAAGTGATCGGCCACGGGGCCGTGGCGAAACCAGATAAATGGTCACGACCCATGGCCCTAGTAAAGGGGCCACGGTGTAGCAAAATTGGCCACGGTGGGTTCGTGGCGGGTCGGAACGCTACAGTGTTTTCTGAAACAAATTTTCAGGAAAATAAAACCATATGCATACATAGTTATCGTTTTCTCTTCGGGGAAAAGGTGAATGCTTTTGCGATATTAGTCTCAGCTTAAAAATACTCACATAGGAGAAGGAGAGAACCCTAACAGGCGCTCTCCATCTAAGTTTCGAAACAAGGCGCGTCTGTGTGGATACCGGTAGAGGGCGGGTAACGTCTTCATTGGTGATTCGAACAGGATCAGATCAACAAAAGTATAACACCGTGTAAACCATTAGAATAATCTGATCTAGTTATTGCATAAATCTAGTTTTGAAACGGAGTTATTATGATTTTTTCCGCTGCGCATAATGTAGTTTAGATCCTCCGTTTCCTTCAAACACTTCATATTCTCCTACAAAACACATGCCGAAAGTCACACGAACACAATCTTAAAAGCAGAAATTTGAAGGCGATATATCTCAAAGCTCCATGAAAATCTATAGCCATATTATTAAATGTGGTGTTATTTTTTTTATCGTAAGTGTCATTTTTTTCTTCTATATTTTAGTTCAGTAATTTCAAATTTTATTATTTGTTTTTATCAGTAATTTTCATTATATATATTATTTATTTGTCTCCAAAATTATGCAACTCGTTATTTAAAAATCAAAATGAATAAGTTAAATATTAAATTCTGTTCTCGTCTATCTATTTAGTCTAGTGTAAATTTATATATATATATATATATATATATATATATATATATATATTATTTTTTTTTTCTAAATTTCTTTATTCTTAAATACTTTATCATTCATGCATTCATGTACTATATTATCAACATCACAGTCCTTATCCTCCCAAAATCATATATACAAAAATATAACTACAATAATAATTTAAACTATTTTACATCTCTCATCATATTAAATCTCCTCCAAACTCTTCTATAAAGTTTCGTTTCTCAGGTAATCTTCTGAATATAACCCTTTTTGATTTCAATTATACACATGATCCTGGGAAGATTCTGCTTCAGTTGGAGATGCTTCTGCCAAATATAAAACATATATGATTGTTATAAATATTTGTATAGAAAACACAATAGCGTTGTATATCCAACATAAAAGAAAATATTATAAATATATTTTTTTAGTTCTACTTTTCTTTCTCAAATATTAATCTTTATATTGTATGCATAACAACATATTATGAATACACATATTTTTCTTTAATTCCGTTTCATTATGATTATCTGTTCGAATCCAGTTTCATGCGCAAAATGACCACTAACAACTCACCTGCAACCCAATAAATACACATAAAAAATTCACCAAGTGCAATCTAATAACCACACATAGCAAGCTCACCAAAATTCAGGAAATTCACCTGTAACCTAATAAATACACATAGAAAATTCATCAACTCTAATCCAATAACCACACATAGCAAGTTCATTAACGGCAAAAGTTGCAAGAATTAAAATTAAAAAAAATTCAGAAAGTTTAGAATGAACTTTGTTTTAGAATTCGTAACAATTACTTCTAAGAAAAACTATAAAATTAAAAAACACAAAATTCACTAATTACAACCCAATAATTGAAAAAATTAATCCAAGAAGTTGTAAATTTTTTTTGGAAAATTAATAAATACATATAGAAAATTCACCAACTATAATCCAATAACCACACATAACAAGTTTACCAACTGCAAAAGTTGCAAGAATTAAAAAAAAAAAAATTGATTTAGAAAATTTTGTAAATCTAATAAAAAAAGAAAAGAAAGAAAATTTTGAAAGTAATTCTAATTAATATTAATACCGGCCTACATATATCTTAATTGTAAAATGTAGTCATTCTAATAAAAATGAAAAGAGAGAAAATTTCGAAAATAATTCTAACTGATATTAATACTGGTCTGCATATATCATGAAAATTAGAATTATATGAAAAATCAAAATAATAAATTTAATTATTATTATTTTGAAAACTGCATGTATCATTACCATTAGAATTAGAATTACAATTAGAATGAACATATAAATAAATTAGAAAAAAGAAAGAGAAATTTGAAAAGGTCTACATAAATCATTAGAATTAGAATTACGATGAAAAATCAAAATAATACATTGAAGTAATAATTTTTGGACAACTTGATGTATCATTACAATTAAGATTAATTAATATTACAATTGGAGAAAAAGGAAATTCTGAAAATCATTAGGATTAAATTTGAAATGAAATAGAAATAGGAATCAAAAGGAAATTTTGAAAATTTTGGAGAAAAAAATTATTAAAATAGTTATAATTAGATTTGAAATGAAATAAGAAATAGAAATAAAAAAGAAATTTCAAAAATTATGAATTAATATAATGCAGCACATGATTAGATTTCAAATCAATTAGAAATTGTATAAATATGAAAATTCCAAAAATTAATTTATAAAAGTCAACTGTCACATTAATCATCAATAAAAGTTCAAACTATAGTTGTACTCTTAGTTCAAATTAATTACAAGTTGTTCAGTAATTATGAATCATGAGTACTTCATTCGGAACTCAATTAGTATTTATCAATTTCTTCTACTATAAATATATACATGTCAAAAGCATAAAATCATACCCTAAAAAATATTTTCTTTCTAGCTATACCAAAATTTATCAATGGAGCACATTACTTTAAATTTTTTGTTAATTGGTTATGAAAACCGTTCTATCGTCATTAGGGCCAGTCGGAAGTGGGAAGCTCGAAACCCAAAAATAGATAAACTACTTTATCTAGACATGATCATCACTGACGAGGAGTTTTGGTATACGTGTATATATATATATATATTAAAGAAAACTTTGAATATTATTAGATTACTAACCCATCATCTCGCTGGAAGGAGGATTGATATTTAATTCGTTATTTTACTCATGTTATTTTTATGTTTAGGGAAAATTCCACTTAACACCTCTTAAGTTTGGCCGAGTTTCACTTAATTCCCCTTAACTTTATAATCAACTTGTGAAGTCCCTTAAGTTTGAAAAATTTTCACTTTACCATTTTCTGTTAACTTTTTTGCAAAATGGCGAAAATACCCTTTTACTGGAAAATTATAATAAATTAATAAAAATGATTTTTGAACTTTTTTATATAATCTTTTCATTGTATAAAATAAAGAATAAAATTCTGTTAGTAGTAGAAATAATTTTTGAAAAGTTTTTCTTATAAATTTTTTAAAAAAAATTTAAAATGATTTTTAAACATCGTTTTTTTTAAAATTTTTTATGAAATTTAATTTTTTTTAAATTAATACTAAAATTTATTCTTTATTTTTATAAATAAAAATAAGAAAACAAAAAGTTCAAAATCATTTTGTTTTATTATTTTTAATTTTTTTAGTGAAAGGGTATTTTCGTCATTTCCCAAAATGTTAACAGAATTTTCAAAAAGGTTAACTGAAAATGGGTGAAGTGAGACTTTTGCAAACTTAGTGGACTCCACAAGTAGATTTTGAACTTAAGAAGGTTTAAGTGAAACTCGGCCAATCTTAGGAGTGGTTAAGTGGAATTTTCCCTTATGTTTATTAAATATTTGTATGTTTCTATTTATCAGGATATGGTAAAATGTACGTATATTATGCCAAACATCATTCAAAAATACGAGAACACACTAGTCGTGGGAGAGGTATAACTTATTATAGTATACTGATACATTTCAAACTCAATTAAAAATTAAGACACTAATATATTGTAGTATCCTAACACGTTTAAACTTTATTAAGTTTATTGTAGTATCCTAACACGTTTTGTACTTAATTAAGTTTATTGTAGTATCCTAACACGTTTTAAACTTAATTAAGTTTATTGTAGTATACTAATACAATTAAAACTCAATTAAAAATTCTGATTTTTTTAATTCAATGAGTTATCGTAATATACTGATACATTTCAAAATCAATTAAAAATGAATAACAAACAAATTTAACATTAATTAGAATTATGTTGGATTACAATTCGTTTTCTAAACTAATTTGAATACATTTTAATCATGTGTTTCTATATAAGATACGATTCATTAACCAAATAAATCGATCTCTGTCTCATTCATTAGATTTTGATGAATTTTTTTGATACGTTTGGTTATGCAATATTCTGATTCGCTGTGTTGATTTTTAAGGAACGAATGATGAATTGAAGAAGAAATATTGATAGAGTTGACTACTTCAGACAGATTTAGCAACAAATCAGAGATTGATAGTGATGGCAAGAAAGTGAATTATTTGGTAATGTGCAATATAAGATAGTAAATTTTTTGAATCCTGATGCGATTTGTGTTTTAAAACTGAATTTTTCATGTTATTAAAGAAAGAAATAGTAGTTAAGAGACAATCAATTGAGTTCAAGAAACTAAAAAGCTATCATATGTGATATGTCCTTGACATGTACATAAATTACTTTTATACTAATATTTGTTTATCATCTACTAATTTTTTATTCCCCGATATTTTGGAATCCGCGAGACTTATTCGATGATTTATTTGAATTGTTCGTTAAGTTGTTATTGGAGTATCATTTATATCTATTTATTTATTTTAATTTATTGCTTTCTTGGTTTTGCAAATTTTTTTATGTAATTTATAATAGTTCACTTTTAAAAATAAATTTGAGCATATTAAACAATTTTAATTATTCAATAATATTTTACAAATAACACCGCGCGCGGAGCTACAACCTAGTTGTATGGAAAGGGCATAACAGTATTGAGTCATCACCATCACAAAGAATTATATTATAATTAAGCCATAGGCTGGATGGAAACCAAATCTCTTAAATTATCTAGAATTATTTAATAATATCTTTTTCTTTCATTGTATATATATCTCGTATCAATTGATAAACTACTCAAGTGTATCACCAAAACGTCATTTGTCCTATTTCAGGATTTCATGATTTATTTTTAAAGATATAAGATTTATGCAATTTCATGATTGCATTACATTTCATGATTTGCATTTTTTTTTACAATTTTAGGGTATAAATCAAGGTTATGGATATCGGATCGCGGGGATATATCGGCCAGCCGACGAAAAAGGAGATCTGCCAAACTCGGGGATATCACGGAAAAATCGCGGCAAAACGCATTTTGTAATAAATCAAAAATTAAACATATATATTATTTATTAAAAACAAAATGAATAATATTTAATTATTTTTAATTTCAAACTTGTCAATAAACTCGATGTTCAAACGTGAAATTGAAAAAGATGAATGAATGACGGTTTAACTTTTTATTTGTTGTTTATTAACCCATATTTCAAACTGAAATTGATCAGGTGGACCGAATAAAACCGGATTAGATCGGACAGTACTGAAATTAATTGATTTAAGTTGGAGTAGACCATAATTAATTGATTTGGACCGGATTAGACCTGAATCAATTTGAATTTTGTTGGGTCAACCGGTTTGACCGGTATTTTCATCGATATCGGCCGTTTCGTCGCGGAAAGCTTGCAAAAACCGATATATCGCCGGTATATCGGTCGGTCGCGGGGAAATCTATAACACTGGGTATAATATTCAATTTTTTTATTTCATGATTTTGTTTATACGATTAATTATGTATTTACATAAACTTATAAATATTTGCCTCTTCGATTTCATGATAATGTTTCATGATATAATATTTCAACTTTTTACTTCATGATTTTGTTCATAGATTATTTATATATTTACACAAACTTTTAATATTTTTCTACTTGATTTCATGTTGTTAGTTCTACGATTTCATGTTTTTCTATTTCACTATTTTTGATTTCATGTTTTTAATCGTAAGATTACATTGTTTACATAAGGGTTTTGTTACCACGATTTTATACTCTACCGAAAAATTAATATATTTAGTTTTTCAATTGTATCATTTTTCATGATGCAAATTTCCTATTTATATTAATACAGTCTAGGCACTTATAGTTATAGGTATGTTGGTTAAGTTTTCTATTATGATAAATCAATTCAATACATCAATATATTTTTATATGGTATTAGAGCGTTAGGTTCGATCATATATGTGTGTCTTTACCCACTCATTAATTATAGTTTAACAAGTAGAAAAGACAAAACATTATTGTTCCATTTTTCTCCTCTTCAAAAAAAATTTCAAGTTATTGTTCACGTAACTGGATTTTGAAGTAAAAAAACCGAAATACATCTAATAGCTTTGATTTGAAATCAGGTTGGTCTAACCGGTGCAAATTTCAAAAAATTTATTTATTTAATAATTAGTATAAATTACAAAAAATTAAAAAAAGCATTAAGTTTTGTGTGAAAGAATGAAACTTAATACATTATATAAGTATATAATGTATTATTATTTGAAAGTACATTAAATGTAGTTTCATTATATTCACATAAAATTTAATGTTTATTATTTAAGTTTAATTAATTATTTATTAAATAAAAGGAATAAGTTTTAAATTTGAACTGGTCATGTCAGAATTGAACCGGTCATATATGCCAATCTAATTTCAAATCAAAACTATTAAGGATATTTTGGTCTTTTTATTTTGAGATTTCGTTATATTTAATCCTGATAGAGCTATATAGTGAGATAAAATATAATTTTGGTGACTACAAAATCAAGTTTTATAATTAGGAATACCTATTTGAGAATGGTGTTGGGTGCACTAAATTTGTTTAATATGCTCACTTTTGTTTTAAATTGAGCTATTATAAATTAAATAAAAAAACGATAAATTAGAATAAATAAATATCAATAATACTCTGATAACAACGTAAGGTTCTCTATGTCCATCGTGTTATAACAAATGTTCTTCTAACTGGATCTCCGTCCATCTGTGTCATCTGTGTTACAAGTCCTCTATGTCCATGGTTTTTCCTCTATCTTTCGTTGTTAACTTTGGTTGTTCGCTGTCGTCCACCGCCGTCATTTTTGTGAAACATTTTAATATAACTGCTACTTTGCAACTGTATTACGCGAGACACTCTCTCTCTCTAACTTCTCTCTAGCAATACGTTGATTGATGATTAAATTCAAATTTGGAATGTAGATTTTAGTATAGTTTTACTCATTTATGACATCATATACTTGATTTTTCAGTCTAATAGTGGTATAGCATTCGAATAAATATTGGTATTCCAGAAATTAAGTTGAAAGTCTTGAAATGTGGGCCAGATGCATAGCCCAATAGGACTGACCGAACATTGGGCCAGTTTATAACTGACTGGGGCTTTACGGCCACTTTACTGCGAAAAATATTGGACTGTGGGCGTTACAGAAACGGGCTTAATTTGAGCGGCAAATTTCATCCATGTTTAAATTGGTAATTCGTGAATCGTATTCATGTGAAAACCATAATTTCATTGTACAAACTTTGGAATTAATCCGGATCACTAGATGATAAATAAATAAATATATAACTTATATTATATTTTTGTTATTTAACACAATTTGAGAATAAATTCATTTTTTTAAAGTAAAAGCGAATTTTATTAATTAAATAGCAACTAACTCGACATCAAGCCAGACAGCTGAAGTTACAGTTGGTGAGACAGACCCCTCACCATAATCACATCTACTGTTAGTTAAAGCAAGCATGGCCAATTCATGAGCCATTTGATTACAAGCAAAACAAATAACACATGTTTCGATAGTGGGTAGTACGCAACACCGTTCGCTAATGATTCCTCCAAAGTTGTGCAGCTCGACCTGTTTAGCATCATGTAGAGCCACGGCCTCCAACTCATACGGATGGAGAAACCCCGTGATCTTACTGCAGAGTGCTTTACACAGGCATCCATGATAACTCCGGAGACCAATCGACTCGAACCAGTTAGCTTCATGCAGAGTTACAGCCTCCAACTCAAACGGATGGAGAAACCCCGTTTGCTGCAAACTGCTTTAAACCAGCTTTCTCGATCAACACTGCGATCAATATGGGCATCACAAAATTCAAATTCTCCCAGCACATTAGGTTTAACCCGATCAACCCATCGACATCATGGACCCCTCTTTTCCTTACAGTACCGATCACAATAGGACACACAAGTTACTTATTGAATCTTAAGCAAGCCGAGTACACCTACTTCGGTGTGCTTGCATGAGTCTGCCCACCGACGCCAGATAATTTCATATCCCTCCTAATATCGATCTACCAACCAATCAAAGCCGCCGATTCCCACGTAGTGAAGCTTAAGCAAGCCGAGACCCCCTAATTCGGTATGCTTGCATGAGTCTGCCCACCGACACCAGATAACCCTAGTTCCCTCCCAGTACCGATCTACCGTCGCGACCCAAGCTCGCCCCACCAGCAATTTCGTCCTCAACCCCACTGCACTCGACTCCGTTCCTGCCATCCCACTAGATCTGCTTCCTTCACCGCCAGCTGTCGTCGCAGCTACCACCGCAAGACCCGGAACTGTCGCCGTACTAGAAGCCCTCACAGGTAGAGACGTGACGCCGTAAGACATCGTCGATTTTTTACGAACAACCCAAATCGCTACGGGCGAAGTTACAAACCGCAAAGAGAACCATATGATAAAACAATAGTTAATTAATAAGACACATAAATTCATATTCTTTTAGTTCACATTTAATTCGTATTTATATTTTTTCATTTTATTTAATCAAGTTTCAGTTTTACTTTTATAATATTATTATTGTAAGTTTTATGGTTTTTTTTGAATTATAAGTTTTATGATTTTATTAATCAAGTTTAACTACAATTTCATGATATCAACTAGTTTGCAAGAATTTTTTTTTCTCTTTTTTTTAATGGGTTCAATTTACTCTTCATAACCTGTATATATATTATATAATTATTACAAGATAAACAAACACTTAATTATAAGATGAGGAAAATGTCAATTACTTCTCCGGATTATACCCAATTTTTACTTATTACCTTCTCCGTTTATAAAATGCGTCATGTGAAGTCCTTGAAATATACAACTCTTTTAGTTAGTCTCAATGACGTCAGTTTTTTTAAAAATTTATGTTAAACTTCTTTTCAAATATAACAAAATTTTCCTCGTGTTTAAAATTTGTTATTCAAACATTTTTTTAAATATATTTTTCTATAAAATAAATGAAAATAAATTATCTTCGTATATTTTTTTAAAAGATATTAAAATATAAAAAACAATGTTTAAAAACCGTTTTCTATTTTTAAAAATAAAAATAGAATTATTTTTTATTATTTATTTTATAAAAAAAATATGTTTTATGAAAATATTTTTTTTATTTTTTAAACACAGGGGAATTTTTGTTATTTTTCCAAAAATAACGTTGTTGGGAATAACTTAAAAAGTGGTATACTTCAAAAACTCAACATAATGCATTCTATAAATGGAGGAGATAAGTGGAAATCGAGTATGGGAAAAGTAGGTGACTTTTTCCTATGAGATAATATAATGGTTTTATACTATTTTAAGTGTGGGATCAGAAATAGTTAAATATATCATATATATATTTATTCAAGTAATATTACACTGATTCTCCGTATGTAGTTGTGTTCTATATATTTTCCTTTTATAAAATCCATTCCTAATTTCTATTTGTAGTTCCGATAACTTATCTATATAAAGAGGAATTAAAATATAACAAAAATAACTTATGAAAAGTAATTATTGTTCGGAGAAAAACAAATCTAATAGAATAATTAGATGCAACGGAATTAAATAATTCTCCCCACATGTGCAAATATCGTAAGAATTTATCAAGCAGAGCAAATCAAGCAAGCTAACAAAATATAGCAAACAAGAACACACAATAAGCACGCACAATTTTAGCGTGGAAAACCTTCTCAAGACGAGAGAGGAAAGACCACGGGACCCTCGAGGCCGCTTTATCTCCACTATCAATATAATAGGTACAACGAGTTCTCTCTAGATACAATTAGAGGATCACAATATCTCAAAATTAACCAATCTTGGTTCAGACTACAATTACAAGAAAGAGTAGAGAAACTTCACCGAATCGATGGCGCACGATCAGAAAATCGTATCAAATCACTCAGACATCCAAACGCAAATTTCAACAGTCAGAACGTAGTACCACGTCTTTCGAACACCTTGTCCAAACTCAGCACGATCCAACGGTGGATCAACCTCCGATCAGACTCGAGAACCTTGCTGGCCGGTTCTGAGAGTAGCAGAAAATTCTGCACGAACTTGACTCTATTTCTCTCTTGAATTGGTCTTGTTTCCTTCTCTCTATTGCCTCCTATTTATAGGCAAGCAATTAGGGTTTTCTTCTCCATGTAGGATACTAACTACATGAGCTTTGGGCCTCCACTTATTTAATAAATGTCCAACAAATCTCCCCCTTATTCAACTAAGTGGAGGGCATCGCCATCCCGACGATCTTACGACAAATATCAAGTTTCTCCCTTGGTAAGGCCTTCGTGAACATATCGGAACCATTATCATCTGTGTGGATTTTCTCAATCTCAAACAACTTTTCTTCAAGTGCATCTCTAAGCCAATGTTATCTCACATCAATATGTTTTGACTTTGCATGAAACGTAGAATTCTTATTCAAGTGAATCGCGCTTTGGTTATCACAGTAAACCACATAGCGCTGCTGCTTGAAACCGAGCTCCCCTATGAACCTCTTCATCCACAACAACTCAATACATGCTTCAGTTGTTGCGATATATTCAGCTTTTGTAGAAGAAAGTGCAACACACTTTTGTAACCTTGACTGCCAAGAAACTGCTCCACCTGCAAATGTCATTAAATAGCCCGAGGTGGATTTTCTGCTATCCACATCTCCTGTCATATCTGAATAAGAGTAGCTAACCAGCACTGGTTCTCCACTTCCAAAAGTAAGTCTGTAATTAGAGGTACCTCGGAGATATCTCATAATCAATTTAACTGCATCCCAATGCTCTCTACCCGGATTTGACAGAAAACGGCTCCCAACACCAACTGCATGAGCTATGTCAGGCCTTGTACACATCATTGCGTACATCAAACTTCCTACTGCTGAGACATACGAAACTCTATCCATGTCGTCCATCTCCTTCTCCGTAGAAGGGCTATGTCGTGTGCTTAGCTTAAAGTGAGTAGAAAGAGGAGAGCTCACCACTTTAGCCTTGTCCATATTGAACCTTTGCAACACCTTTTCAATATATCGCTCTTGTGACATATGTAAGTGGGAGATTGTTGGGTTTGTGAAGACTTTCCTATTTATTTAGGGAAGTCACAATTTCCTAATTGCATTAAGATAATGAATTAGAAAAGAATTCCTAATGTGCAAAGAATTAGGAATTCTAGGTTTTTCTTAATTCCCCTTAGTCTTTCACTATAAATACATGTACTTGTAACCCCATAATGATTCATGAGTTGAGAGCAATAATAAGAGAATAGTGTGACCGTAAACGTAGGCAATTTGCCGAACGACATAGATCCTTGTGTGATTGTTCTTTATTTCTCTTGGTTACTTTTGCTAGAGAATTGTTCCACGTTGTTATATACCCCAACAGTCTGGACCCTTACTGCTTCGGTTTCAATCATTGTTACGAGGTCCCCTACCGTAACGAGGGGGTCATGTTTCATACTATACCCTATAAGAGTAACTTGTTAGATAATATGTTAGTCCATAAACGTAAATCAAACAATCATGCAAGATAGATACATGTAAATTACATGATACAAACACAATTAAAATAATACCTCAGTTTTATTAATAATATTCATACAATAAAAATAGTAGTATAAATACTATAGAACTTGGAACCGGTACAAGACCGGTTGATAGAGACAACATTGAATATCATCGAGTCACGGTAATCCGCTTTCCTTAAGACAATTATTGCCCCGTATGGGCAACTTGCTCTTAGGATAAAACGACGATCGAAGTCGAACTCTAACCGAGCTATAGAGAGTAATCGAGGAGGAATGAATTTGACAGCTAGGATTTTTGGTGTGTTTTAGCTCTAGCAATTTTTCTCTACTTATAGAAGAAAAAATCCCTCATTCTTGGAAAATATATTTTTAAGGAAAATATAATTCTACTAAGAAAAATTTTTTTTAGGAAAAAATACTCTTAAGGAAAGAACTTAAAACTTGGAAGACAAGAAATGAAATAACTTACCAAATTATTCTTTTGGGAAAGTAGGATTTTCCATAATTTATTTCTCAATGGAAATTAATTATTAATGGCTTTTCCACGTTTTATCTTTTTCTTGAATTTAAAATTAAATTCAAATCTTTATTGTTGTGTCAAAATTATGAGCCCAACTAAACGTGGGCGGGCTTCGAGTTCAATTTTTCATTCCCCCATTTACCCATCTTGAGCTTTTGATATATCGTTGGAAAGATCTCATTTCATATAATATGTAAACATATTTCACATTATTCTATGACGAGTCTTGATATTCCTAATCAAGGCTCACGTTGACGTAGTCACAAGTTAATACACTTATTAACTTAGCCATTTCGTACTTAATTGGACAATTTGTCCAAGAATCCCCCACATGAATGAAATTGAACGTGTAAGCATTTCGACGTGGTGATTACTCTCTACAGTCGATATCTGCATAGGATAAGTAGGTTACCCCTTTGAACTTTCCTTGTGAGGATATACTTATCTTACTGACGGATGAGTAGACGCGATGTCCTTGAACTCTCTGTCATTTTGTGCAAGAGATCATTTACTTCACACATATACCAACGAACCCGGTGTTTAGGTTCTCATGGTTGGGTTCGTTATGGTCATGAACACCTCCTGGTTCTGCAAGAGCTTAAGAGAACTAAGCCCCATAAGTCTCCCTTGAAGTGACCCCACTTCGCTCTTACATAGGTGATATCTTTTGCTCAACTTCGTGATGCACAAAGTATCTTTAAAAACATAGTTTAACCTGATCCATTTTTGTGTCACTGTTTGACATCATAGTAATGGTCTCGGAGTTACCCCACAGTGACAGCACAAGGTTCATGCAATTAGGTTGTCCCTTTGAACCTAGATCTTGGGATCTCCAGTCAACTAGGTTGGGTTTTCCTTCACATGACGCCTTAATTATATGGGCTTGAGCCCCATTCCTTTCGATGTTTATCAACTTGATCTTTTTTTAACCCAACGGTTAGCGGATCCGCAATATTATCTTTTAACCTTACCAAGTCACTATAGATAATTATCGTAGAGATCAGTTGTCTAGTGGTGTTATGTCGACGACGTATATGTCGATCTTTACTGTTTTTCTCAAGTTCTGTGCACTACAAATAGTTTCTTGGTGATCACAATGCACACACATTTTAGGCACAAGCTTTCTCCATTCAGGAATATCCTCTAGGAAGTTACGTAGCTCCTCGGCTTCTTCCACTGCTTTATCCAAAGCTTCAAACTCAGATTTAAAATGTTAATCTGGTTATTATCGTTTGTCGTGAGGATTTTCATGACACAGCTCCTCCTGCTAGGGTTGAGACGTTTCTCCTCTTGCCTTTAGAATTCTTTACATTAGATATACAGCAAGCATAAAGTTATACCTCTAGCACGACAAGTTCTCTTGCATAGTATGATCCATAGTTACGGGCTTCTCGTAGACACTTCATACCTCTTACGATTCCCTTTTTTATAGACACACGTGTTCAAAGAATTAAATATTCTTTGATCCCCTTATCGTGTTCTAGTGTATTTCGAAATCTGTTATATTCATACACCAAGAATCGATACCACTATGCAAAGCATATGCAATGGAAGTACAGTCCAACGTTTTGGATGAGCCCCAGACAGCCTGAGAAGTGTCATCCATTTTATGGGCCAATGGGCCTCGGTGGGTTCTCAAATTTTTGAAGCAAAGGAGAGTGGTAGGTCCCGCAATAGGAATACAGGCCCAATAAAGTGATGCCTTTAACGTAAGCCCAATAATACAATAGTGGCCTCCAATTTTTCAAAGAGTCTTTAGGCCCATTTTAGTGGATGCTAAATACGGGCTCTTGCAAAGATGTTATGATATTCTTATTGATATAATATTTTCTCTATATTCTTAAGGTTTACAATTTACAAATCGACTCTCAAAGGGTGTTGATTTCCCAAAAAGAAAAAAAAAACTACTTTGATCTCGCACATTTTCTATTTATCAGTTTTAGTTCAGTCATATGCTCACATTCAAAACATTAAAATTCGCCTTTGCATACTTGGCATACACTATCAGTTTTTTCTTTTCTAACAGCGCACTTAAAGTATGTGCGCCGTTAAAAAGAAAATTCGTAACGGCGCACTTTATCTGTGCGCCGTTACTAACGCAAATTTGTAACTACGCACACCGTATTGTGCGCCGTTATAAAAGGTGTTGACCGTTGATCATTTTGTTGCCGTTATGGAAAACGGTCGGAAATCAAGCCGTTGTTGTTACCGTTACTTTGTAACGGCGCATCTAGATATGTGCGCCGTTACAAAAATGTATTATAAGTCTTGGCAGAACCTCCCCTTCTTCTTCCTACAACTTCTCACAACAAATTTTCTCCCGACAAGGGTAATTTCGTAATTTCGATATTTTATAAATTTTCCCGAGCACCCTCACACAAATCTCCCGACAAGGTATGTACATATTTTTAAATAATGCACTACATATAACTGCAAATTTGTATGGTTTTGTTTGTATGAATAATTTGCATGTTAAATTTATTAAATTAGTTTTGGAATTGATGAAATAAAATACCCGATTCCATGAATTGCATGATAACATTAGTGTAAATTCTCTTGATTCCATGAATTGCATGATAACATTAGGGTCAATTCTCCCGATTCCATTAATTGCATGATAACATTAGGGTAAATTCTCCTGATTCCATTATTTGCATGATAACATTACATTAGGGTATTTGATCATAAATGACCAAACAATGGTATTTTGGTCATTTATGACCTAATTAGGGGTAATTAGGTCATAAATGACCAAACAAGGGTAATTAGGTCATTTATGTGAATTAGAAGGTACGTACATATTTTTAAATAATGCAATATTATGTAAATTAATTGTTAACCGAATTTATATATATTACAAATATAGAATGGATCGGAGATGGATATGATCCGTAAAAATGAGTGAGGAATGGATGAACGGATTAAGCAGTTTTGTAAAATTTGCGAGGAAAAACGCTCCAAGAGATGGTGTGAGACGTTTCAAGTGTCCATGCACGAGGTGTTGTAATTCTGCTTGGCACGATATGGACACCATTTGCGATCATATATTCAGGAAAGATTTCCTTAGATCGTATAATGTGTGGTTCCATCATGGCGAAGCCCAAGGAGCTAGCTCGAGCCGGAATTGGGATATCAGTTTGAGGGAAACATCGGCGAATCAGCCTTGTCCGACGTCGGACAACAATCTAGTATACGTTGATCCTGTGCATCAGCTTGTGGATGATGTAGACCCAACTAGAGATGTAAGGATTGACGAGGACGAGGACGAGGACGAGGAAGAGGACGAGGACGAGGACGAACAACAGAACATTGGAATAATAACCGAAGTCGAGGAGGGAGTCGCTAAGGCAACCATGACAGCATACAACCGGTTGGTGACGGAGTCGCAAAAGCCGTTGTACGAAAATAGTGAGGATACTTCATTAGCAGCAATGTTAAGGATGTTGTCCATCAAGCAGAGCACCGGGATGTCTGACGAAGCTTTTACCAAGGTTGCCAAAGATTATTGTTCTACGTTACTCCAACCTAATACGTATCCATCTAGCTATGCAGCGGCGAAGCAGAAAATGAAGGCAATCCAACTGCCACACGTGAAATATGATGTATGTCTGTACGTATGCACTTTGTACTACGGAACACAATCGCAACTCTAGAGATGTGGCGTTTGAGGAGAAGCACGATACGCTAAAGTGGGAAAAAATTAGTTCCGGAAAAGACGTTGTGGTACTTCCCATTGACTCCTCGACTTCAACGTTTATATCTTGCCCCAGAGACGGCTGAGTGGATGCGATGCACGGGGAGCGGGAGAATGAGGACGATGAAATATTAGTACATCCATCGGACGATGCGGATTGGATTCATTTTGACGCTAAATACCAGTATTTTCTGGAGAAATACGAAACGTGCGGTTGGCGCTGTCATCCGACGGGTTCTCTCCATACGGGTCTAATGCGGCGAGTTACAGTTTGTGGCCTGTAGTCGTTATCCCGTTGAATTTTCCACCCTCGATGGCTATGAGAAAGGTGTATAACATCCTCACCATGTTGATATCTGGTCCAAAATCACCGGGGAAATGCTTAAATAACTTCATGCGTCTGTGATTGATGAGTTGAACCATCTGTGGGAGCACGGAGCTGTCACGTGGGATGGTTCTAAGAAAGAGGCTTTCATCATGCGGGTTGCTGTGATGTGGACAATAAGTGACTTCCCGGGTTTGAGAATGTTGGGGGCATCCAGACTAAAGGCTATAAGGCATGTCCTCTATGCTTGGACGAGATCGATTCTGAACACAGTAACTCAAGAATTTCTTACCAAGGTGCTCGTAGGTTCTTACCACCGAAACATCCGCTACTATTTCAGCCGCAAGCCTTTAACGGGAAGACAGAGACACGGAGAAGGCCTACCCGACATTCAGGGGCTGCTGTACTCAGTGCGATTCTACGTCATCAATACCCACCGCCTAGTCTGCATCCGAAGTTCAGTAAACGAAAAGGTGGTGGTGTTCCTATATGTTGGTCTCATAAAAACATTTTCTGGGAGCTGCCTTATTGGAAAACTCATAAAGTCAGACATGCGTTGGATTTGATGCATATAGAGAAGAACGTATGCGACAACGTCATAGATACAGTTCTTGGAATTGCAGAGAAGACTAAGGATGACGTGAAAGCTAGGAGAACTTATGAGGAACATGGAGTCCGGCAAGACCAATGGATGCAAGACGGGGAGCTCCCAGATGCACCTTATGGCGTGGCGGGTTGTGATCGGAAGGAAGTACTGGAGCATATCCGAGCTGTTAAGTCTCCCTCTAGATATGCGGGAAGTCTAAAGAGCAAGGTGAATCCCGATGAGAAAAAGTTCCTTGGATTGAAGACCCACGATTGTCACGTGTTGATGTAACGTATCTTCCCCCTTGTCATTCGAAAGTACGTTCCGCCTTATGTGGCAGAAGCATTAACAGAGCTGGGCAAGGCCTTTCAATTGTTGTGCACGAGGGAACCGAGGAAAAAAGCTCTGAAAAGGTTGGGGGAAGATATAGTGGTTCTAGTTTGTAAGCTGGAAACTATTTTCCCTCCTTTATTCTGTACAATTATGGTTCACCTTCTACTGCACCTCCCGGATCAAGTTTTGCGAATCGGCCCAGTTCATTTCACATGGATGTTTCCAATTGAACGGTATGATCCTTGACTTCGAAATATCATTTCCAATTACCATTGAACTGTATAATCGAATATGACATTAACCTTCATATTTCGATTGTAGGCAACTTGGCGTGTACAAGAAAAGTGTGCGAAACCCGCGATATCCAGAAGGTTGTATAGCCCAACAGTACTTGATGCACGAGTCTGTCACCTTCACTCAGATGTACCTTAACTGCGCCACTTCAGCCAGCAAAATTTTTGCTAGTCCAGCTCTAGGTTTCAACTTATCAGTTGTTTCCCCACATGTACAAGTTAAGAGCGTGGTGCGAAACGACAAATTGAGCACATCCGAGATGTTCTGGGCGAATTGGACAGTGATTGAGAATTGTGCCGAAACAGATGCATTCGTAGAATCACATCGTGCAGGGTTCCAACGAATACACCCTAGGAAATCTCTTCAGGACCGAGTCATGTCCTTTGTCTTCGAGTGGCGTAGAATTGTACGTAATAGACATCAGGTTAACTTCAATTACCATATACAAATATTAGGGATAACTCATTTATATTCCGTGTGCAGATGAGTGCTCCAGGGTGGCAACGAGAGTTGGTACTACTATCCAGAGGTCCTCGTTCGTCTGCCATTTATTCGCAATGTACTGTTAACGGCGTCAAATTTTTATGCTTGAGAATCGACCAGGGCCGAGAAATCAAAATTCAAGGGTCATGATTGAAGCAAACGACATATGTTACTACGGTGTTCTTATGGACATATGTATCCTTCCCTACTCGGAAGGCATGCTAGTCGTTCTACTCAAGTGTCGGTGGATGGACGCAAACGGACAGTCAGAAAGGACGCAAATGGATTCATTTCGGTCAACACGTCCACAGATCGTCACAAACAAAACCCATTTTGCCTTGCTTTAATGGCAAAATAGGTATACTATATCGACGACCCTAAATCTAGACCGTGGAAGGTTGTGAACGTCGTGTCGCATAGGGGTCACTACAAACCGAGCAGTTTAGCCCGTGCCGGTGACGACGACGACCTGGAGTTTGAAGTCGATGAACCTTACCAAGAAGATCGAATTGACATCGTCACACCGGGTGGTATCACTATCGACCTAACAAACTTAATCTGGTATCCACCGCCAGTACCTCCAGCTGAGAATGATGAAGAAAACGAAGAAACCGATGACATCGATTTGGAAGGGCATGAAGATTATGATTCCGCTGACTCTGATACTTAATATGTATATGTATGTTTGATTGGTTATGAATAAATGGTTTTTTTAATCTATGAATTGTAAAGGGTAATTTTGTCATTACAGATTTTGAAATAAAACTGTTTTTTTTCCTAAGTGTGGATTTGTAACGGCGCACATTACACTGTGCGCCGTTACAAATCCACACTTAGGAAAAATCAGATTGTTGACTTTTGTCCTTTGAAATCGGGTTTTCGATCCCGATGGAGATTCATACGTTGAACATAGTACCCTGAAATTATGAAACATGAACTAACAAGTCATTGCGCTCAAATTGGTACGGTGGGATTAACTTTTGTATCGACATAAATAATATAATAATATTTTCATGTGTTTGTAACGGCGCACATAGGCAAAGTGCGCCGTTACAAAAAGTCAAATGGGCCAGTCAACTATGTTGACTTCCCATTGACCGGTTAGATCTAGGTTCAAACATTATCGAAATTGACTGAAATTTTGGCATATGAAGTACACATTCATTGCGCTCCTATCCGTACGGTTGGATTAAAACTTTGTTTTCAACATATTCCACTTTCGTTGAAAGCGTGAGTTTAGGGTTTAGGAAGGTAAAACTCACAAAAACCCTAAACACATTGATGATCAAACGTTCCGTAGATTAGTATATATTTTTTTGAATCGAAACCGTTCAATTAGTTGGAAATTACATATACGTGGTATAGTACAAATTTGAAGAAAATCAAACCACGGGAAGACCGCTTATCATTCATGATCGAGTTTAGGTTAAATTTAGGGTTAAAGTTTGTAACGACGCACATAGCAATGTGCGCCGTCACAAAAGTGGCGCCACGCGAAAAATTAAATTTCGCGGCGAAATTTCGCGAAAATTCAAATTTTGCGAAAATTTAAACTTCCCGCGAATATTTTGGTTGTAACGGCGCACACGCACACTAGTGTGCGCCGTTACAAAATTTTGCTTGTTACAAACTTGTTGACCGTTGCAAAAGTTGACCGTTGGGTCAAACAACGGTCAGAAACGACTCATTTTCTGACCGTTACGGTTTGTAACGACGCACATAATAGGGTGCGCCGTTACAAAAATTAGGTCTGACGGCGCACATACCATTGTGCGCCGTTACACTTAAATTTTGTAACGGCGCACATATTAGGGTGCGCCGTTACAAAATCGCAGATAAATATTGGGCAGAGCCCTCCTTCTTCCTCCTCTGTTTTCCGATTACTCATTCTTCCTCCTTCTTCCTTGCCGTCACCGTCGCCGGACCTTGCCGTCAAAGAGGTAAATGGTTTTTTATGTTAGAATTTGAAAATTTGTATGAAAATTGAATATGTTAGAATTTTTTATTAATGAATATGTTAGAATCTGTATGAAATTGTGCATGAAATTGAAAATAAGTTAGAATTTGTATGAATTGCATGTTTAATATAAAATTGCATGAAATTGTATTTATACGAATATGTAAGTTAGAATAAAAAATATGTATGAAATTGCATGTTTAAATGGAATTGCATGTTCATATGTAAGTTAGAATTTGTATGAAATAGCATGTTTAGGGGTATTTTTGGAATTACAAAAAAAATACCCATTAGGGGTATTTTAGGAATTATTAAAAAAATTACCCATTAGGGGTATTTTTAGAATTATTAAAAAAATACCCATTAGGGGTATTTTTGGAATTACAAAAAAATGCCCATTAGGGGTATTTTTAGAATTATTAAAAAATGCCCCTTAGGGGTACTTTTAGAATTATTAAAAAAATGTCACTTAGGGCTATTTTTGGA
This sequence comes from Geranium rotundifolium, assembly GCA_963920655.1. Lineage (NCBI taxonomy): Eukaryota > Viridiplantae > Streptophyta > Magnoliopsida > Geraniales > Geraniaceae > Geranium > Geranium rotundifolium. Next base: position 39,017,775 of record OY987313.1, on the reverse strand, counting down.
ATTATAAAAAAAATTGCCCATTAGGGATATTTTTGGAATTATTAAAAAATATGCCCATTAGGGGTATTTTTGGAATTATAAAAAAATTGCCCATTAGTGGTATTGTTGGAATTACAAAAAAATTGCCCATGAGGTGTATATTTGGAATTATTAAAAAAATTGCCCAATAGGGGTATTTTTAGAATTATTAAAAAAATACCCATTAGGGGTATTTTTGGAATTATTAAAAAATTGCCTTAAAAGGGTTATTTCGGTCAATTTGACCTTAAATTAGGGTTTATTTCGGTCAATTTGACCCTTAAAAGGGTAATTCGGTTAATTCCGGCCGAATTAGGGGTAATTCGATCATTTTGATCTTCAAAAGGGTAATTCGATCATTTCTGGCCGAATTAGGGTTATTTCGGTCAAATTGACCTTAAAAGTGTTATTCGGTCAATTCCGGCCGAATTAGGAGTAATTTGGTCATTTTGACTTTAAAAAGGGTAATTCGGTCAGCTCCGACCGAATTAGGAGTAATTCGGTCAATTTGACCTTAAAAAGGGTAATTCGGTCATTTCCGGCCGAATAAGGGGTAATTCGGTCATTAAATGACCTTCTCATGCTTACAATTATAGATAATGGAGCCTAGACGTAAGGCACCTAAGGCCAGGGCACCTAGGCGAGCCAGAATGGACATTCCATTCTTCGAGGCTTCACAGGCGCTGGAGTTACATGATGAGATGTACACTCCGTCACCGCCGCAGCCGACTCAGCCCACTCAGCCGACTTATCCGGGAGATACGGAGGTTGACTGGCAGTTCCAGGTTCCGGATCCTCGGAGTTTCCAGGAGATGCTCGGAGACGTCGCAGGACCCTCCGAAGAGAACATTGTGCCGGATGAGTCAGAACTCCCGCTGAACGAGTAGAGGCTTCTTCCCCTCGAGTACAGAGAGATTCCGAGGTACGAGTTGTACTTCGATTACAAAGTGGAAGTCGACTGCCTAAACACGAAGAGTTGGGAAGCCAAGGCAAAAAAGGAGCAAAAGGTCGACCTGAACATAGAGCAAGAAGAGAGAGCAGTTCACATGAACGGAGGTCCATTGCTCTTGACTTGGGAAAACGGCCGACCACGTGTCGCAGGAGGATTGTTTTCAATGGAAAGGGTGAAGGCGATTATAGGGAAATTTGCTCGGGAACGCGACGCTTCCTACCAGACGTTTGGGGATTTGCCGGCGTCTGAGTTCCAGTCGTTTTGGAGGAGTTTTAAGGTAATTTCAACATTTATTCACATTTTTTTTCAAATGCCACGTATTATAAATATTGACGTGGTTTTTGTCAATATCAGCGTTTGTTTGCAGTGACCGATTCGGTTGAGCTTAGGGGTTGGATTCGTAAGGCGGCCATAGGCGCTTACAAGGAGCGAAAATCGAACATGAAGCGGTTTTACAAGCTCTACGTCGACCCTACTAGACTAGACCGTAATGAGATTCCCAAAAGTCTGAAAGGGAAGAAGTCCCAGTGGCGGTGGCTCGTTCATTATTTTGATGCCAACGAGGTATATTACTAATTTTTACTTTCATTTTTTTAATTTTACTTTCATTTACTAATTTTGATGTGAATTGACTTTAATTTTTTTTTCAGGAAGAAGTTGGGTCTCAAATGAGTACCATTTGTAGGAACGAGAACAAATTAAACCACCACACTGGCAAAGTCCCATTTCGACTTTTTTGGGGGAGGATGACGGAGGTCAGGGAAGTGGAGGTCTCCAAAAAGTTGGAGGCCTTACTGAAGGCTCACAAAGTCCCTAAGCCTGGTGATGGTGCACAGGAGGGAGAGGAGGAACTCAACCCGAAGCTTGTAAGTTTCATTATTATTTTTTTAATTTTAATATTTAAATTTATTATACTAATCAATTTTTTTTGCAGCTTTACATTAAGAATGCGCTTAGGGATTGGAAGAATGACGAGGCGAACTACAACGAGGATGGCACGCTGAACAAAATGACCGACGCTGAAGAGGATGAGGTCATGCGACTAGCTGCCGAGCATGTTCGCGAGATTGAGCTTGCCAGAGGAGTTACCATAGAACCCTCCAGAGGACGACGCATCCGGGGTTGCGGGAGTGATTACGAGGCACCGCCGAGACAGAGAAGACGTTCGACCTCCTCAGATGGTAGTCAAGCCGAGATTGTGGAGCTCCAGACTCGACTCACCCAACAAGAGGAGGTTATTACGGAACTTCGCGCCGAGGCCTCCCAAAGACAGGCTGAACGTCAGACTCAGACCGCCCAAAACCAGCAAACCGAGCACATGTTCCGGTACTTCCAAGAACAGCTGAAGTTACTAAATCCTAATGCCGCCCCTCCACCTCCATTTGACCCGACTAGGTCTACAGATCCTGGAGGCCCGTCGTCATAGATATTATGTAAATTAAATAATGTATTAAACAATTTCAATATTAATATTAATTTCATTTTCATATTATTTTTAATTTTTAAAGATTTTTTTCTATTATTCTGTATTATTTGTAACGACGCACAAACGTTTGTGCGCCGTTACAAAGCGTAACGGCGCACTGACGGCATGCGCCGTTACGAAGTGTAACGGCACACACTGTTTGTGCGCCGTTACGAGTTGTAACGGCGCATGCCGTCAGTGTGCCGTTAGAACTCCTAACGGCACCATCATCGTACGGTACGGTGATGGTAGCCTTTATAACGGCGCATTAACGTCGTGCGCCGTCACAGTTTGTAACGGCGCACAGACAGATGTGCGCCGTTATAGTTTGTAACGGCGACGCTGTAACGGCGCACTTTACGTGCGCCGTTACAGAGGGAAAAACTGACAGTGATAATGATCGTAGTATTCATTTATTAATGATTAGCCAGAGTTTGAGGTCGACTGGGAAACTTTTGGCCGAGATGAGTCTATAAGTAATCTAAGGTTGATTGTAAAATTGATAAAAAAAAACATTAAAATTCAATTATTATTAATAAAGAGCAACAATAAATAATGGTCAAAGCCTACATCAACTTTAACATTCGCATTATGGTCAAAATTTCACCGATGTTCAATACTCTCAAATTTTTTTATTACATTGTATTTTATAAACATTTAACGTCACAAGACTTGTGAATTAACAATAGATGGCGTTAGAGTCTCACATTTAAAAGATATGAATATATTCACTAGTTTATATAACAATCTAGACCTCCACCTATCATATTAGGCTTTTGATATAAATAAACATTATCCTGTAGTAAACCAATAAAAATATGGGCATTGGCAAAATAATATATATAGTTTATGCAATTATATGTATTTGCGTTAATCAATCTATATTATCATATCTACCTAATTCATGTCTTTTATGTTTGAATTTTTGTTGGGCCGTGAAACCATAATATTACATTACATGTTGACTAATATATATATATGTGTGTGTGTAATTGATCTCCTATACTATACATGCACCGAAACGGTGTCGTTTCTGGGAACCATGCAACCTACTATCCGCGGAATAACACGCGGCTTGTTGAAAATGGAATTGCTATGTATTAATTGCTGATCAAAAATTAAATGTAAACTTCCTCCTTATTACAACGATTTTCCCATCAAAAAACCATGCAACGATCCGAGAGCCATGTTTTGTGTCTTGACGACCACGTACGTAGCTATACGTTACAAGAAAACCTAATTTCCCTTAAATATTAATCAAACACTTATTCGATCTCTATATATATATAAATAGGGTCGACACAGACCTAAACTGATATAGCAATCGATCATATAATTAATTGTCGCGTTATTTACTATACATATATGTTATTGAGTCATGGGAAAGGGCAAGGGAAAGACCAAAAATGGGATCTCCGAGAGTGTACGTGGCACAGACAAGGTGGACGATGAGGGCGTTGCATGTGATCACTCATTTCACGACAAGTACAGCGTTGTACGAGGGTACGAGGAGGAGGAGATGTCGGCTCCTTACAATTACGGCGGCGCGAAACCTTCAGAGGAGGAGATGATTCGTGGCGGGCATGAGAAAGTTGACGATTCTGTCCCTGACAAGTGACAAGTCTAAATCTAAACAGAAGAAGAAGGGGTTGACGTGGTGGTGACGATGATGATCAGGTGATCTTAATCGGAAAAGACTTCTCGATCATGAGTTACGTTGATTATTATTTTATAGCTTGTTATTTTATCGTATTTTGCATTTTTTTTTTCATTTTCTAATTAATTTTTCTTCTGTTCGAGAAATATTTTGTCCCGGTAAGATGATTAATAAATAAACTATAGTGTGCTATTTTTATTTAAAATTATTGTGTTTGTTACCGATGAAATATTGATTTTATGAAAGATGTATGCTCATAGAGCATTGATGAGACGTTGTTTCACTTGTTTTTAAATGAAGTATCCCTCACTCATGTTAATATTGTGTATCCGGCGAGTTGTGGATACGACAATGAGAAATCATTCTCATACAAATATATGAGACAATTAATTATCGCACTTATAGATTGAATGTATGCAAGAATTCATAATATTATGCAAGTCACGACCTCAACTTCAACTGGTTGGAAAAATCTCACGATATTACTTCAGAATGAACAACCTGCAATCAATCCAAACCTCATACGACATTACGGAGAACTTATTCAAACACAACAAATTACAAAAAATAAATAAATTATAATAATAAATGTTCCGTGTATCAACTGAGACTCAAACTCTAGTGCGAAAACCAGTGGCTCCTAACCACTAGGGCACAGTTCTCGGTCGGATGTAAAATCATTCTCAATAATAAAAAAATTTGTTTGTAACATTAGTAGAATTTTGAGATTAAATTTTTTATTCTTTTTGAATTCACAGACATTGATCACTTAGAAGCAAGGCTATGGATATCGGATCGCGGGGATATATTGGCCAGCCGGCGAAAAGGGAGATCTGCCAAATTTGAGGAGATCACGGAAAAATCGCGGGAAGATCGTGGCAAAACGTGTTTTGTAATAAATAAGTACTTAAACATATATTTTATTTATTAAAAACAAAATGAATGATATTTAATTTTTTAATTTCAAACTTGTCAATAAACTCGAAGTTCAAACGCGAAATTGAAAGAGATGAATGAATGATGGTTTAACTTTTTATTTGTTGTTTATTAACCCAAATTTCAAACTGAAATTAATCAGGTGGACCGAATAAGACTGGATTAAATCGGACAAGACTTAAATTAATTAATTTAAGTTGGAGTAGACCAGAATTAATTGATTTGGACCGGATTAGACCGGAATCAATTTGAATTTTGTTGGGTCAACCGATTTAACCGGTATTTTCATCGATATCGCCCGTTTCGTCACAGAAAGCTTGTAAAAACTTATATATCGCCTATATATCGGCCGGTCGCAGAGATATCTATAATACTGCTTAGAGGAAAGTGAAATAAACATCACTTGACTGTTTTAGATTTTGATGATCTGTATAACAAACATCTAGCTAATACATGTTATATATTATATTTGATTTAATAACTATGGATACGCGTTGGTCGTCACATGCATACAATTTATCATTCTCCAAATTATTAGCTGTTCCTAACTTTATATTATATAAAGTGCCCTGTACTTTTATTTAAAATATAAGAATATGTTGTCTTCGTGTATCGATATAAAAGTGAGGAAAAAGGCGAATTTGAGATCGTTTCGTTATAATCAGTTCGAGACGAATTCGAGTTCAAAATTATACTCGTTTTATAAATGAGCCAAGCTCGAGCTTGAAATTTTAAAACTCTATAGGCTTGGAAGCCTGCTCAATTAATATTTAATTAATTGTAAATTTTTATTAATATAAAATTTAAAAAATTAGCAAATATTTATAATAAAATTAGATAAGATGAATTGAGCTGTGCAGAGCTCGAGTTTATCTATATTTATTTCAAAGCGAGTTCAAGTTTAGTTTTATAAACTCGTTTGAATCCGAGCTGAGAGTAGATCTAAAATTATACAAAAGGACCAATTTCAAACTATAAAAACTAATAACATGATTACTTAAATAAAAACGAATAATATAAATTAAATGAGTAATAATTAAATATTTCTATTTTAAAAGTGGATTTGTTGTAAAAGTTTTAGTAATGGCGATAACTGAAAATATAAATAAATAATATTAAAAAAATGTAATTGAATTCCTGGAAATTGTATGGCCTCTCTAGATTTTGATGATCCGTCAATGTCAATGGTATTTTAGCAAGAAAACATGTCCCACTTAGATTTTTTCCATAAATATGATAAGCGTCTCACATACGGATATGATCTATCAGTCACACCATGTTTCTATCATCGTTATATTAGTTCAATAAGTAAATCGCGTTTTAAAGGTTGAATTGAATAATGATTTCAGATTTTGTTCTATATATTGTGATGTATAAAACTTGAACAAGTATGTTGAATTTAAGAACATTATTTGAAATGGTAATAGGAATTATATAATCCGTTTGTAATAGATTATTCTTTGAAAGTGTGATGAAATCTACACGAAAGGTGATTATCACTGTGTTTAATTTGTTTATACCATTTCACACTCAAGTTCTATCATATGTGTACCGTGTTTTTACTGAGTTTACACCACACTGTACTCATGTATGCACTGACTTTGGAGGGATATATAACGAGATCATTAACTGATACAACGGTCCCTGGCTGTAACAAGGGGGAACCGGGTCATCGAAGGTTCGCCCCAATTGTGACAGCCTGCTGGTTGTCATAATCAGTCTGTGTTGGGTTTGTGAAGACTTTTCTATTTATTTAGGGAAGTTACAATTTCCTAATTGCATTAGGATAATGAAGTAGAAAAGAATTACTAATGTGCAAAAAATTAGGAATTCTAGGTCTTTCTTAATTCCCCTTAGTCTTTCAATATAAATACATGTACTTGTAACCTCATAATAATTCATGAGTTCAGAGCAATAATAAAAGAATAGTGTAGACGTGGACGTAGGCAAATTGCCGAACCACGTAAATCCTTGTGTTCTTGTGTGATTGTTCTTTATTTCTCTTAGTTACTTTTGCTAGAGAATTGTTCCACGTTGTTATATACCCCAACAAGTGGTATCAGAGCCTAGGTTCGTGGCAAGTGGGAGAAATGGTAGAAGAAGGGAAAGTTCGAATCGACAAGTTCGATGGAAGGGATTTTGGATATTGGAAGATGCAAATAGAGCACTATTTGTACCAGAAAAGGCTACATGAACCTTTGTCAGAGACCAAACTGGAGAAGATAAATTCGAGTGATTGGACGTTGCTAGATCGGCAGGCTTTAGGTGCGGTGAGATTGACATTGGCGAAGAATGTTGCATACAACGTCATGAAGAAAACAAATACCTACAGACTCTTTAAGGCATTATAAAATATGTATGAAAAGCCGTCTGCATCAAACAAGATATATTTGATTCGTTAATTGGTTAATACGAAGATGAGGGAGCACGCTAGTGTTACTGATCATGTGAACGAATTTAATACGATACTATCGAGATTAGTGTCCATGGATATTAAATTTGATGATGAGGTACAGGCTCTGTTGTTACTATCTTCGTTACTTGAAAGTTGCTCAGGAACCATTACAGCAATTAGTAGCCCAACTGGAACTATTAAGCTATCGTTCGAATGAGTAAGAGACCTGATTCTCGGGGAAGATATCCGGAGAAGGAATCGAGGAGAATCGTCAGACTCTATGTTGAACGTAGAAGAGAGAGGTAGGATGTCTGAAAGGGGAAAGAATAAGGGGCGAGGGAGATCAAAATCCATACAGGGAGGAACAAACGATACTTGTTGGAACTGCCAACAAACTGGCCACTTCAAGTAACACTGCCCAAATCTAAAGAAGAAAAGAAAACAGGAAAACTTAGTGAATGCAATAGAGGAATTCGAAGATGATGCTTTGATATGTTGTGTAGAGAGTCCAGTTGAATCATGGACCTAGATTCATGTGCTTTTTTTCACACTACCCCTTGCAAGGACGTGTTAGTGAACTTCAGACTTATGAAATGAGTAGTTCATCTAGCGCATGATGAGACGATGAAAATTGCGGGCATTGGAGATGTGAATCTCAAGACTCCCATGGGTACGATTTGGATGTTGAAGGATGTCAGATATATCCCCACCATAAAGAGAATGTTGATCTCGGTGAGTCAGTTAGACAGTTTGAGATACAAGATAACCTTTGGAGACGGACAATGGAAGGTATCAAAGGGGAATTTTGTTATTGCTCGTGGTTGGAAGAGAGAAACTTTGTACATGGAGGAGATGCCAGTGGAGAGAGTTAATGCAATTACTGATGGGCATGATCATTAACTCTATGGCGCCAAAGATTTGGGCATAAGAAGGAGAAAAGAGTGAAGGTGCCAGCTTGGAAGAAGAAGATTCAAAAACTGAAGAATGTGGAAGTTGATTTCTGTGAATTAGGTGTGTTCAGAAAATGAAAACATGTAAACTTCACGGAGTCAGAGAAGTCTTCAAATGGTGGAAAGCTGGAAACGGTGCATCCAGATGTGCATAGACCTACAAAGGTTTACTCGACAAGAAGAGGTGAAGTAAGGAGATTGAAGAAAGGTTCAAGACCACCCGGACGGTTCTCTCCATCACCAAATTATTTGTTGTTGACAGAGAGTAAGGAGTCTCGTTATCACACAAAGAAAATTCAGATGGATGATTCATTTAAGTGAGAGTCAACCAAGAGCAAAGAGAAGATATCTCTTGAGAATGGAGACGTGAAATGCAAGTTGGGAAATAATTTGTATGGTCTGAAACAATCAGTTGAGTGCGCAGACCTAGTGTGCAAGCTGGGAAATAGCTTGTGTGGTCTGAAGAAATCAGTTGGGAAGGAAGACATGGTATGCAAGCTGGGAAATAGCTTGGATGGTCTGAAACAAGCGCCAAGGGAGTGGTACTTGAAGAAAGTCCTTCGATCAAGAAATCGTGAAGATATTTTGATCAAGGTGGCTATAACTGATAAGAAAGTCCTTGAGTCAGTGAATCGTGCAGATACACTGACTAAGGAGGTTACAACTGAGAAGCTTAAGAATTGTTTCACGTTGTTATATACCCCAACAGTTTGGACCCTTACTGCTCTGGTTTCAATCATTGTTACGAGGTCCCCTAATGTAACGAGGGGGTCATGTTTCATACTATACCCTATAAGATACTATGTTGGGGGAGAAGTGCAACAAGTGGATCGCGTTTCATACTATATCGTATCGTACAAATAAATTATGTTGACAGAGAAGTGTAACGAGAATGTCAGGTTTCATAATACATTAAGGGAACTATGTTTCTATCATTTCATATTTAAATTCTACTATAGTTAACTCATTTGTCACTAAATCTACCTTACCTTTTCGCCTAAACCCCATCTATTAGGTATTGGAATAATTTGGTCGATGAATTCATATATATATACTTATACATTAAACCACATATAGCGTTAAAACGGTACCGTTTCACCGAACCACCTACTATCATTGTTCAATAGCATTAGCTGCGAAGGTGAGTAAATTGGCATTGCTATTTTCTGATTAAAAATTAATTAATTAATTATCGTAAATTTCTTGCTTGTTACAAAGATGTTTCCATCAAATTAAGCACCATGCAACCCTCGAAGCCGATACGATACAGCTACAATAGCTAGAGGTTCAAGCAACCATAGTCTATAAATTACGAGTTAGATAATTCAAAACCATACACAACACAAAATCAGAAATTAAAGAAAAACACTCATATATACCTACATATATAGCAATATTTGTTTATTATATTTTTTGTAACGTTTTTTCCGTGTCGTGTCGATGGTTCGGACAAAATAAGAGGAAGTTGACGATTCTGTTCCTGACAAATCTAAATTTAAACAGATTATTGTGAAGGCGAAAGAAATAAAATAAATTATTGTGTATTATTTTTAATTTGTCAATTGTGTTTTTTGAATTGTGGAATGTTAATTTTATTGAGAAAATGCGTTTGGAGAACGTTTGAAAAGTATTAAAATAAAATGTCTCACATAGTCTAATGTGCGCATGAGAGTTGTGAAATTTATGATATAAAATAATTATTTCGATGAAAATCACATCTTATAGTTAAATTAAAATTTAATCTCAACTATTCAAATGACAAAATAAATTGATGAGATTAAAATATTAATGAGTTAATTATTTTACATGGTAATAATGATTGTTATATGAGCAAGCACAAATAATATGAAACTATTCTGAATTCTAAAAAAAACGTGTTCATAAATATCAAGAGAACTATAATTAAATGCCCAAATATTGATTTGTTCATAATAAGTGTAATTAATGAACGTCACTTGACTTGTCTAGATTTTGTTGGTTAGTCTAACAAACATTTATTATTTAATATTGTGGTTTGATTTGATTATTTAGGATAAGTGATGGTATGAACAAGACAATCTATCATTTTTTAATGTGTTCCTATCAAAAGTCATTATCATTAAAATACATGGTACCTTGTGTACTTTTCCCTCAAATATGCTTTAGTTGGGTCTGAATGTTTTTTGAAGTGTAAAAGCAAGACAAAAAGGCAAGAGGTGGGCCACCTGAAAAGACTATAGATTGATGTAAAAAGTTAGCAATTGTGTAATGTAATTTTTTTTAACTTCAAAAGGTTGAATTGAATAATGTTCTAAGATTTTCTTAGCCTTGTTTTGGGTCCATGAAAAATTGTGGAATTTGAGGCGTGTATTTATTTAAAATAACAATAGTAGTCAATAACTAATTTTTATCTAATTATTCTACGGAAACAGATATGAAATTTACGTGATTATCATTTAATTTCAATAAAATAGTTAGAAAGTATGATTGCATATATGATATTCAAGGTTGTGAGTTTTAAGAAAAAGAGCAAAAATAACTTATTTTGAAACAAAACATGGTAATTTCCTTTTATCAGCAGTTAAATTCTTCATGGTGCAAAATCATGAAATGTTTTTTAAATATTTAACACGGAAAAAATGATAATTACAATCTTGTGGGAGTTTGGTTTCCATGAAACTGGTTGGATTAGAGGATTTTCTACGAGGACGCTGTATTTGATAAAATGTAATTTAAGTTTTTCTGTAAATGTTGTTTACAATTTTAAAATGAGCTGCTTGAAAAAATTGAATGAATAATAAGTTCGAATCGAATTAAATATTTCAATCCTCTTATTTTCTAAATCAAACCCAAAACTATTATATGAATGATCAATTTTTTTCTAACATCGGTTATTTGCTTCGGCTTATCGATTCTATCTGATTAAAATTAGTTGGTTTTCTATTAATGCTCAATTCATAAGTTAAATAAGACGATATTGATCCTGATTTAAAGTCAAAATCTTTAAACTTGCAATTATAAAAAATACTAACGAAAATTGAATATTAAATTGTAATTATTATAACTCAATTCAAACATAAACATTCAAAAATATACGATTTGATGACAAATAACATCATCTTGACTCTCATTCTTCGATTCTTGTGGTCGCACCACCAAAAACAAGTAATAGATTTTTAGCCTAAAAATCCATCAAGTGTATATCTATAGCACTACAAAAATTTTAAATTCATCAAGTGTGTGTGTATATAACCACCAAAAACTGGTTATGGATTGACAACCTCAAAAAACATCTAGTGCGTCTCTACATCACCACCAAAAATTGGTTACGGATTATCTAACTCGAAATCGATCAAACGTTGAAAGTTTTGCTCCACTTATACTTTGGTTGAAAGAGTTATGCCTTCTACAAAATCGATCGATGGTCAGGTTAAGGTTTCAAGCAAGGTGGTACATTGAGTTGCATGATGAAGTCGTCAGGTGAGGCCGGACCCGACAGGTTACCCAGAAGATTGATTTCTTCAAGTCAATTATCATTCTACCTATCGAACTTAGTGAAATATGCCGGATCGACCCAACAAGTTGTCTTTCTTGGCCCAAACATATGTTCTGCATGCCGAACTTAGCAAAACATGTCGGGTCCCAACAGGTTGTACCTCCTTGATTATTTTGCCTAATTTTGTTTTGTTTTGGCCTATTTTCACTTGAAATGCACTCGACGCCCTCGTGAGGCAATATATTCTAGAAGGCATAAAATCGGGGCAAAATAAGATAAAAATGAAGATATTTGACTTGGGAGGACAATGAAATTAAAACCCTATCTTGACTTGGGAGATTGGAACTAGTGTTGAACCAAACGAAAATATGATCTCTTTGTTAATGGTTTCTTAGATATGAGAGTGATTTTATTTGGTGATAGTACTAGTTAGAGAAATCGATTTGGGAATTTGAGGGTTCTATCAATTTCAGAAATGGGATTCCTAGTCCTCGTTTTTGGTTGGATTGATTGTCTTGTTCATTACACATATTTTAATTTTGATTTCATTAATTGCTTTTACCTTGTGTGTTTTAGATATGTGATTTTCTGGGTTCGTTGAGGTTCTTCAGCAGAAACGGTTTTCATGTGTTGTTTGTTGGATATTTAGGGTTTTAATCAGTTTTTAATTTGGGTTTAGTGGTGGGAGTTTTGGCAGAGGATTTGCCGGAGAGCCACCCATTTGCAAGCCGTGTGGCGAGTAGTGCATGTGGGAATGGGCATTGTATAGGGTGTGATTTGGTGTTATGAGAGTTGTCGAAGAGAGGAGTTCGCTCCACTTAGTGGCCAAAGAGAAGCCGCAGAATCCAACATTATCTTGCACCGACGTGTGAGGTGCGGTTTTGTTGATCCTATAGATTGGATAAATTTTTAGTAGAACAGAAATATGTCTGTTCTCATGTTTGTTGACTATAGTTTTAGTAAACATAAAGATATTTTTTTCTTATGTTGCGACATCTTGGGCACAGATCCTTCGAGCCGACAGTTTTGGTAAGTTTCCGTTTCTAAAGATCTCTTATATTGAGTGTGATTCTATATGATTCAGACGTTTTGGACCTTATGGAAACTTTCGATTAGCTGTGATTTGGTGTGATTCGTCCACAAGGGTTAAGGAAACCCTAGAGGCGGCTGAAAGAGAAATGTGAGCTCCTATAAAAGCGAGAAGCGTCCCCATAGCAGCGCGCGCCTCCAGTTTTATTTTTTAGTTAGTTTTGGAAAACTATTCAGAGCTCCTAAGTGTGTTGGACTAGCGTGTTGGGAGGTTGAATGTGTTAATCAAGGCATACTTTTAATCAAGTACTATTCGAGAAGAATGAGTGGTTTGAGTATTGGGTTGTGTTCGCGCGATTGAAGTCTCGTGCATCCTGTGAAGAACAGAAACTGATCCGTCCACAAGGGTTAAGGAAACCCTAGAGGCGGCTGAAAGAGAAATGTGAGCTCCTATAAAAGCGAGAAGCGTCCCCATAGCAGCGCGCGCCTCCAGTTTTATTTTGTAGTTCGTTTTGGAAAACTATTCAGAGCTTCTAAGTGTGTTGGACTAGCGTGTTGGGAGGTTGAATGTGTTAATCAAAACGGCATACTTTTTAATCAAGCACTATTCGAGAATAATGAGTGGTTTGAGTATTGAGTTGTATTCGTGCGATTGAAGTCTCGTGCAGCCTGTGAAGAATAGAAATTGATTTGAGCAGAGGCGCTGCTCGAAGGGTAGAACTGAGAGAGGAGCTCAGATTCAAGGGGCGACCCTGAGATAGGTTGTTGCTTGTAACAATAACATAGGTTAATGATTTGTGTGATGATCATTGTAACATGTATGTTCTGGTTGGTTACGATATAGTGAAACCTTTCCACTGGCAGAGTGCCCCAAGACGTAGGTGTGGAGTCACCGAACTGGGTAACAAACTCTTGTGTCGTTTACTTTCTATTTTTTATTTTTATTACAGACTTTGCACCTGCAAGATGTCTATCACTTAATCCAGACATTGTGATAGACATCTTGTGTTTCACCAGACCTTCAGGTTTGATTGTGAAGGGAATTTAGAGACTGGGAATCACATTTATGTAATATGACAAAGAGATGGAAAGAGAGGAGGATGGAGAGGGATCATAGAGGAAGGTTGATGAAAAGGGCAAAATTTTTATTTCACAAAGTTTTTTAATTTTTAATTTTTATTACATTTAAATTTGTTACGTAAAAATACTGATATACTCTTTAGTATAACAAGTTTACTTGATTGTTAAAATGAGGACATATTTATAAGATAATTATAGTATTGGAAGCTCATAGGGTGAGTTGTTTTGGATTTTTTACAAACCAATTCTATTAAATTTAATGGAAGTTACTTTAAATGTGACCTAAAAATATTTAGAATACATATTAAGAAAATTGAAAATTAAGTATAATGAATTTAAAAACTGTCGAACATCATACACGGCCTGTACCTTAATTTTAGGGTTTTCAGTGTCTCGACTATTTGGCGAGCTACACGATCGTCATCAGTTTGTGATTGTTCTCTATGTCCGGGGACTGGACTATCGGTGTTCCGACGATTGGAAGAGCGGTGTGATTTGGAGGGACGGTGACTTTGCGATGGTAAAGTTGGGGCTATTATTTTGATATCATCTGCGAGGGGAGACGGATTCGGGAGGGGACCTTCGGGTGTTGGGCAGAGAAGCTCGGTGGAGATCGCTGCAAAGAGAGCAGACGGATTCAGGTTGGGCTTATCTGAGGTATAACAGGAAGATTCTGGCAATTTGCTTGTTGTGGTTTTGGTTGGTTGATGGCTTGGTACCGGGAAGGAACCAGATTTCTCTAGCGTCGATAGACAAATTTATCTAAAGATATCGAGCTAGGGGGTCTTGGTTTTTTTAAAATTCAATACGTCTTTTGTGTGTCTCGTTGTGCTTGGTACTAGGAAGGATCGAGTATTCTGTAGCGTCGATAGGCTGATTTTGGTAAGCACAGAGAACTTAGACGACTTGAATTATCAAATTTTCGTAACTCTCACATTTTTGGAGGAAATTATTCTCGAAAAAATTTATCTGCAAAGATTAATTTATCAAATCATTAGAAATTACAATTACAAACTACTATGGTGGTAATTTAGAAAAGTAAATATCTTGAACAATACAATTACATACACAAATATCAACCTATATTCATGATACGTGGAAGTAATAAACTTCACTTGACTTGTCTATTGTTGATCTACATATACAACAAACATTTAATATATTATATTGTGTTTTGATCTGAGTAATGGCACAGTCAATCATTTTCCAATGAGTTCCTATCAAGACATTATCATTAAAATATAAGATACTTTTTACCACAAATATTACTATGGATTTGTCGGTTATGAGTGCTTTTGTGCACGTGTAAAAGTACGACGAAACGGTAATAGATGGGCCAGCCGAAAAGACTTTGTTCTTTGTTTATTTTTTTAATCTCAATAAAACATAAATTTTCAAAGGTTGAGTTGAATATTATTTTCATGTTTTCTTGGCTTACGAAAAAAATGTTGTATTTCAGACGCGTATTTAAAATAAAATTTAAGTAATCAATAACGAGAATTTACCCAATTATTCTACGGAAAGTTATATGAAATTTACATGATATAATTTATGAAATTATATAATAATTTTAATCCTATAATGAGAAGATATGAATACATATAATTTAGAGGTTGTGAGTTTTAAAAAATAAACACCACAAAATATTTTATTTTTATACAGTATGTATTAGTTTTCTTTGATCTACTGTTGTTGGATAATAAATCATGAAATATTTTTGAAATATTTAATTCATAAGAGGTGGCGTATTCAAATACCGTAGTATATGTTGTTAAAATTTTTAAAATGAGCTGTTTCAAAACATCAAATTTGTTTTGAAATTTAAAAAATATTATTTTTTCATAATTTATGTGATTTTTATCCTCATATAAAAAAGAACATGCCAATTTGAGTGTGACCTAATGATTAGTACTACTCATTCTTTGAATTCAGACTTAAGATTCGAGACTTTCCACAATATCTGGGAGAGGAAGGTTCAAATGATAGTTTAGTAAAACCGATATAATATTAAAAAAATTAAAATAAAAGAAACATGAAATATTTACACGGAATTCCAATTATATAAAACATCACTGTCTCATAATTAGGTTTTTTAAACTAATATAATCGGGTGTTTTTTTTTTATATTTATAGTTTGGTGTTTATTTTTTTATGGAAAAACGAATTTTATTAATTAAATAGCAACTAACCCGACATCAAGCCGGATAGCTAAAACTACAGTTAGTGGGGCAGATCACTCACCATAATCCCAGCTACTGTTAGTTAAAACAAACATGACTTGTTCGTGAGCCATTTGATCACGAGCAAAACAAAGAAAAGAAGTTTCGATAATGAATAGTACGCAACACCATTCGATAATGATTCCTCTAAAATTGTTCAGCTCGACCCGTTAAGCATCATGTAGAGTCACGGCCTCCAACTCATACGGGTGGAGAAACCCCGTGATCTTGCTGCGGAATGATTTACATAGACATCTCTGATAACTTCGGAGACCAATTGACTCAAACAAGTTAGCATCATACAAAGCCAAGTCCTCCAACTCATACGGATGGAGAAACCACGTGATCTTGCTGCAGACAAACTTAAACCAACCTTCTCGATCAACCCTGCAATCAATATGGGTATCACGAAATTCAAATTCTCCCAGCTCAATGGGTTTAACCAGATAAACCCATCGACACCAGGGACCCCCTGTTTCCTTCTAGTACCGATCCTAATAAGACATGTATTGAATCTTGAGCAAGCCGAGTCCCCCTAGTTCGGTATGTTTGCATGAGTCTGACCACCGACGTTGGATAACTTTGGTTCCCTCCTAGTACCGGCCTACCAACCAACCAAAAACAAAACCCCCCCAGCCTTACATGCTCCGTCGTCGCAACCTAGGCGCGACCCATCTGCAACTCCAGCCTAACCGTCTCAGCCCATCCCCAAACCACCCGATCTCGCCTCCATCAAAACCCGATCTACCACCCGACCATGCCTCCATGAGACCAAATCTACCTCCACATAAGCTCTACCCCGACTACCGCACCACGCTGACGTCGCCGCCAGTACCACACAGACTCGACACCCATAATAGATTGGCGTCCCGAGACTTCGTCCAATTACGACGAAACAAATCTTAAGAGAAAGGTATAGGTCGCCACACCCAATTAAATTTTATTTCTTCTTTATAATATGGTGTTTGTTTGTTTGACTTATAATTGTAATTTTAGTTATGTTGGTGGTTGTCTTCTAACATGAAGCACAAGAGACAAGGACAATCAAAGAAATGATCACACGATCATGTAGATGAATAAGAAAAAATATGGCTTTGAACTTTGACCAGTGAATTCAATTTATTTTTTTGAAGATCGAATTATATTTAATAAGAGACAGCTAACCCGACATCAAGCCGGACGCCTGAAGCTACTGATGGTGGGACAGACCCCTCACCATAGTCCTAACTAATGTTAGCTAAAGCAAATTTGGCCAATTTGTGAGACAATTTATTACAAGATTTACAAGCAAAAGTAAAAGAGACATCAAACTCGGAAGTCGAGATTAAGCGCCTGCAGTCGTAGATGATTCCCCCGAACATGTTTGTCATGAGTTTTGTACCATGAACGTGCTTGACTACTCTCAGATAATCTATCTCAGCATGTTCCCAATTCGAACCACCACTTTCTCTATTTTTAAGTGAGATGGCATTCCATGCAGCTGTACCCAGAATCTGAAAGGAGCGAAACTCCGTCTCCTCTGGTGGAGATCTCAGAGGTAAAATTTGCAGCAAGAGTTGGACTTTATTGAACCTCCATGGCCCTCGTTCCAGCACACTTGACATGTCATGCTCATCGTAGAATTGAAATATGAACAGATTGTGGGCCACCTCGTTAATGGACACCCTATTCTTTGGTTGCCACAAACTTGCAATTAGATTTTTGAACGTGTTGAAGTCATAATTCTTCTCAACTAATAGCTTTCCCACAAGAACGTATTTTCCATCTACTAGATTGTCTTCTTCCGACTCATCGATCACCAACCCAACACCCTCTTCTAGCGATATGTGCGTCCATCTTTCTTGAATTTCTTCTAAACCCTCTGCATCCGCCCCCCTTTGGCTGCCCACACCCTCTTCTGTGTTTTGATTATCCTTCCACCCCAGCATCGTGTGGCCTTCTCGGAGCCCTCTTCTAATTGCTGTCCCATCCTCATCAACCCCCGGCGCTGGGCTGTTCGGACCCTTGCGCCCGTGGTGTGTGTCCGATTGTCCAGCTCTCTCCCGCAGCCCCGGCCCCTCCCCTCCCTGCTCTTTCCCACCGCCTCCGTCTCTTCCCCGTCCTCCGTCACAGCTCGTCCCCCCCCTCCCCACCACGGTCTCCTGTTCGCAGATCCGAACCTCCCACTCCCCATGCCCCTATCAACCTCACCAGCTCCCGACCCCTCCCCTCCCCCGTCACCCCTCCCCCTCCCCTCCTCCGCCGAAGCTCCACGACCCTGCCCGGCACCCCCTACCGCCCGAGACCTCCTCAGCCCTGCTTAGTTCCTCCCCCGTAGCTCCACAACCCCGCCTAGCACCCCCCTACCGCCCTCAACCTCCGCTCTCAACCTCCTCCCCGGCTCCGACCCCCTCGTCCTACACGCCCTCACCCTCCTGACCGCTCTACCCGCTGCCTGCCCCTGACCCAACCCCACGCCAACACCTTTCCCTAGCCATACCTCGCCCGTCACCACCCTCGCGACACCGCGCCCCACCCCTGCCTCGCCCCTGACCCAACCCCACGCCAATACCTCTAGTCACATTCGTGACATCTCCGTGAGGCTTGTCGTCACTCGCTACGGGTTGCTTGCCAAAAAATTTATTTGTCCCGATCGTGACACCTTCAAATCATCTCCAGTAGCTAGGATTAAAACAATCCATTCATATCAAAACATTATGGGCCCCAATCGAATTTCGGATGAGAAATCAACACCACTGGAAAGTTTTAGCTGTTGTGCATAACTTTCTTAACCGATTTACAACTCCAATTATGCTCCATCACCTATAAAATGTCAAAATTCCATTAAGAATCAAAAGTAGCAAATAATTGTTCTAAAAACCGAAACGAAAATAATTCGGTGCTCAAATGTGGGAACGAAATGTTAATACAATGTCACATCGAGTCCGCAACAGTTTCGTGAGAAAACTGATACTCTTTAACATAATAAGTTTACTTAGATTGTCAAAGTGAGGATAAAATATTCTTTACACATTTATAAGATAATTATAGTATTGGAAGCTTATATAATGAATTGTTTTGGACGTCTTACAAATCAATTCTATTAAATTGAATGAAAATTACTTTAAATGTGACTGTAAAATATGTAGAATGCATATGAAGAAAATTAAAAGTTAAGTATAATAACTTTCAAAAAGATTTAAGTATAATGATGTTAAAAACAGTCAAACTTTATACGCAGCCAGTTAGCTGTCTCGACTATTTGTCTCGACTATTTATCTCGACTATTTGTCGAGTTACGCGGTCGTCGGCGGTCTGTGATTGTTCTCGGCGTCTAGGGACTGAGCTACCGGTGTTTCGACGAGTGGAAACGGCTCCGGGAGGGGGCCAGCAGGTGTTGGGCAAAGAAGATCGGTGAAGATCAGTGCAACGAGAGCAGATAGATTAAGGTGAGACTATAGAGGTATGACAGGAAGATTCTTGCGATGGCGATTTTCTTGTTGTGGTTTTGATTGGGTTTTTTTGCTAAGCAATATGAAAATATTATTGAGGAGAATATTAAGGAGGGAACCACCGTTAGGATTACATCAAGTAAAACGATTACCAAAATACATTTATGAAATGACTGAGATCATTGAAGAAAACTAAAACACACAGTAACAAAAGGAGGCAAGTCTTGGGGTGCACACAACCATGATTTCGCATGATTCAGTAAGCGTTGTCCAAGTCACTGGCCATAGCTTTAATGTTGGAGATGACCATATCAGGCGAGGATAGTTTGGAATTGAAAACTAGATAATATCGTGCAAGCCAAATACTCCAAATGGACAAGTTGCATAGTGAGTTCCAGAAGCGAGGCTTTGACTTGTTGATGTCAAAGCTGGGCCGGAGATAGAATAATTGCATTACCGGACCAGACAGAGCAAATTCGACACCTTAAGTCGAAAGAAAGTGAACCCAATTATGCATACTCCAAGTATAATGGATCAGCATGTGATTTGAGGTTTCAAGGCGATCGGTACAGAACAAGCAAATTGAAGTAGACAACTGGACACCTTTGTTTGCCAGTAATCGACCAGCTGGGGTTGATGGCTTGGTACTGGGAGGGAATCTCTAGCGTCGATAGACAAATTTATATAAAGATATCGAGTTAGGGGGTTTTTGTTTTCTTAAACTTCAATACGTCTTCTGACTGTCCCATTGGGCTTGGTACCATGAAGGATTGGAGATTCTCTAGCGTCGATAGGTTGATCCTAGTAAGCACAGAAAACTTGAAGGATTTGGATTACTAAAGATTTGTGACTCATATTGATCGTAGGGTTGATCGATGAAGCTGGTTTAATGCGGTCTGCAATAAGATCACGGGGTTTCTCTACCCATATGAGGTGGATGTCGTGGCTCTGCATGATGTTAACTGGTTCGAGTCGATTGGTCTCCAAGACTATCATGGAGCCCTGGTTAAAGCATTCGACGGCTGGATCACGGGGTTCCTCTATCTGTATGAGGTGGAGGATGTGGCTCTATATGATGTTAAACGAGTCGAGTTGAACATCTTTGGAGGTATCATTAGCGATGGGCGTTGCGTACTGTTCACTTTTAGGACATGTGCTTTTATTTATTTCGCATGTCGCTCTTGTAATTATGTGAGTCATAAACTAGTCATGCACACTTTAATTAACGGTAGCTGAGATACGGTGCAGGATCTGTCCCTTCATCTGTTGTTTCAAATATCCAACATGACGTCGAAATCGCTTAATAATATTTGGGGTTTTCTCTAAAAAGCAATCAAACTTCGCTACAGTTTAGTTAAATTGACCCTTAATTAATATACGTTTTATTTGCTTTAGATAGGGTACATGAAATCACACGGAGCGTTAAAACAGTACCGTTTACAGAACCAAGAAACGGTCATTGCTCATCAATAAGCATTAGCTGCGAAGGTGAGTATATATCCACACACGGACAATATATGTATACGCGGTTAGTTTCTACCCACAACACGCCACGTCATTTTATCGACTATAGTTAACACGTGGCGCGTTGAAAATAGCGCCTTAGCTATTTTCTGATCAAAAATTAATTAATTAAGTATCGCATTAAATTTTTTTGTTATTACAAAGATGTTTCCATCAAAGCACCATGCAACACCCTCGGGGCCGATTTTGACCAATGTAGCTAAATCAATTAACTTGAGTTGCAAGAAACCTTACCTATAAATACGAGCAAGATCATCCAAACCCATACACAGCATAGATTCAAAGAGAAAACCATTCATATACAATATTTGTTTATTAATTATTGTCACATAGTTTTTTTGAGTCATGGGAAAGAAGGACAAGGTAAAGGGCAAAAACGTAATATCTCAAGTACGAGGTGAGGAGAAGGACGTGGCGAATGATTGGGAGAAGGAAAAAAACGGTGGAGGTTGGCCTCGTGACGCCGCGTCCGACGTGCACGGTGGTGGTGATGTTTATGAACATGAGAGTGTTTTTGTTGCTCGTGATCACGACAAGTACAATGCACGAGGGTACGAGGTGGATGATTATAATGGCGGCGCGAGGGTGTACCCGGGGACGTCGTTGGTGGAGACGGTTCGGGGCGGTGACGAGGAAGATGAAGATTTTGTCCCAAACATGTCTAAATCTAAACAGAAGAAGAAGTCAAAGTAGACGTGGTGATGATGAAGATGATGATGATAATAATAATACCAAATAGGTGATATGATGAAATGACAAGTTGATTATTTTATTGTATTTTGCATTTTGTTTTCATTTTTTATCGTTAATTCTTAAATATGAAGTATATATGCATACTTGACACAAAAGAGACGTTTATAACATGGCGCTTCACGTTCATCTGGAACGAGCTTGCCTCTATTAATGTTGTTGTTTCTTTTATTTAAAGGTAAATTGATCAAATAAAATATTGTGTGATATTTCTATTGTTTATTTATTACAATTACAAACTACTATAGTAGTAATTTGGAAAAGTAAATATCTTGAGCATTACAATTACATACACCAATATCAACCTATATTCATGATACGTGGAATTAATAAACTTCAGTTGACTTGTCTATTGTTGATCTACATATATAACAAACATTTAATACATTATTTTGTGTTTTGATCTGAGTAATGGCACAGTCAATCATTTTCCAATGAGTTCCTATCAAGACCTTATCATTAAAATATACGATACTTTTTACCATAAATGTTACTATGGATTTGTCGGTTATGAGTGCTTTTGTGCGCGTGTAAAAGTACGACGAAACGGCAATAGATGGGCCAGCCGAAAAGACTTTGTACTTTGTTTATTTTTTTAATCTCAAATAAAACATAAATTTTCAAAGGTTGAGTTGAATAATATTTTCATGTTTTCTTGGCTTACGAAAAAATGTTGAATTTCAGGCGCGTATTTCAAATAAAATTTAAGTAGTCAATAACGAGAATTTACCCAATTATTCTACGGAAAGTTATATGAAATTTACATGATATAATTTATAAAATTATATAATAATTTTAATCCTACAATGAGACGGATATGAATACATATAATTTAGTGGTTGTGAGTTTTAAAAAATAAACACCACAAAATATTCTATTTTGATACAATATATATTACTTCTGTTTGATCTATGGCATAAAATCATGAAATATTAAATTAACTCGTAAGAGGTCGCATATACATATACTATAGTATATTTTTCAAAAATTATAAAATAAGTTGCTTCAAAATATTTATTTTAAAATTTAAGAAATATTAAATTTTACAATCTCTATAGTTTTTCCTATCATATAAAAAAATATAAAATAAAAGAAACATCGAACAATTACGCAAGGAGATTCAGTAAAACTCGAATTAATGTATGATTTATTTCCAATATTATATAAAACATCACCGTCTCATAATTAGGTTTTTCAAACTAATATAATCAGGTGTTTGTTTGACTTATAGTTTTAATATAATATAAGTTAGTTGGTAGTTGTCTTCTAATATGAAGCACAAAAGGTAAGAACAATCGAACAAATGACACGGTCACGAACTTGTAAATGAAGAGAAAATAATATGGCTTTAACCTTTGACCGGTGAATTCAATTAGTCATAATAAGAAATCAAATGTTTCTCATAGAAGGAAGGGTTTAATATGTTATTCAAATATCAAAATCTTCAATACATACGGAATGTGAGGGGCGGACCCGGGGGCACCCGCCCCTTAACCTTATAATTGAATTTATTTATATAAAGTTCTTGTTGAAAATCAGACTTATCTCACTCAAATTATGATATATGCACACAAAAATTGTGTAACATAATAATAAAATTTATTTGTCTTAGTATTCAGTGTGTAGTATTTTATTTATGGCTTCATATGAGTTTAAACCTTAAAATTGACATATAAATTAACAGGTGTAAGGTGTGGGCTTTAATTATTATTTTTTACTAATTATTGTATTAGTTAAATTATTTTTTTTGTTTTTTGTTAAAATTTTGTTTTATCTATTATAATTTTTAAATTACTGAAAATTTGTGAATTTTTTAATTAAAGTTACGTTGAGATTAAGTCCATTGGTGAGTCGTTTGCTAAACGAATCAAACTTGAGCCTAATCTATTAGAGTTTGTAAGGCCCGTGAACCGACTTACTTCGTATTTATGTATAGATGAAAAGTTAAAATATCAAAATCAGCTAAAAAATAGATAATCAAGATCGAATTAGTGTTTATTATATGTATTTTATAATTATTAAAATTATTATTTTCATTGATTATGTTATTAATTTATATAAATTTTTCCCATGGAAAATTGTCTGAATTTGCCACGATAAAATATCTTGAATTTGCAATTAACATTAAAAGAATACATAGAAAAAGCATGAATAACTTGGTTGACATAATGAATTGACATTACTTAATGTGCAACTATATGCCTTATGTAATATTGAATAATCAATTATAATAATATGGTTTTTGAGAAGACACCACAACAATTTGAGCCTCACACAAATAATGTGTCTCGATTTCAAACTCATTTGTAATAATGGTGAGAAAGAAAGGAAAAATAACTTTCAGATACGATGTCAATCATCATACAACTCACACTATCACTTTTTTTTTCTTGTAACGACGCACGTTATGTGCGCCGTTACAATAACGTGCGCCGTTACACACTGTAACGGCGCACCAACGGCGTGCGCCGTTACAACCTGTGATGGCGCACTCCGTTAGTGCGCCGTTACAAAATCTACCGTCACCGTTTCACAAGTTGACGGTGCCATTACGCTTTGTAATGGCGCACAGATGGCGTGCGCCGTTACAAAGAGTAACGACGCACAGACGTCGTGCGCCGTTACAAAGTGTAATGGCGCACAGACGGCGTGCGCCGTAATGCACAGTAACGGCGCACGAACTGTGTGCGCCGTTACCTTTGTAACGGCGCACACCGTTTGTGCGGCGTTACAAATAATATATTATAAAAAAAATTTAAAAAAAGAATATATATAAATTATTTTTTATATTTATTATTTTTTAATGAAATATTTAAAAATGAAAATTAATACTAATATTCAAATTGATTAATACATGATATTTACATCGAGATCTATGACGACGGGCCTCTAGTATCTCTAGACCTAGTCGGGTCAAATAGAGATGGAGGGGCATTATGATTTAGAATCCTTAGCTGTTCTTGGAAGTGCATGAACATCTGCTGGTTTTGCTGGTTTTGGACGGCCTGAGTCTGAAGTAAATTCTGGTTTTAAGAGGCCTCAGCGCGAAGCTCTGTAATAACCTCGGCTTGTTAGGTGAGTTGAGTCCGGAGCTCCGCAATCTCCGCAGAACTACTATCGGAGGAGGTCGAACGTCTTCTCTGTCTTGGCGGTGCCTCATAATCACTCCCGCAACCCCGGATGTATCGTCCTCTGGAGGGTTCTATTGTAATTCCTCTGGCTAACTCGACCTCGCGAACATGTTCGCCAGCTAGTCGCATGACCTCATCCTCTTCAGCGTCGGCCATCTTCTTCAGAGTTCCATCCTCGTTGTAGTTCGCCTCGTCATTCTTCAAATCCCTAAGCGCATTCCTAATGTAAATCTGCAAAGAAAAAATTTATTAATATAATAAATTTAAATATTAAATTTTTTTTAAAATGAGTTTAATTGAACTTACAAGTTTCGGGTTTAGTTCCTCCTCGTCCTCTTCCCTCTCCTGTGCACTATCACCAGGCTTAGGGACCTTTAGAGCCTTCAGTAAGTCCTCCAACCTTTTGGAGACCTCCACTTCCCCGGCCCGCGTCATCTTCTCCCAAAGAGTTCGAAATGAGATTTTGCCAGTGTGGTGGTTTAATTTGTTCTCGCTCCTCTGAATGGTACTTGAAATTCTGATTCGTAGCCGAGTCAAGAAGTCGACCACAAAGTCGTAACTTTTGTGTCGACTACTTACCTAAAACGTAAACCGTCGACAAAACAATAAACATATAATAATAATGACACGGGAGATGATTACCCAGTTCGGTGACACCGCACCTACGTTTGGAGGCAGTTTGCCAGTGGAAAGGTTTTCACTATAAGGTAGTCAATAGTATAACTTCAAGAACCAACTAGCTATCACACAAGCTATTGTCCTAAGCTACTATAGATCTCACCGTGAACAACCTCGACCAAGGGCCTCTCCCCCTGTCTTTGATATCCTCTCAATTCCACCCTTCGAGCAAGCCTATGCTCGGTGTCGTTGTCTTCTTGGACGGAGTTGTGAATCTTCAATCACAAACAAAAACCCTAACTGATCCAAACACTTAGTCTTCGTGACTTAATGTTTGATCGGAGCAAAAGTCCGTTCTAGCGAATCTTAATCAGCCTATCAACACACCAACGGTGCACGGTTAAGAGCCTTGAGAAATCTTGCAATTGTTAGAACAAGAACGGATGATCTGCTAATGGGAAGCCAAGGGCTTTTTATAGCAGCTCACATTCCTAATCCTTCTTGGATCAGGAACAGGAAAGTCAGGCAAGTTGTTGCCGCCTTCCATGATAGTTGGAAGTCGTCTTGCCTGTTTTGACTTCCTGAATAAATCAGGCAAGTAGAGTTGCCGCCTATTGCTGACGTGTAACTGCCAGCTGGAAGTCGTCTGACTTGTCGACGTCACTTTCTTGCGCTCCAAGTCTTGTGGCGCCTTTCTTCTTTCGCTCCAAGCTTTGTCGAAATAGGAAAGCTTCGGATCTTTCCTAATCTGGATCGTAACAAGTCGCTCCACATGTCATGTAACATGTTGTACGACTTCTTACTTTTGCGCTAAAAAATTATGCCATCAAATAAACGTAGCAACAATCTCCCCCTTTGGCAATTTTTTAGGCAAACACCTTTTTAAGCACATCGTCATCTTGTGGCAGTTACGCACAACAAGTGATTTTTCTTGTGGCAGTTACGCACAACAAGTGATGTGACTTCTTACTACAAGCAGACACATCGTCGTCACCTTGAGGCAGTTACGCACACAGGAAGTTATGTGACTTCTGATGCGACTTCTTGTGCGTCTTTCTGGTGTATCTTCTGGAGTGGCTTCTGGAGCGGCGACTTCTATGTACATCTTCCGGCGCGACTTCTGGCGTAACTCCTGGCGTAGCTTATGGCGTAGCCTATCTATATCTCCCCCTGTTTGCCTGACAATATTGCCAAAAGCAATCATACAATGAAATTCGACTAACAGCAGGGTATAAACCAGCTCACATCATGAGCAAAATGAACCAGCTCAAACATGAGCAAATGCAAACCCCAACAGGGGGGCAAACATAACCTCACAATCTTCACAGTAAACTTCCGGCAAGCAACGTCTCCGGCTAACACGATCATCTTCAGCCATCTTCATGTCTCTTCTTCAGACATGTCGCACTCATCGGCGGATCATATTGACTGGTTGATTCTTCTCGTCTTTCAACAGCAAGGCACATAACATGTTGCACGAGGCTTTTACACATGCTGCAACATGTTTGTACACCATGTCACCAAAATTCTGATGATTTACACATGACCCGAAAAAGTTTCTTCAGAAGTCTTTATCACCAGTTTTTGCACAAATCAGCGGTTGTCACCTGACTTCACAGAACCATCTACCGGATTGGGAGCGGAAGCCTCTTCTTCGGTGAGCTCTTGCACTTATATCTGTCAGCAATTGATCCCATTGACATAACTCCATAGACGTGCATTAATACCTTGGTCTAACTCAAGCTCAGATTCGTTTTAGAGACCCTCTTGATCCAGAGAGAAGGAAACGAATCAACAAAACTCCCCTCTCTTACTTGACGATTATTGATCAAAGAGCGAGTTCAATGGAGGACCTAAGACTCTTAAACCAGTTAGTATCCAAAGCCTTCGTGAAGATATCAACAAGTTGTTTTGTCTTGCTATGTTGGACTGGATTCTTCGAGATACTGATATCACTGATGTTGTTGCAGAACAAAGTCATGTCATCTTGATCGACACCATATTTATCATTCATAGCCTCTTGCACATTCTTGAGTTCGATCTTGGAGACAAAGCAAAGATTGCTTATCATATCTAGATAGTTCACCGGAGCCTTTCCACGAGTTCGAACTCCTTCATTGATATCACCAATCACATCCTGGGCTGGGTGATTTTTCTGAACTCGTCTAGAGGGGATTCTTTGTTCCACAGTAGGGGAAGACTCTTTATCAGGAACAATGTCATGCCCTTCGTTACCACCATCTGTCCTGGTATTAGTACTCTTAGGGGAAGAAATGTTTGTATCTGTCCTGATACCCCTGATATTTGGATACACTTCATCTTCATCATCATCTCTTTTGGAATCCTCATAGACATCATTCACAACCACATTTATGGATTCCATCACAGACCTAGTGTGTTTATTAAAGACACGAAAGGCTCGCCTGTTTCTAGAGTACCCAAGAAAGATACCTTCATCGCTTTTGGAATCAGACTTGCGTCGTGGGTCTATCAGCCAGTATATAACACACTGAACCGAAGACATGGAAATACTTGGCATTTGGCTTTCTCCCTCTCCATATATCATATATAGTAGTAGTATTACCTGGGCGAAGGGTAACTCTATTATGAATATGGCACGCCGTGTTCAGAGCTTCAGCCAAAAAGTGGGTATGTAAGTCTTTGGCGCGTATCATCACTCTAGCCATCTCCTGGAGATTTCGATTCTTCCTTTCTATGATCCCATTTTGTTATGGTGTTGTAGAGAATTCATGAGCTATACCTTCTTCATCACAGAAATTTGCAAAGATGATGTTTTCACTCCCGTGGTCACTTCGACATCTCATCACCTTGCCAATAACATCTCCTTTTTCTCTTCGGACTTTGTTGCATAGAGCCTTAAAGACAACAAATGTGTCAGATTTTTTTCGAATAAAATCTACCCAAGTGTACCCGGAGAAGTCTTCCACGCATACAAACACGTATCGTTTCCTTCCAAGACTTTTAACTCGCATTGGTCCTATCAGATCAACATGAAGAAGTTCCAACGTTCTCGAAGTGGTAGGATGTTGCACCATTTTGTGTGACATCTTAACTTTTTTAACGATCTGACATTCATCACAGATTTTTCCTTCAACAATCTTTAGAACAGGGACACCGACTATGGCCTTTTCAGAGATAACTTTCTGCATACTCCTGAGGTTCAAATGACCAAATCTTTGGTGCCAGAGCTTGGTCTCGTCAGTCTTGGACAGGAAGCATTTGGTGGATAGGGGAGCTGTGGCAGGAGACCATATATAACAGTTATCAAGAGACCTGTGACCAGTCATGACTTTCTTCTGGTGTTCGTCTTTGACAGTGCACTTGTCATGAGTGAACTTGACATCCAGATTCAGATCGCATATTTGACTGATACTGATGAGGTTTGCTGTAAGACCTTCTACCAGTAGAGCCTCTTTCAGGCATGGTGAGTTAGGAAGATTGAGTTTTCCCTTCCCGGGTACTCTAGTTTTTACTCCATCACCAAAAGTGACAAAGCTATTAGTGCAAGGTATTAAAGTGACCAAGAATGAGCTATTACCAGTCATATGTCGTGAGGATCCACTATCAAAGTACCAATCATTGCTTATTGAAGTTTTTAGAGTGGTGTAAGCAATATTTGCTCGATAGTTTACCTCCTTAACTCGCCATTCCTTACGTGGTTGGGCTTTCTTGATGGTGGTCCTTTGCTTGACGAACCTCCTTCCATATAGACGATAGCAGAAAGGTCGAATATGACCTCTTCGTCCACAATGATGACACACCCAATCATGTCTCTTCTTCTTTGAGCTGCCATGATGGTGTTTCTTCCGCGGCTGGCTGTTGCCAGATGTTTGTGACATCTGCTGGGACATGTTGTTCGCAGTCTTGTGAGGGACGGATGTCTGTGACTTCTGATGAGACATGTTGTTTGCAGTCTTGTGAGGGACGGATGTATGTGACTTCTGATGAGACATGTTGTTTGCAGTCTTGTGAGGGACGGATGTCTGTGACTTCTGATGAGACATGTTGTTCGCCGTCTTTTGAGGGACAAAGGTGCTCTGGGATGAGGAACCTCTTTGAGAATAGCTGAGCCCCTGTATGTTCTTTGCTGGTTTTCCAATTGACAGAATTTTGTCCAGGGTGTCGGAGCTGGAGTTCATCATTCGAACTGTTTTAGTCATCTGGTCTAGTTCCCCATTCAAACGGCTGACTTCTCGCTTTAGATCAACAACGGTTTCGAGAAGTCTTGTCTTGTCTTCAGTAATAGAGAGAATGAGAACATTATGCTTTTCAAGGACCTGAGACTCTTCAATCCATTTGGCATACAATTCATCCTAAGCTTTGTTTATGGTATTGTTAGATAGCTCATCATCAGAGGCAAGTTTCTCAGCAGATTCGTCAGCATGTTTGAGGTTATGACAAGGAGTAGTGCTTGAAAAAGCAACAAGGTTACTTATCGGTTCGGAGTCGTTGTCCTGTTCGTTTTCATCAGATAGTGGGGCATTGAGTTCTCTTTTCAGGAAGTTGGGACACTCCTCATGGAAATGCCCATAGCATTCACACTCATGACACTGAATCGTTTTCCCTTTTTCAAATCGCTCTCCTCTTCTACCATCGCTATTTGTGCTTTCGAACTTCTGGAACTTGTGCTGCGGCTTGTCTTTAACTTCTCGGGTGACATTCCTTCCTGTTATCTGCCTAAATCTTTTCATGACCTTTTTGTAGTTTTTGGCCAGCATAACAATAGTTTCCTCAATGTCACTATTTGAATCAGAGTGCGTCAAGTTCTTCTGCTTTTGGGTAAAACTCTTGAAAGACACACCTTTATGTTTCTTCTCGATAAGAGGTAGGGAGAGCTCGAAGGTCATTAGAGATCCCATGAGTTCATCAAACTTCAGTGTCTTCAAGTCATGGACTTCTTCTATGGCGGTAATTTTCATCTTGAATCTGGGACTTAGGGCTCTCAGCGTTTTTCTGACCAAATCTTCATCGGTCATAGGCTTGCCAAGTGAATATGATTCATTGGCCAGATCCTTGATGCGCACATTAAACTCCGCAATAGTTTCGTCTTCATTTATGGTAAGTACCCTCATAAGCAACAACAAGAGTGTCCCAAGCAATTTTGGCACTTGTGCACGTGTTGATAAGTCGAAAAACATTCTTGTCTACTCCATTAAATATGGCATTGAGTGCACGAGAATTACCTAGGGCGGCTTCATCATCTTCCGCGCTCCACTCTTTTTCTGGTTTAACGCTACTTTGACTTCCTTGAGCATTAGCATAGTGAGGTTCCTCCCATCCATTGATGACAGCCTTCTAGGTTTTGCTGTCGAGAGACTTCAAAAAGGCACACATCCGTGCTTTCCAGTACCCATAATTAGTTCCGTCGAGCACCGGTGGTCGATTGACAGATCCTCCTTCCTTTGAATCCATATTAGCAACTCAGAATTTTGCAGGAAAATCACCTAAGAGATAAGGTGCCTTCTCTGATACCAATTGAAATTCTGATTCGTAGCCGAGTCAAGAAGTCGACCACAAAGTCGTAACTTTTGTGTCGACTACTTGCCTAAAACGTAAACCGTCGACAAAACAATAAACAGATAATAATAATGACACAAAAGATGATTACCCAGTACGGTTACACCGCACCTACGTCTGGGGGCACTTTGCTAGTGAAAAGGTTTTCACTATAAGGTAGTCAATAGTACAACTTCAAGCACAAGCTATTGTCCTAAGCTACTATAGATCTCACAGTGAACAACCTCGACCAAGGGCTTCTCCCCCTGTCTTTGAGATCCTCTCAATTCCACCCTTCGAGCAAGCCTATGCTCGGTGTCGTTGTCTTCTTGGACGGAGTTGTGAATCTTCAATCACAAACAAAAACCCTAACCGATCCAAACACTTAGTCTTCGCAACTTAATGTTTGATCAGAGCAAAAGTCCGTTCTAGCGAATCTTAATCAGCCTCTCAACACGCCAACGGTGCACGGTTAAGAGCTCTGAGAAATCTTGCAATTGTTAGAACAAGAACGGATGATCTGCTAATGGGAAGCCAATGGATTTTTATAGCAGCTCACATTCCTAATCCTTCTCGGATCAGGAACAGGAAAGTCAGGCAAGTTGTTGCCGCCTTCCACGATAGCTGGAAGTCGTCTTGCCTGTTCTGACTTCCTGAATAAATCAGGCAAGTAGAGTTGCCGCCTATTGCTGACGTGTAACTGCCAGCTGGAAGTTGCCTGACTTGTCGACGTCACTCTCTTGCGCTCCAAGTCTTCGTGGCGCCTTTACCCTTTCCATTGAAAACTGTCCTCCTTGGACACGTGGTCGGCCATTTTCCCAAGTCAAACAGCAAAGGACCTCCGTTCACCAGAACCGCTTTCTATTCTGGGTCTATTTTGATGTCGACCTTTTGCTCCTTTCTTGCCCTGGCTTCCCAGCTCTTTGTGTTTAGGTAGTTCTCTTCCACTTTGTAATCGAAGTACAGCTCGTACCTCGGAATGTCTCTGTAGTGGAGGGGAAGGAGCCTCCACTCGTTCAACGGGAGTTCGGACTCATCCGGCACAATGTCCTCTTCAGAGGGTCCAACGACGTCTCCGAGCATCTCCTGGAAAGTCCGATCATCTGGGACTTGGAAAGTCCAATCAACCTCCGTATGCCCT
Source organism: Geranium rotundifolium (assembly GCA_963920655.1). Lineage (NCBI taxonomy): Eukaryota > Viridiplantae > Streptophyta > Magnoliopsida > Geraniales > Geraniaceae > Geranium > Geranium rotundifolium. Next base: position 38,985,487 of record OY987313.1, on the reverse strand, counting down.
GGATGAGTCGGCTGAGTCGGCTGCGGCGGTGATGGAGTGTACATCTCATCCTGTAACTCCGGCACCTGTGACGCCTCGAAGAACGGAATGTCCATTCTGGGCGGCCTAGGTGCCCTGGCTTTAGGTGTCTTACGTGGCTCCATTATCTGTAATTATAAGGAGGAGAAGGTCATGAAATGACCGAATTACCCTTAATTTGGCCGGAAATGACCGAATTACCCTTTTAAGGCCATTAATGACCGAATTTCCCCTAATTCGACCGGAAATGACCGAATTATCCCTAATTCGGCCGGAAATGACCAAATTATCCTTTAAGGCCATTAATGACCGAATTACCCCTAATTCGGCTGTAAATGACCGAATTATCCCTAATTCGGTCGGGAAATGACCGAATTACTCTTTTAAGGCCATTAATGACCGAATTACCCTTAATTTAGTCGTAAATGACCGAATTACCCCTAATTCGTCTGGAAATGACCGAATTACCCTTTTTAGGTCATTAATGACCGAATTACCCCTAATTCAGCCGGAAATGACCGATTTACCCTTTTTAGGTCATTAATGACTGAATTACCCATAATTCGGCCGGAAATGATTGAATTACCCTTTTAAGGCCATTAACGACCGAATTACCCCTAATTCGACCAAAAATGACCGAATTACCCTTTTTAGGTCATCAATGACCGAATTACCCTTGCCTAACTCTGTTAATGCTTCTGCCACATAAGGCGGAACGTACTTTCGAATGACAAGGGGGAAGATACGTTGCATCAGCACGTGACAATCGTGGGTCTTCAATCCGAGGTACTTTCTCTCATCCGGATTCACCTTGCTCTTTAGACTTCCCGCATATCCAGAGGGAAACTTAACAACTCGGATATGCTCTAGTACTTTCCTCCGATCACGACCCGCCACGCGATAAGGTGCATCTGGGAGCTCCCTGTCTAGCACCCATTGGTCTTGCTGGACTCCTTGTTCCTCGTAAGTTCTCCTACAATTCCAAGAACTGTACCTATGACGTTGTCGCATACGTTCTTCTCTATATGGATCAAATCCAACGCATGTCTGACTTTATGAGTTTTCCAATAAGGCAGCTCCTAGAAAATGCTTTTATGAGACCAACATATAGGAACACCACCACCTTTTCGTTTACTGAACTTCTGATGCAGACTAGGCGGTTGGTATTGATGACGTAGAATCGCACTGAGTACAGCAGCCCCTGAATGCCGGGTAGGCCTTCTCCGGGTCTCTGTCTTCTTGTTAAAGGACTGCGCCTGAAATCGCAGTGGGTGTTTCGGTGGTAAGAACCTACGAGCACCTTGGTAAGAGATTCGGTCGTTACTGCGTTCAGAATCGATCTCGTCCAAGTATAGAGGACATGCTTTATAGTCTTTAGTCTGGATGCCCCCCAACATTCCTAAACCCGGGAAGTCACTTATTGTCCACATCACAGAAGCCTGCATTATGATAGCCTCTTTCTTAGAACCATCCCACGTGACAGCTGCGTGCTCCCACAGATGGTTCAACTCATCAATCAACGGACGCTTGAAGTTATTTAAGCATTTCCCAGGTGATTTTGGACCAGATATCAACATGGTGAGGATGTTATACTCCTTTATCATAGCCATCGAGGGCGGAAAATTCAACGGGATAGCGACAACATGCCACAAACTGTAACTCGGCGCATTAGGCCCATATGGAGAGAACCCGTCGGATGACAGCACCAGCCACACGATGAAGGAATTATTTGAGGGTTCCAATCATATAATTTCATGCCCATACAAAAAATTAACCTCAAATATCCGAAATAATTTTGGATCTTGCATGATCATGAATTGATCACGAGATCTTAGACTAGAATAAAACTTTAAGTTTACCTTGATATTAAATCTCTTTGTTACTAAATAGTATTTAGTAACCTCTAAAGAACGTCCACACAGGAAGAGCAATCCGGGGATACTCACAACGACACTTACTAGAAGATCGAAGCAAGCAAAACGGACGGAGCAAGGAGGAGGGAGGTGGCCGGCGGCTCGAAGAGAGAAAAAGGGGAGCTAGGGTTTTGAAAATAATTCCCTTAATTTTCAGATCTGCAAATTACCTTTTTATAACCCTTATTTGGATTTTAATTAATTAAAGGCCTTAATGGGCTTAAAGCCCAAAGCTTTTAATTAATTATGTAGAGAATCCCATTTTGGCTAGACCCAGTTTAGCTAATTTAATTAAATCTATTTAATTAGATTATAATTAATTAGTCCTGCTAAACCGTTCTTGATTTCCGGTTTAATCCTAAACCGAAATCGGTCTAATCCGGTTTAATCCAAAACCAGATTTTGTCTCTCTCATGATTCCTGCATATGAATCCATCCGTTTTACTCAACCTTTAGTGTGTGACCCTCTAGGCTCACGACACGTCGGCGGACTGGTAAAATTACCATTTTACCCTTTCCATCATGAGTGGCCTCTAGCAAGACATCATGATTACCCAATGCTTGTGATTATCGAGATTTCGACTTAACCTTGTCGTACATGAATCTATCCGGCCGATCGGCCCGTGGCGCTGCCGGGGTTAGCCTCTCAGCTAGCCTCGGCCTCCCACGGGTCTCGATCCTAATCTTACTCGATCAATTAATATTTTTCAGTAACATTAAAAAATTCCAGCAATTAATTCATTAACCAAAACATATAATTTGCAATTTTTCCAATTCACAATACCGAATTAAATCGCAAAATTAATTCTAGCCTATCATGCTCGAATACAAAATCATGCATAACCTAGGCTCTGATACCGCTGAAAGAATTATTTGAGGGTTCCAATCATATAATTTCATGCCCATACAAGAAATTAACCTCAGATATCCGAAATAATTTTGGATCTTGCATGATCATGAATTGATCACGAAATCTTAGACTAGAATAAAACTTTAAGTTTTACCTTGATATTAAATCTCTCTGTTACTAAATAGTATTTAGTAACCTCTAAAGAACGTCCACACAAGAAGAGCAATCCGGGGATACTCACAACGACCCTTACTAGAAGATCGAAGCAAGCAAAACGGACGGAGCAAGGAGGAGGGAGGTGGCCGGCGGCTTGGAGAGAGAAAAAGGGGAGCTAGGGTTTTGAAAATAATTCCCTTAGTTTTCAGATCTGCAAATTACCCTTTTATAACCCTTATTTGGACTTTAATTAATTAAAGGCCTTAATGGGCTTAAAGCCCAAAGCTTTTAATTAATTATGTAGAGAAGCCCATTCTGGCTTAGCCCATTCTGGCTAGGCCCAGTTTAGCTAATTTAATTAAATCTATTTAAATAGATTATAATTAATTAGTCATGCTAAACCGTTCTTGATTTTCGATTTAATTCTAAACCGAAATCGGTCTAATCCGGTTTAATCCAAAACCGGATTTTGTCTCTCTCATGATTCCTCCATATGAATCCATCCGTTTTACTCAACCTTTATTGTGTGACCCTCTAGGCTCACGACACGTCGGCGGACTGGTAAAATTACCATTTTACCCTTTCCATCGTGAGTGGCCTCTAGCAAGACATCATGATTACCCAACGCTTGTGATTATCGAGATTTCGACTTAGCCTTGTCGTACATGAATCTATCATTTTATCCTCTTGATATCTTTGACAACCACGAGGCATAGACAAATCATCCTCGTTCTATTGTCCTGTTTCTTGATTCTGAGTTAACTGAATTATAACTGATACTACGTATCGACTGCATGGCCATGCTATTGTATTTCAGTCGTACTCATCAAGTGGCCTAAACTGATATCTGCTCACACGTCCGTATGAGGGATAAATCCTTCAGCGATCCATTGAGTCAAGTTATTTAACTTGTGATCGAGTCAATCACAGTCGTTATTGTAACCCTTTTACAGGAGACGTTAGACTGAGTCAAACTCGTCACTCATTACATATTGACCTCAATGGTCCTTCTGTCTGAGGATGTGATTTCATGCGTCGACATATGAGTATGTTCATGACTGTGTCTATGTAACATACTCACGATCGGGTCGTCCTATATCACCCTGACTGATTGTGTCTATGACCTAACTCTGGCCCCCTTCTGGCCATGATCAGTAGAGCGTGATCATTTAGAGTTAGCCTCATACCGACCGCTTCTTATGAAGCTATTCTGATCGGGGACTGCTTAAGTAAGATTTTGTCTGATCTGTAGATCTACTATTATGTGTTGACACATCAATGATACAAATCAAATCATACTTAAGATATTACTACAACACTTAGTAATACGAATGCCGATTTTATTTTAACTAATAATCTTTATTACATGATTAGATTGAAAATACATTGTGCTAGGGCACAAAAACCTAACACACGTTCCGTATTTCTCCTGAAAATAATTGGTATTTTGCGTCAAAATGAATCCAATCCATACCGTCTGATGGATGTACTAATATTTCATCGTCCTCATTCTCCCGCTCCCCGTGCCATCGCATCCACCCTGCCGTCTCTGGGGCAAGATATAAACGTTGAAATCGAGGAGTCAATGGGAAGTACCACAACGTCTTTTTCGGAACAAATTTTTTCCTACTTTAGCGTATCGTGCTTCTCCACAAACGCCACATGTCTGGAGTTGCGATTGTGTTCCGTAGTACAAAGTGCATCCATACATACATGCATCATATTTCACGTGTGGCAGTTGGATTGTCTTCATTCTCTGCTTCGCCGCTGCGTAGCTAGAAGGATACGTATTAGGTTGGGTTAACGTAGAACAATAATCTTTGGCAACCTTGATAAAAGCTTCGTCAGACATCCCGGTGCTCTGCTTGATGGACAACATCCTTAACATTGATGCTAAAGAAGTGTCCTTACTAGTTTCGTACAACGACTTTTGCGACTCCGTCACCACCGGTTGTATGTTGTCAATCCTTACATCTCTAGTTGGGTCTACATCATCAACGAGCTGATGCACAAGATCAACGTATACTGGATTGTTGTCCGACGTCAAACAAGGCTGATTCGCCGATGTTGCCCTCAAACTGATATCCCAATTCCGGCTCGAGCTAGCTCCTTCGGCTTCGCCATGATGGAACTACACATTATACGATCTAAGGAAATCTTTCCTCAATATATGATCGCAAATGGTGTCCATATCGTTCCAAGCAGAATTACAACACCTCGTGCATGGACACTTGAAACGTCCCACACCATCTCTTGGAGCGTTTTTCCTTGCAAATTTTACAAAACTGCTTAATCCGTTCATCTATTCCTTACTCATTTTTACGGATTTTATCCATCTCTGATCCATTCTATATATGTAATATATATAAATTCGGTTAACAATTAATATTAGATAACTATATAAAAAAATGACATTATTATTCATTATTATTTCACAAAAATCACAACAAAAATAATAATATAGAAAATATGCACTATTTCACATAAATCACACTAACTATAATAATTTACATAATATTGCATTACTTAAAAATATGTACGTACCTTTTCACTCACATAAATATTATAAATGACCTAATTACCCTTGTTTGGTTATTTATGACCAAATTACTCCGAATTAGGTCATAAATGACCGAAATATCATTGTTTGGTCATTTATGCAATTAATGGAATCTGGAGAATTTACCCTAATGTTATCATGCAATTCATGAAATCGGGAGAATTTACACTAATGTTATCATGCAATTCATGGAATCGGGTAATTAATTTCATCAATTTCAAAACTAAATTAATAAATATAACACGCAAATTATTCATATATAGCCATACAAATTCATATGAAATCATATAGAAATTTTCATTATTTATATATTGCATTATTTAAAAATATGTACGTACCTTGTCGGGAGATTTGTGAAGGACAAATATAGGGTACTCGGGAAAATTTGTAAGGTACCGAAATTACGAAATTACCCAATTCCGTTGAGCTGAGGAGTTGGATTCGTGAGGCGGCCATAAGCGCTTAAAAGGAGCGAAAATCGAACATGAAGCGGTTTTACAAGCTCTACGTGGACCCTACTAGACTAGACCGTAATGGGATTTCCAAATGTCTGAAAGGGAAGAAGTCTCAGTGGCGTTGGCTCGTTCATCATTTTGATGCCAACGAGGTATATTACAAATTTTATATTTAATAGGTTTAATTCCAATTTCATTTTTTCAATTAATTGAATTCAATTTAATTTTTTTTCAGGAAGAAGTTGGGTCTCAAATGAGTACCATTCGGAGGAGCGAGAACAAATTAAACCACCACACTGGCAAAATCTCATTTCGAACTCTTTGGTAGAGGATGACGCAGGCCAGGGAAGTGGAGGTCTCCAAAAGGTTGGAGGACTTACTGAATGCTCTAAAGGTCCCTAAGCCTGGTGATGGTGCACAGGAGAGGGAGGAGGACGAGGAGGAACTAAACCCGAAACTTGTAAGTTCAATTAAACTCATTTTTAAAAAAAATTTAATATTTAAATTTATTATATTAATCAATTTTTTTTGCAGATTTACATTAGGAATACGCTTAGGGATTGGAAGAATGACGAGACGGACTACAACGAGGATGGAACTCTGAAGAAGATGACCGACGCTGAAGAGGATGAGGTCATGCGACTAGCTGCCGAGCATGTTCGCGAGGTCGAGTTAGCTAGATGAATTACAATAGAACCCTCTAGAGGACGACGCATCCAGGGTTGCGTGAGTGATTATGAGGCACCGCCAAGACAGAGAAGACGTTCGACCTCCTCCGATGGTAGTTCTGCGGAGATTGCGGAGCTCCGGACTCAACTCACCCAACAAGCCGAGGTTATTACAGAGCTTCGCGTTAAGGCCTCCCAAAACCAGAATTTACTTTAGACTCAGGCCGTCCAAAACCCGCAAAACCAGCAGATGTTCATGTACTTCCAAGAACAGCTAAGGATTCTAAACCCTAATGCCCCTCCACCTCTATTTGACCCGACTAGGTCTAGAGATCCTGGAGGCCCGTCGTCATAGATCTCGATGTAAATATCATGTATTAAACAATTTGAATATTAATATTAATTTTCATTTTCATTTTAATATTAATTTTCATTTTTAAATATTTCATTTAAAAAAATAATAAATATAAAAATAATTATTATATTTATTATTTTTTATATAATATATTATTTGTAACGGCGCACAAACGGTGTGCGCCCTTACAAAGGTAACAGCGCACACAGTTCGTGCGCCGTTACTGTGCATTACGGCGCACGCCGTCTGTGCGCCATTACGCTTTGTAACGGCACACGTCGTCTGTGCGCCATTACTCTTTGTAACGGCGCACGCCGTCTGTGCGCCTTTACAAAGCGTAATGGCACCGTCAACTTGTGAAATGGTAACGGTAGGTTTTGTAACGGCACACTAATGGAGTGCGCCGTCACAGGTTGTAACGGCGCACGCCGTTAGTGCGCCGTTACAGTGTGTAACGACGACGGTGTAACGGCGAAAGTTATTGTAACGACGCACAAAAACGTCTGTAACGGCGCATATAACGTGCGCCGTTACAAGAAAAAAAAGTAATAGTGTGAGTTGTATGATGATTGATTGTTGTCATGTGATTGACATCGTATCCAAAAATTATTTTTCATTTCTTTCTCACGATAATTATAAATGAGTTTGAAATTGAGGCACATTATTTATGTGAGGCTCAAATTGTTGTGTTGTCTTCTAAAAACCATATTATTATAATTGATTGTTCAATATTACCTAAGGCATATTGTTGCACATTAAGTAATGTCAATTCAGTATGTCAACCAAGTTATCCATGCTTTTTCTATGTATTTCTTTTAATGTTAATTGCAAATTCAAGACATTTTATCGTGGCAAATTCAGACAATTTTCCATGGACAAAATTTATATAAATTGATAACATAATTAATGAAAATAATAATTTTAATAATTACTAAATGCATATAACAAACACTAATTCGATCTTAATTATCTATTTTCTAGGTGAGTTTGATATTTTAACTTTTCATCTATACATAAATACGAAGTGAATGAGTTCACGAGCCCAACAAATTTTTATTATTGACTAGTTAAATTTTATTTTAAATATGCGCCTGAAATACAACATTTTTTTCGTAAGCCAAGAAAACATGAAAATAATATTCAGCTCAACCTTTGAAAATTTATGTTTTATTGAGATTAAAAAAATAAACAAAGAACAAAGTCTTTTCGGCTGGCCCATCTATTGCCGTTTCGTCGTACTTTTACACGCGCACAAAAGCACTCATAACCGACAAATCAATAGTAACATTTATGGTAAAAAGTATCGTATATTTTAATGATAAGGTCTTGATAGGAACTCATTGGAAAATGATTGACTGTGCCATTACTCAGATCAAAACACAAAATAATGTATTAAATGTTTGTTATATATGTAGATCAACAATAGACAAGTCAAGTGAAGTTTATTAATTCCACGTATCATGAATATAGGTTGATATTGGTGTATGTAATTGTAATGCTCAAGATATTTACTTTTCTAAATTACTACTATAGTAGTTTGTAATTGTAATTTCTAATGAGTTGATAAATTAATATTTGTAGATAAATATTTAGAGGATAATTTCCTCACAAAGTATTTTTTGGGTTGGAGAATAAATTCACTTTATTGGAAGTTATTCATATAAAAATTATTATTGTGATGTAAATTATTTTATTTTTGTTGTTGAATGTATTGTGATGTAAATGAGCGATATTTACAAATAAAAATATAGAAATAAGACAATATTTTATTGGATAGATAAAAGAAACAACAACAACAACATTAATAATAAGGCTAGCTTGTTCCTAACGAACGTGAAGCGCCAGACCTGCAATTCTCTTGCATATGTAAGAATTGAAAACAGAATGCAAAATACAGTAAAATAATCAAACTTGTCCCTTCATCATATCACCTGTTTGTTTGGAATCATTATCATCGTCATCACCGCGTCTACTTTGACTTCTTCTTCTGTTTAGGTTTAGGTTTAAACTTGTCCGGGAAATAATCTCGAACTTCCTCTTCGGCGCCCCGAACCTTCTCCTCGAACGACGACGTCCCCGGGTGCGTTGAACTTGTCGCGCCGCCATTATGATCATCCACCTTGTCCCCTCGTGCGTTGTACTTGTCGTGATCACCAGCAACAACAGTAGTCTCATTTTTATAAACATCACCACCACCGCGCACGTCGGACACGGCGTCAGGAAGCCTACCTCCGCCATGGTTTTCCTTCCCCGAATCAGTCGCCACGGCCTTCTCCTCACCTCGCATCTGAGATGATGCGCTTTTGTCCTTCTTTCCCTTCCCCCGATCAGTCGCCACGGCCTTCTCCTCACCTCGCATCTGAGATGATGCGCTTTTGCCCTTTCCCTTGTCTCCCATGACTCAAATAAACCCCGTAACGATGTAACAATTGTTAATGAACAAATATTGTATATATGAATGGTTTTCTCTTTGAATCTGTCTTGTGTATGGGTTTGGATGATCTTGCTCGTATTTATAGGTAAGGTTTCTTGCAACTCAAGTTAATTGATTTAGCTACATTGCATTGATGGAAACATCTTTGTATTAACAAAGAAATTTAATTCGATTGTTAGTTAGTTAGTTAGTTAATTCATTTTTAATCACATAATAGCTGTGGCGCTATTTCCAACGTGCGTGTTCTGGGTATGAACTAACCGCGTATACATATATTGTCCGTACCTTCGCAGCTAATGTTTATTGTCGAGCAATGACCCTTTCTTGCTTCTGTAAACGGTACCGTTTTAACGCTCAAATACCCTCCAAAACCAAATAAAACGTATATTAATTATGGGTTATTTTAACTTATCTGTACCCATGTTTGATTGCCAAATATTATTAAGCGATTAACTCGACATCGTGTTGGATATCCAAAACAACATATCAAGAGACAATATACGCAACGCCCATCGATAGTGATACCTCCAAAATTGTTCAGCTCGACTCGTTTAACATCATATATAGCCACATCCCTCCACCTCATACATATAGAGGAACCCCGCGATCCAGCCGTTGAATGCTTTAACCAGGGCTCCATGATAGTCTCGGAGACCAATTGACTCGAACCAGTTAACATCATGCAGAGTCACGACATCCACCTCATATGGGTACAGAAACCCCGTGATCTTATTGCATACCGCATTAAACCAGCTTCATCGATCAACCCTACGATCAATATGAGAGTCACGAATATTTGATAATCCAAGTCGTCTAAGTTCTCTATGCTTACCAAGATCAGCCCATCGACGCAAGAGAATACTCGACCCTTCCTAGTACCAAGCCCAATGGAACACCCAAAAGACGTATTGAAGTTTAAGAAAACCAAGACCCCCTAGTTCGATATCTGTATATAAAGCTGCGTATCGACACTAGAGAAATCTGGTTCCCTCCTGGTACCAAGCCATCAACTAGCCAAAACCACAACAAGCAAATCGCCAGAATCTTCCTGTTATACCTCCGATAAGCCCTACCTGAATCCGTCTGCTCTCTTTGCAGCGATCTCCACCGAGCTTCTCTGCCCAACACCCACTGACCCCCTCCCGAACACGACTCTCATCGCAGATGATATCAAAATAATAGCCCCAACTTTACCATTGCAAAGTCACCGTCCCTCCAAATCACACCACTCTTCCAATCGTCGGAACACCGGTAGTCCAATTCCCGGACATAGAGAACAATCACAGACCACTGACGATCGCGTAGCTCGCCAAATAGTCGAGACACTGAAAACCCTAAAATTAGGGTACGGGCCGCGTATGATGTTCGACACTTTTTAAATTCATTGTACTTATTTTCTTAATATGTATTCTAAATATTTTTGTATTCACAATTAAATTAACTTCCATTAAATATAGTAGAATTGGTTTGTATAAATTCCAAAACAACTCACTGTATAAACATCCAATACTATAATTATCTTATAAATATGTATAGACTATTTTATCTTCACTTTAATAATCAAATAAACTTATTATGTTAAAGAGTGTATAAGTCTTTTCATGTGACAAATTTAAATGTTGAAATTCTGTTAAGTAGCAGTGACCGGATGTCGAACCTAATATCGAGACGTTTGGTTTGACAACTTGCTCAATCAAAGTTTATGGACAGTAAATAGTAAAGTACTAACAAGAAGATACAATATGTTTACCCAGTTCGGTGACTCCGCACCTACGTCTGGGGGCACTCTGCCAGTGGAAAGGTTTTCACTATTCGGTAGTCAATAGTAAAACTCCAAGCATCAACTAGCTATCACATGAGCTATTGTCCTAAACTACTAGAGATCTCACTGTGAACAATCTCGACCAGGGACTCCCCCTGTCTTTGAGAACGTCATTTCCACCCTTCGAGCAAGTCTATGCTCGATTGCGTTGTCTTCGACAATCTTCTTCGTGAGTCTTCAATCACGATCAAATCCCAATAGACTACAAACACTCAAATCTCCTCGACTTGATGTATGTAATCGAAAGCGTCCTCTCTAACTAGATCAGCCTCTCAATCCGCTCGTCTTACATGGTTAAGAGCTCTATTAATTTAGCACTGAGAAATGACTAAGTTGCGAAGGGGGTAGCGCCTGCTTTTATAGCAACCCACTTGCCTAATCGGATTCTTATTCCGATTAGGAAATCTCTTGCCGCCTTGCGTTTCTGGCAAGTGACAAGTTGGCGTTGCCGCCTTCATTAAACCTTGCTTACGTGTCTTTCTCCCAGCTGGACCTTGACTAAACCTGTCATGCTTTGACTTTTTCGCGCGCATCTTCTGTGAGTAAAACATGAAGTCTTCAATGTCTTGCTTATTACTGCAAGTAACATGTCGCACCAACTGTGTTGCAACATGTTGTCCGACATCTTGACTTTGCGCTAAAAAATATGGCAATACTAAACTTAGTAACAATCTCCCCCTTTGCCAATTTTTTAGGCAAGCATATTTTGACGACGAGTTTAGGGTATTTTCTGATTAGCATCATCTTCAGTATCATCGAAGCGTCTTCTGTGGCGTCGTCTTCTGTGGCATCGACTTCGGTGGCAAGATGGTGACATGTTGTGACACATGTTCCGTAGTCCGTCATATAACATGTGATAACATGTAGTGACACATGTTCCATCATGTTCTTCATCTTCATGATGTCTTCTTGTAGTAAGGCATAGAACACGTGGTAACATGTCGTGACACATGTTCCACCTTGTTTGAGCAACAAGTCTCCAAGATTTTTGGATGACTTGAAACTGCCTTACCTAAATATCTCTCCCTGATTGCCTCAAAAATGACAAAAGGGTAACATCAAAGAAAAGTATGACAAACTACAAATAACAAAAAAAAACCAGCTCTAAACGCGATTAAACTAACCCCTAACCATAGGGTAAATATCCAGGTCCACTGAGGAGCAAAAAAATATTGTTCAAAAGAGTAACCCGTGAAAAAATTATTTGAGGGTTCCAATCAATTAATTTCATGCCCATACAAGAAATTCACCTCAAATATCCAAATTAATAAGGATCTTGCATGATCATGAATTGATCATGAGATCTAGACTAGAATGAAACTTGAATATTCCCTTTTATTAAAATCTCTTTGTTACTTAATAGGATTCAGTAACCTCTAAAGGTCGTCCACACAGGAAGAGCAATCCGAGAATACTCACAACGATCCTTACTAGAAGATCGAAGCAAGCAAAACGGACGGAGAGAAGGAGGGAGGGGCCAGTCGATTAGAGAGAGAAAGAGAGGAGAGTAGGTAGGGTTTTTGGAAAAATAAAATTCCTTAATTTTCACATCTGAAAATTTCCCTTTTATACCCCTTTTTAGGCAATAATTAGTTAAAGGCCTTAATGGGCTTAAAGCCCAAAGCTTTTAATTAATTATGTAGAGAGGCCCATTCTGGCTAGGCCCGGTTTAGCTATATTAATTAGATTATATTTAATTAGTCCAGCTAAACCGTTCTTGATTTCCGGTTTAGTCCTAAACCAAAATCGGTCTAATCTAGTTTAATCCAAAACCGGATTTTGTCTCTCTCATGATTCCTCCATATGATTCCACTTGTTTTACTCAACCTTTAGTGTGTAACCCTCTAGGCTCACGACACGTCGGCGGACTGGTAAAATTACCATTTTACCCTTTCCATCATGAGTGGCCTCTAGCAAGACATCATGATTACCCAACGCTTGTGATTATCGAGATTTCGACTTAACCTTGTTGTACATGAATATATCCTTTTATCCTCTCGATATCTTTGACAACCACGAGGCATAGACAAGTCATCCTCGTTCAATTGTCCTGTTTCTTGATTCTGAGTTAACTAAACTGTAACTGATACTCCGTATCGACTGCATGGCCATGTAAGATTTTATCTGATATGTAGATCTACTATTATGTGTTGACACATCAATGATACAAATCAAATCATACTTACGATATTGCTACAACACTTAGTAATATGAATGGCGATTTTATTTCAACTAAGAATCTTTATTACATGATTAGATTGAAAATACATTGTGTTAGGGCACAAAAACCCAACAACCCGGACAGTCCCCGGGGATTCAAGAGTTTTTAACAACAAAAAAAAAAATTTCAAAGACAAGACGAGTAACTTAACTGATTTCAGGAGGAGGATTTAGCGACATCTTCTTCGGTATCACAGAAGTTTGCAAAGTTTATGTTCTCGAATTCTTGTACATGATCAGTTCTGAGTCTCACAATTTTGCCAATGGTTTCTCCTTTCTCTCTTTGAATTCTTCGACATAAAGATTCAAAAACAGATAATGTATCTGACCATTCTCGAATAAACTCAACCCAGGTGTACCTTGAGAAGTCGTCCACACATACAAATATATATTTCTTATCTCCAAGACTTTCAACTTGCATAGGTCCCATTAGATCTACATGTAGAAGTTCTAGGACCCGGGAGGTGGTAAGATGTTGCACCTTATTGTGTGACGTTTTTACTTGTTTCTCTATCTAACATTCTCCGCATATTTTTACTTCAATGACTTTTAAATCTAGAACTCCGATGATGGCTTTTTCAGATAGAATCTTCTGCATGTTCCTTAGATTTATGTGTCCAAACTTTTGGTGTCAGAGCATGGTTTTTTATGTTTTGGATATAAGGCATTGAGTAGATAAATGAGCTACTGTTGGAGACCATAGATATCAGTTGTCTTGTGACCTAAGTCCAATCATCAGTTCTTCTAGTTGAGTGTTCATTATTGCACACTTGTTACAAGTAAATTTGACTTCGAGGTCTAGATCGCAGAGTTGACTGATGCCCATCAAATTGGCAGTAAGCCCTCCTACTAGTAAGGTTTCCTTTAGGCAGGGCGAGTTCGGTAGGTTGAGCTTCCCTTTTCCGAGTACCCTGGCTTTCACTCCATCTTCAAAGGTAACAAAGCAGCTTGAGCATGGTGTCAGATTAGTAAGGAATGTACTATTACCAGTCATATGCCGAGAGGAGCCACTGTCGAAGTATCAATCGTTACTAGTAGAGGCTTTTAGTGAGGTGTAAGCAACGTTAGCCCTATAATGTACTTCCTTTATCCGCCATTTTTTTGTATTTTGGGTTTGATATGTACCTTTTTCTCCCTCCATACTTGCTGATTTTGAGCTTTGGCAGTCCTACGTTTAACAGAGCTTTTTCCATAGAGGTGATAGCAGAATGGTCGAATGTGACCACTTTGTCCACAATGATGGTGTTTCTTCCGAGGCAGAGTTCTACTAGATGTATGTGACATCTTTTGGGACATATGATTGGTAATTCTTTGAGGAACGAAAGTTGTCTTGGATGTTGGAGCTCCTGTGGAGTAACCAAGTCCTTCCAGGTTGTTTGCAGATTTTCCAACGGATAGGATTTGGTCCAAGGTGTTAGTTCTTGAATTCATCATCTTGATGGACTTGGTCACGAGCTCTAGTTCTCCCTTTAAATGAGTTATTTCCTTCTTTAGATCAATAATGGCTTCGAGAAGTTTAGTCTTGTCTTCGTTGAGATAGAGAATGATAGCTTTCTATTTCTCAATGACTTGAGAATCTTCAAGCCACTTGACATACGAATCATTGTATGCGTTGTTGAGAGTCTCATCTGATAACTCGTCATCCGAGGTAGATTTCTTCATGGGTTCGGTGGATGCGGAGGCAGTGAATGCTACATGGTTGCTTATTAGTTCTGTGTCACTTTATTCTTCTTCTTCATCCGAAAAGGATGTAATGTATCCCTTCTTTTGTTTTTTTCAAGAAGTTAGGACATTCCCTTTGTACATGCCCATAACCTACGCATTCGAAGCACTGAACTCCATTTTCCGCCTTTTTTGTTCTCACCCCTCTGAAACTTTAGTTGTGATTTGTCTCTAACATCTTGTGAGACATTCTTTCCAGCCATCTGGTTGAACCTTTTCATGACTCGATTATAGTTCTTGGCAAGCATAGCAATGGTGTCTTCAATATCGTTGTCAGAGTCTGAAAGTGCTTGCTCCTTCTGGGGATGAGTGGAGCTTTTGAAGGCTACGCCTTTATATGCTTTTTCTCCATGGTTGGTAGGAAGAGCTCGTAGGTCATAAGGGTTCCCATGAGTTCACCGAATTTCAGAATTTTTAGATCATGACATTCTTCTATGGCAATGATCTTTATCTTGAATCTAGAGCTTAGAGCTCTAAGAGTTTTTCTGACCAAATCTTCATCAGTCATTGGTTTTCCCAATGAGTATGACTCGTTGGCTAGATCCATGATCTGCACATTGAACTCAACTATGGTCTCGTCTTCTTTCATAGAGAGTGCTTCAAAATTAGTGGTGAGATATTGTAGTTTCTGTTCTCAGACTTTGGAGCTTCCTTTATAGGCAGTGGCAAGAGTATCCCAGGTTATCTTGGCACTAGTACACGTGTTGATAAGTCTAAAGACATTCTTGTCTACTCCATTAAATATAACATTGAGAGCTTTTGAGTTACCTAGGGTTGCTTCATCTTCTTCGTTGCTCCAGTCTTTCTCTAGATTTAGATTGGTTTGATTTTCTTGAGCATCAACATAATAAGGTTCTTCCCAGCCATTGACAACAGCCTTCCATGTCTTGTTATTGAGAGATTTCATGCAGGCACACATTCATACTTTCCAATAGCCATAGTTAGTTCCATCAAGCACTAGTAGTCGAATGATCGATCCTCCTTCCTTTGAGTCCATATTAGCTACACATAATTTTTGCAGGAAATCACCTAAGAATTTAACGTGCCCCCTCTGATACCAATTGAAATTTTGTTAAGTAGTAGGGACAAGATGTCGAACCTAATGTCGTAACGTTTGGTTCGACAACTTGCTCAATCACAGTTTATGGACAGTAAATAATAAAGTAGTTAACAAAAGACACAATATGTTTATCCAGTTCGGTGACTCCGCACCTACGTCCGGGGGCACTCTGCCAGTGGAAAGGTTTTCACTATTCGGTAGTCAATAGTACAACTTCAACCATCAACTAGCTATCACACAAGCTATTGTCCTAACCTACTAGAGATCTCACCGTGAACAACCTCGACCAGGGACTCCCCTGTCTTTGAGAACGTCTCAATTCCACCTTTCGAGCGAGCCTATGCTCGGTTGCGTTGTCTTCGACAATCTTCTTCGTGAGTCTTCAATCACGAACAAATCCCAGTAGATTACAAACACTCAAATCTCCTCGACTTGATGTATGTAATCGAAAGCGCCCTCTCTAAATAGATCAGCCTCTAAATCCGCTCGTCTTACACGGTTAAGAGCTTTGTTAATTTAGCATAGAGAAAGGAATGAGTTGCTAAGGGGGTAGCGCCTGCTTTTATAGCAACCCACGTTTCCTAATCGGATTCCTATTCCGATTAGGAAATCCCTTGCTGCCTTGCGTTTCTGGCAAGTGACAAGTTGGCATTGCCGTCTTCATTAAACCTTGCTTGCGTGTCTTTCTTCCAGCTGGACCTTACCTAAACCTGTCATGCTTTGACTTTTTCGCACGCATCTTCTGTGAGTAAAATAGGAAGTCTTCGATGTCTTGCTTATTATTGCGAGTAACATGTCGCACCAACTATGTTGCAACATGTTGTTTGACATCTTGACTTTGTGCTAAAAACATGCCAATACTAAACGTAATAACAAATGTAGTAAAAATTAAAAATAACTTTGTGAAATAAACAATATGTCCTTCACTTCAACCTCCCTCTCCGATCCTTCTCCATCCTCCTCTCTTTCCATCTCCTTTTCAAATTCCATAAATGTGATTCCCAGTCCCTAATTTTCCCCCACAGTCAAACTGCACCTCACACGTCAGAACAAGATAATGTTGGCTTCTGCGGCTTCTTTTTGGCCAGTAAATGGAGCGACCTCCTCACTCCTACCACTCCCACAATACCAAATCACACCCTATATAACACTCATTCCCACCTGCACTACTCGCCACACGTCTTGCAAATGAGTGGCTCTCCGGCAAACCCTCTGCCAAAACTCCCACCACAAAACTCAAATAAAAAACTGATTAATACCCCAAATCTCCGATGAACAACACATGACGACAGTTTCTGCTGAAGACCCTCGGTAAATCTAGAAAATCACCGATCTGAAACACACAAGGTAAAAGAAACTGATAAAATCAAAATTAACAAATGTGTAATGAACAAGACAATCGATCCAACCAAAAACGGGGACTGGAAATCACATTTCTGAAATTGATAGATACCTGAAATTCCCAAATCAATTTTCCTAACTAGTACTATCCCCAAATAAAATCACTCCAAAATTTTCAAACCCATATCTAAGAAACCATTAACAAATAGATCATACTTTAGTTGGGTTCAACACCCGTTCTTATCTCTATGGCCTAAACAACGAGGACTAGTTCTCTGTATCTAGAAACAGGGACGAACAACACCTTTTAAACCCCATGATTTTATCCGCCCAAAACAAGTGGGGTGACTTTAGAACGCATTAGAAAGGAAAGATAGGGTTGTAATTTCATTGACCTTAGAACGCATCAAGTGCATTTCAATAGGCCAAAAAAAACAAAAAAAAGAAAAATAATCAAGGAGGTACAACCTGTCGGGACCTGACATGTTTTGCTAAGTTCGGAAGGCAGAACATATGTTTGAGCCTAGAAAGACAATTTGGCGGGTCTATCCGGCATATTTCACTAAGCTTGACAGGTAGAATGATAATTAACTTGAAGAAGTCAATCTTCTGGGTAACCTGTCGGGTCCTACCTCACCTGACGACATCATCATACAACTCAATCTAACACCTTTCTTGACACCTTGACGTGACTATCGATCGATTTCGTAGAAGGCATAACTCTTTTAACCGAAATTTATGTAGAGCAAAACTTTCACCATATGATCATTTCGAGTTAGATAATCCATAACCAATTTTTGGTGGTGATATAGAGACGCACTAGATGTTTTTTGAGGATGTCAATCCATAACCAGTTTTTGGTATACACTTGGTGAATTTTAAATTTTTGTGGTGCTATAGAGACACACTTGATGAATTATGAGGCTAAAAATCTATAACTAGTTTTTTGTGGTGCGGTCACAGGAATCGAAAAATGAGAGTCAGGATTATGTTATTTGTCATCAGTTGGTATATTTTTGAAAATTTATATTTGAATTGAGTTATAATAATTACAACTTAATATTCCATTTTTGTTAGTATTTTTTATAATTATAAATTTAAAGATTTTGACTTTAAATCGGGGTCAATATTGTCTTATTCGACCTATAAATTGAGCATTAATAAAAAACCAACCAATTTTAATCGGATAAAATCGATAAGCCGAAGCAAATAACCGATGTTAGAACCAAATTGATCATTCATATAATAGTTTTGGGTCTGATTTAGAAAATAAGAGGATTAAAATATTTAATTCGATTCGAACTTATTATTCATTCAATTTTTTCAAGCAGCTCATTTTAAAATTGTAAACAACATTTACAGAAAAATTTAAATTACTCTTATCAAATACATCAAAAATAAATCCTCTAATCCAACCAATTTCCTGGAAACCAAACTCCCACAGGATTTGTAATATCATCTTTTCCGTGTTAAATATTTAAAAAAACATTTCATGATTTTGCACCATGAAGAATTCAACTGTTGATAAATGGAAATTACCATGTTTTGTTTCAAAAAAAAGTTTTTTTGCTATTTTTTTTAAAACTCACAACCTTGAATATTATATATGCAATCATACTTTCTAACTATTATATTGAAATTAAATGATAATCTCGTAAATTTCATATATGTTTTCGTAGAATAATTAGATAAAAATTAGTTATTGATTAGCTGACCTGACGCCTTCTCGTAGATAAGGAGACACCGTATTATCTGTTCCGCCTCCCCCCGAGTAGCCCTGCAGAATATGTAGCTGTCATCCGCGAACAGGAGATGAGAAACCACAGGCGCTTCCCTTGCTATCTTTACTCCATGCAGAGCCCCCGTCCGTGTAAACTCTTGCAGTAATTTGGATAGCCCTTCTGCACAAATGAGAAAGAGATAGGGGGAGAGGGGGTCTCCCTGGCGCAGCCCTCTTGACAGATCTGGCACTCTTATTGTATGTCCTGATGTGGTGACCGAATATGTGATTGAGGATACACATGCTTGGATTAGTTCAATCCACCTCCGGTTGTAGCCCATTGCCTGCAACACCTGGTACAAGAAACTCCATTCTACCCGATCGTAGGCCTTGTTCATGTCAAGCTTTAGGGCCATCAGTCCTCTATTGCCTTGTGCTTTCCTTTTTACATGGTGCAGGACCTCTGCAGCCACTATTATGTTGTCTGTTATGAGTCTACCCGGGACGAAAGCACTCTGCGTCGTTGAGATAGCGCCATCCAATAACTCCTTGAACCTGTTCACCATGACCTTCGATATTGACTACTATTGTTATTTTAAATAAATACATGCCTCAAATTCCACAATTTTTCATGGACCCAAAACAAGGTTAAGAAAATCTTAGAACATTATTCAATTCAACCTTTTGAAGTTAAAAAAAATTACATTACACAATTGCTAACTTTTTACATCAATCTATAGTCTTTTTCAGGTGGCCCACCTCTGGCCTTTTTGTCTTGCTTTTACACTTCAAAAAACATTCAGAGCCAACTAAAGCATATTTGTGGGAAAAAGTACACAAAGTACCATGTATTTTAATGATAATGACTTTTGATAGGAACACATTAAAAAATGATAGATTGTCTTGATCATACCATCACTTATCCTAAATAATCAAATCAAACCACAATATTAAATAATAAATGTTTGTTAGGCTAACCAACAAAATCTAGACAAGTCAAGTGACGTTTATTATTCACACTTATTATGAACAAATCAATATTTGGGCATTTAATTATACTTCTCTTCATATTTATGAACACGTTTTTTTTAGAATTCAGAATAGTTTCATATTATTTGTGCTTGCTCATATAACAATCATTATTACCGTGTAAAATAATCAACTCATTAATATTTTAATCTCATCAATTTATTTTGTCATTTGAATAGTTGAGATTAAATTTTAATTTAACTATAAGATGTGATTTTCATCAGAATAATTATTTTATATTATATATCTTCACAACTCTCATTCGCACACTAGACTATGTGAGACTTTCATTTTAATACTTTTCAAACGTTCTCCAAATGTATTTTCTCAATAAAATTAACATTCTAAAATTCGAAACACACAATTGATAAATTAAAATAATACACAATAATACATTTTATTCCTTTCGGCTTCACAATTAACATATTTCTCAAACAAAAGAAACAACATTAACGTTAACAGAGAAAATGACCAAAATACCCTAGTTAAAATGACCAAAATACCCCTGATTAAAGAAATCATAATAAAACTAGTCCAATGTGATTTATCAAACTATATTTGAAATGGTTCAAATTTAATTTTATATTTTCGGGTATAATTGTATTTGCATCTTAAGTACAAATCAAATTGAACCAGAGATAAACAAATTGAACCAATTCAAGTTATAGTTTCTTACACCAAGGGTAGTTTAGGTATTTTAGACATTTTAGAGGTAGATTGTCACAAAAAAATTATTATGGTACTAAAAAAGAGAGAGAAATAGTTAGGGTATGAAAGTGTCATTTCGCTATAGTTAAGTGTATCAAAGTGTCATTATCCCTTTTATTAATTAAATTATTATTTTTAATTAAATATTATATATATTTATTTATTAAATAAATAAATAAATTTTTAGTGTAAAATTTTGCCCCCCCTTGAAAATTTTTTTGAATCCGCCACTGGACACACATTAGACCATGCGAGACATTTTATTTTAATACTTTTCAAACGTTCTCCAAATACATTTTCTCATTAAAATTAACATTCCACAATTCAAAAAACACAATTGATAAATTAAAAATAATACACAATAATTTATTTTATTTCTTTCGGCTTCACAATGAACATATTTCTCAAACAAAAGAAACAACATTAATGTTAACAGAGCAAAGCTTCTTTCGACGCACGTGATGCATAAAGTTAATGTGTTGGGTACGCATACCCGACATCTACTGCATCGAAAATTGTCAATAGAAAATGAAAATTAACATTATGCAAAATACAATGAAATAATCAACTAATCTCATAATCATATATCATCTTCTCAGGAACAGAATCGTCAACTTCCTCTTATTTTGTCCGAACTATCGACTCGACTCGAAAAAAAACGTTACAATAAATATAATAAACAAATATTGCTATATATGTAGGTATATATGAGTGTTTTTCTTTAATTTTCTGATTTTGTGTTGTGTATGGTTTTGAATTATCTAACTCGTAATTTATAGACTATGGTTGCTTGAACCTCAAGCTAATGTAGCTGTATCGTATCGGCTTCGAGGGTTGCATGGTGCTTTGATGGAAACATCTTTGTAACAAGCAAGAAATTTACGATAATTAATTGATTAATTTTTAATCAGAAAATAGCAATGCCAATTTACTCGCCATCGCAGCTAATGCTATTGAACAATGATAGTAGGTGGTTCGGTGAAACGGTACCGTTTTAACGCTATATGTGGCTTAATGTATAAGTATATATATATATATGAATTCATCGACCAAATTATTCCAATACCGAATAGATGGGGTTTAGGCGAAAAGGTAAGGTAGATTTAGTGACAAATGAGTTAACTATAGTAGAATTTAAATATGAAAGGATAGAAATACAGTTCACTTAATGTATTATGAAACCTAACCTTCTCGTTACACTTCTCTCTCAATAAAATTTATTTGTACGGCACGATATAGTATGGAACGCGACCCGCTTGTTACACTTCTCCCCCAACATGGTATGTTATAGGGTATAGTATGAAACATGACCCCTCGTTACATTAGGGGACTTCGTAACAATGATTGAAACCGGAGAAGTAAGGTCCAAACTGTTGGGGTATATAACAACGTGAAACAATTCTTCAGCTTCTCAGTTGTAACCTCCTTAGTCAGCGTATCTACACGATTCTCTGACTTAAGGACTTTCTTATCAGTTATAGCCACCTTGATCAATATATCTTTACGATTCCTCGATCCAAGGACTTTCTTCAAGTACCACTCCCTTGGAGCTTGCTTCCAAGTTATTTTCTAGCTTGCATATCATGTCTTCCTTCCCAACTGATTTCTTCATACCACACAAGCTATTTCCCAGCTTGCACACTAGGTCTTCGCACTCAACTGATTGTTTCAGACCATACAAATTATTTCCCAACTTGCATTTCATGTCTCCATTCTCAAGAGATATCTTCTCTTTGCTCTTGGTTGACTCCCACTTAAATGAATCATCCATATGAATTTTCTTTGTGTGATAACGAGACTCGTTACTCTCTGTCAACAACAAATAATTTGGTGATGGAGAGAACCGCCCGGGTGGTCTTGAACCTTTCTTCAATCTCCTTACTTCACTTCTTCTTGTCGAGTAAACCTTTGTAGGTCTATGCACATCTGGATGCACCGTTTCCAGCTTTCCACCATTTGAAGACTTCTCTGACTCCGTGAAGTTTACATGTTTTCATTTTCTGAACACACCTGATTCACAGAAATCAACTTCCACATTTTTCAGTTCTTGAATATTCTTCTTCCAAGCTGGCACCTTCCCTCTTTTCTCCTTCTTATGCCCAAATATTTGGCGCCATAGAGTTAATGATCAGGCCCATCAGTAATTGCATTAACTCTCTCCACTGGCATCTCCTTCATGTACAAAGTTTCTCTCTTCCAACCACAAGCAATGACAAAATTTCCCTTTGATACCTTCCATTGTCTGTCTCCAAAGGTTATCTTGTATCCCAAACTGTCTAACTGACTCACCGAGATCAACATTCTCTTTATGGTGGGGATAAATCTGGCATCCTTCAACATCCAAATTGTACCCATGGGAGTCTTGAGATTCACATCACCGATGCCCGCAATTTTCAACGTCTGATCATTCGCCAGGTAAACTACTCCTTTCATAAGTCTGAAGTTCACTAACACGTCCTTGCAAGGGGTAGTGTGAAAAGAAGTACCTGAATCTAGGTCCATGATTCAACCGGACTCTCCACACAACATATCAAAGCATCATCTTCGAATTCCTCTATTGCATTCACTAAGTTTTCCTGCTTGCTTTCCTTCTTTAGATTTGGGCACTGTTACTTGAAGTGACCAGATTGTTGGCAGTTCCAACAAGTAGCGTCTGTTCCTCGCTGTCTGGATTTTGATCTCCCTCGCCCTTTATTCTTTACCCTTTTAGACATCCTACCTCTCTCTTCCACGTTCAACATAGAGTCTGACGATTCTCCTCGATACCTTCTCCGGATATCTTCCCCGAGAACCATGTCTCTTACTCATTCGAACGGTAGCTTAATAGGTCCAGTTGAGCTACTAACTGCTGTAATGGTTCCTGAGCAACTTTCAGGTAACGAAGATAGTAACAACAGAGCTTGTATTTCATCATCGAATTTAATATCCATGGACACTAATCTCGATAGTATCGTATTAAATTCGTTCACATGATCAGTAACACTAGCGTGCTCCCTCATCTTCGTATTAACCAATTAACGAATCAAATATACCTTGTTTGATGCAGACGGCTTTTCATACATATTTTATAGCGCCTTAAAGAGTCTGTTGGTAGTTGTCTCCTTCATGACGTTGTATGCAACATTCTTCGCCAATGTCAATCTCACCGCACCTAAAGCCTGCCGATCTAGCAACGTCCAGTCACTCGAATTTTTCTTCTCCGGTTTGGTCTCTGACAAAGGTTCATGTAGCTTTTTCTGGTACAAATAGTCCTCTATTTGCATCTTCCATAATCCAAAATCCCTTCCGTCGAATTTGTCGATTCGAACTTTCCCTTCTTCTACCATTTCTCCCACTTGCCACGAGCCTAGGTGTAGTTACGACGTTTGTCGAGATTGGCTGATTTTGAAGGAACTGAAGAAATATGTTACAAAGAATGTCGAAGCATCTTCTACGACATCTTGTGTAACATTGTTGACGGCATCTCGGCAAGCATCCTGATCGACAGAAATCAGGAAAGTGCAGTTTCGGCAGTGTAGCAAGAAAACGATTAGGAAAGTGCAGAAAGACTCCTAATCTGAAAAGAAGAAAGACGGCGATTAAGAGGAAACCCTATAGGGTTAGTACTCATCCACGATTGCTATAAAAGCTTAGGCTACCCCCTTAGCAATGGTGTGGTTCTTTATTTGTCTCCTAGCAACAATTTGCAAGGTTCTTAGACGTGAAGGTTTGTGGGCTGAGAAATTGCAGATTGAGCTTAGGATATTGTGTATCACATAACTATAGAGAGTTAGGTGATTGAGGGTTTACTGAAGTCGTGAGTTTAAGACTGCACGCAACCACCAAGCTTGAAGAAGACTTGAAGACGACAGAGCAAGGCGATTGCTCGAAGAGTGGAATCAAGACATTCTTGGATTCAGGGGGAGACCCTGAGATAGATTGCACTGTAAGACGTAGCATAAAGTATAGATCTAGGAGGGATCACAGGTACTTGTATGTTCTGACGGATTACTGATAAGTGAAATCTTTCCACTAGGCTGAGAGCCCCCAGACGTAGGTGACGTTGCACCGAACTGGGTAAACAATCTGCTGTGTCATTACTTATAGCTTTATATTTACTGTCCTGCTTTATCTACGCAAGAAGTCAGACACAACGTTATAGCATTCTGTGTAACATTGTGTGTGGCATCTTGCACGACTAGCTGATCAAAATTTCAATTGGTATCAGAGGAGGCACCTATAACTTTAGGTGAAGGTCCTAAACAAATATTTTGATCAAAGATGGACAATACCAGAGAAGGAGGATCCATAAATCGACCACCTGTTCTAGATGGAAGCAACTATGGGTATTGGAAGGCTCGAATGTGTGCCTTCATGAAGTCACTAGACAACAAGACATGGAAGGCTGTACTCAATGGTTGGAATGCACCTCAACTCAGTGACAGTGATGGCAATCCTATCGGTCCAAAACCAGAAAAAGATTGGACTGATGATGAAGATGAAGAATCACTGGGAAATTCTCGAGCTCTGAATGCTATCTTCAATGGTGTTGACAAAAACGTATTCAGACTAATCAACACATGCACAACTGCCAAATCAGCTTGGGACATCCTGGTCGTTGCATATGAAGGAACAACTAAGGTTCGAGAACAAAAGCTACAATACCTAACTACCAACTTCGAAACCCTCATCATGAAAGAAGACGAATCAATTGCAGAGTTCAATGTTCGTATTCGTGATCTAGCCAATGAATCCTATTCTCTGGGAGAACCAATGTCTAATGAAAAATTGGTAAGAAAAACCCTACGTGCTCTTAGCCCTAGGTTCAAGATGAAGATCACAGCAATTGAAGAAGTTCATGACCTCAAGGTCTTGAAATTTAATGAGCTGATGGGGTCTCTAATGACCTATGAATTGTCTCTACCCAACATCAACAAAAGGAACAAAGGAGTTGCTTTCAAAAGCTCAACACACAAGCAACCAGATCTTGAGGATTCAGATTCTGATGAAGACATCGAGGCTACAATGGCCCTTCTCACAAAAAATTACACCAAAGCCATGAGAAGATTTAGTCGAATGGGTGGACGGAATGTCACAGCAAATGCCAGAAACAAAGCTCCACAAAAAGCTCAAGTTGGAGGTAGTCTTGACAAACCAAACAGGAGTGGGGAAGAAAACAAAAACAAAGGACTTCAATGTCATGAATGTGAAGGATTCGGCCACCTCCGTAGAGAATGTCCAAATTTCCTCAAACAACAAAAACGAGGATACAATGCCACCCTATCAGATGATGACAATGAAGATAGTGGATCTGAAGAGGTAAGCAACTTTGTTGCATTCACTACTACTACTCCTACATGTAATGTTGATAATGCTGTCGACATCAATAATAATCCAACTCCAAATGAGAATTGGACTAAAGAGCAACTAGTCGAGGCATACAAAGGCTTGCACACCAGATGGATCAAGGAAACTCTGACACTTGATCAACAAGGCGAAAGGATTATTAGTCTTACCAGCGACAAGTCTAGATTTCTGGAGACGATCGTGGAGCTGAAACGAGAAATCACCAGACTTAATGGAGAAATTAGTCTCATGACTAAATCGGTAAAGATGATGAATCCGAGCACAGAAAGCCTTGACAAGATTTTATCGGTGGGAAAACAGTCCAAAGATACGACGGGACTAAGGTACACACATGCTGTCCCCTCAACAACAGGGACAAAGTTTATCCCACAACAAGCCTTGGCTGACAAGAAACAACAGGATGCCCCAACTCATCCTACAGGACGACCTACAACAAAAGCCATAACATCGTCTACAACCTGTTCTTGTCAAGAAACTGTTAGAAGACATCCTCCACGCAGACAACAAAGCTACAGAAGACCAGCTTATCAATATCAATGGATATGTCATTACTGTGGACAACCTGGTCACATCAGACCTTTTTGCTTTAAATTTCTTGAGAGGAAGCAAGCTCAGCTACAACAAAAGAAATATCAAAGGCATCTCTCATCTCCTCCGAAGACATCCCGCCTTGAATGGAGACCTAAGAACCTGGTCTTTCGAGCTAATGTTGCATATACATCCTTAAGTGCTTCAACAAACAAGGACTGGTACCTCGACAGTGGATGCTCTCGACACATGACAGGTACTCCAGATTTTCTCTCTAATCTTAAACTATACACAAACTGCTTTGTTACGTTTGGAGATGGGATTCGAGCTCGAATTATCGGAAAATGAGTACTTAAGCATCCAGGAGCCACCTTCCTGACTGAAGCATTACTTGTAGAAGGACTTAAAGCAAACTTGATTAGCATCAGTCAGATTTGTGATCAGGATTCAGAAGTGAGATTCACGAAAGAAGCCTGTATAGTTAAAGACTTTAATCAAATCACTATTCTACAAGGAGTTCTCTCAACGGACAATTGCTATATCTGGTCTCCCGAGACACATATCGAAGCAACCAAGTGCCTTGTCTCCAAAGCAGAAGAAACCAAACTATGGCACCGAAAGCTTAGACATCTAAATCTTAGAAGCATGCAAAAGGCAATCTCAGAGCAGGCAATCACATGTATTCCAAACCTAAAAATAGTAGAAGGAAAGATCTGTGGAGAATGTCAAATTGGAAAGCAGACCAAGATGTCACACAAGAAGCTTCAGCATATCACCACCTCTCGGGTACTTGAGCTGATACATGTTGACCTCATGGGACCAATGCAAGTTGAAAGTCTTGGAGGAAAACGTTATGTCTTTGTGTGTGTAGATGATTACTCATGATATACTTGAGTTGACTTCCCTCGTGACAAATCAGACACCTTCTCGATCTTCAAGAATCTATGCATCCAAGTCCAACGAGAAAAAGGAGAGACAATTGGCAAAATCATCCGCCTTCGTAGTGATCATGGTCGAGAGTTCGAAAACAGCAAGTTTGTAGATTTCTGCAACTCATAAGGGATAGCGCATGAATTCTCAGCACCAATCGCTCCTCAACAGAATGGCATTGTTGAGCGCAAGAACAGGACTCTACAAGAGATGGCGAGAGTTATGATGCTGGCTAAAGACATACCAACTCACTTCTGGGCAGAAGCACTTAACACTGCTTTCCATATCCACAATCGAGTCACTCTCCGACCAGGTATGTCAGTAACTCATTATGAAATATGGAGGGGGAGAAAGCCCAATGTTAAGTACTTTCATATCTTTGGCTCCACTTGTTATATACTGGCTGATAGAGAGCCTCGTCGAAAGCTTGACCCAAAAAGCGATGAAGGCATCTTCCTTGGCTATTCAAGGAATAGTCTTGCATACCGAGTCTTCAACAAACGAACCATGACCATGATGGAATCAATCAATGTTTTCGTTGATGATGACTGCGAAGATGCCTCAGAAGATGCGACGGACGAAGACGGAGCCTATCTGCCCAACAATGTCAGGAAGAATGCTACTCCAGATGTCAGAGAAGATGCTAGCAGCAAAACAGAAGATGATGCCGCCAATGACGAAGTAGTTCCTGAAACCAGCAACAAGAATCTCTCACGAAGAGTCCAGACTAACCATCCTATCTCTGGAGTTATTGGAAACCTGAATGAAGGCGTACGGACTCGGTCAAAAGCTCCTGAAGATTATAACGAGATGATAGGAAATATTTGCTTCGTCTCAAAGACAGAACCCAAAAACATCAATGAAGCCATCAATGATGAGTATTGGGTCAATGCTATGCAAGAAGAGCTGATTCAATTTGAGAAAAATCAGGTATGGGAACTGGTGCCCAAACCAAGTGAAGGAAACATCATAGGCACTAAATGGATCTTCAAGAACAAATCAGATGAGCTTGGCAATATCACTCACAACAAAGCCAGGTTAGTTGCTCAAGGGTATACTCAAATTGAGGGTGTCGATTTTGATGAGACCTTTGCTCCTGTTGCAAGACTTGAAGCAATCCGTCTCCTGCTAGGGATATCATGTCATCTACAGATAAAGCTCTACCAGATGGATGTCAAAAGTGCATTCTTGAATGTGGACCTCAACGAAGAAGTATATGTGTCACAACCTAAAGGATTTGTTGATCCACACTATCCTAATCATGTGTATAAACTCAAGAAAGCTCTTTATGGGTTAAAACAAGCACCAAGGGCTTGGTATGAAAGGCTCACAAAATTTCTCATCCAAAGCGGCTACACTAGAGGGGGAGTCGACAAGACTCTATTTGTGAAGAATGAAGACGGGAATCTAATGATAGCTCAAATCTATGTTGATGACATTGTTTTTGGAGGGATGTCAAGCAAGATGGTAGAGATATTTATCCAATAGATGCAATCAGAATTCGAGATGAGCATGGTGGGAGAGCTTACTTATTTTCTAGACTTCCAAATCAAACAACAAAAGGATAGCATCTTCGTATCTCAGAGCAAATATGCGAAGAATATTGTCAAGAAGTTTGGGCTAGAGAAAGCCTCACATAAAAGGACACCAGCAGCTACACATGTCAAGCTAACTAAAGATGATCCAGGAGAAGCCGTCGACCAACACCTATGCAGGAGCATCATCGGTAGTCTTCTCTACCTCACCGCAAGTCGACCAGATATTGCCTACTCTGTCGGAGTATGTGCACGATATCAAGCTAATCCTAAGGTTAGTCATCTATCCCAAGCCAAAAGAATTATTAGATATATCTCTGGGACTACAAACTTGGGCTTATTATACTCATTCGACACATCCTCTACCTTGGTGGGGTATTGTGATGCCGATTGGGCTGGAAACACATCGGATAGGAAAAGCACATCTGGAGGATACTTCTTCCTTGGCAACAACCTCATATCATGGTTTAGTAAGAAGCAAAACTGTGTTGCCCTCTCCACTGCCGAATCGGAGTATATTGCTGCTGGGAGTAGCTATACACAACTACTTTGGATGAAGCAGATGTTAGTCGAATACAATGTCAGACAGGATGCCATGACTTTATATTGTGATAATGTCAGTGCTATCAGCATCTCCAAACACCCTGTCCAACACAGCAAGACCAAACACATTGATATTAGACATCACTTCATTCGAGAATTGGTCGAAGACAAGAAGATCATCCTAGAGCACATTCCCATAGAGAAGCAACTTGCTAATATTTTCACAAAAGCATTAGATGCAAGCAGATTCGAGGATCTCAGATCATCACTCGGTCTGTGCACCATCAGTGAACAATAAGAAGTTGCAGAAACGGTTGAGAGGAGTTGTTGGTACCTCTTCATGAACCGGTCTAAATTCCAACGAATGACATTGGGCCAAGCATATCAAAAGCCCATATAAAAGAAAAGGAAAGATACGCTCAGACGCTAAAAAGATTTGAATCGTTTTCAAAAACCTAGTCTACCTCCTCTCTGTGCTCGCTCTCATCTCCTTCACCATTCACTCTCTGCAAATCTCTCAAACAACAATGGTGAAAACTAGAAGCACAGTAGCCTCAAAGGAAGCCACCGATTCAAAGAAAGCTGAACCTAAAGGCTCCAGAAGCAGTAGAGCGAAAACAAGCAAGCATGGAGTGCGAATCAAAGGGCAAAAAACTCTGAAGAAGACAGAAGAAATTCTCAAAGAGGCTTCAACAGAGAAAGCCCCAATACCAGTTTTTACTCGAGTTCCCAAGAAGTCCCGGACCGGAAGCGCTGCTTTCTCAATGTCTAACCTAACTGGGCCAGAAAGAGAGAATGATCTTGGCCAGGAAAATCGAGAGGCCTCCATGCAAATCATCGCAATTCCAACACCAGCAGGTAACGATTTCTCTGCTGATACCTCTAGAAACAGTGATTTGTTAGAATCACTACTGGAAAACCAGGACCCACCTCAAGAAGGTGTGGTAGAAGAACTGATACGTCCGGAAGGAGAAAAGGAGGATCTGACTCCGGTCAGTCATGGGCTGGAACGCATTGCGGAAGGAGAAGGAGGTGAAGAAGAAGGAACAGATGTCATACCAAAAGCCACTGAAAAAGTTGTAGAAGAGGAAGAAATAGCTGACTCGGAAGAAGCCGAGGAAGAAGAAGAAGAGAAAGAAGAAACCAGAAACGGAGAGACCGATCTGGAAGAAGCTGAGAAGAACAAGTATGCCACCACCAACAACACAGAAGAAAACACTCTGGATGCCAGAGAAGATGTCATGGAAGAAGCCCCTGAGACGACACACACAGTCCTATCGTCCCTGAAGAAAAAGGTTCTAGAAGAAACTGAAAGTTTGGATGTTATGGTTGGAAAACTAAAAGAAACAAGGAAAAGAAAGGAGGTTAAGGAAGCTGGAGGTCCCAGCAACAAAAGAAAAAAGTCGCATGACAAAGAAAAGGGGAAGAAAGTGATCGCAACAAGGAGTTTGATGGATGAATCATCTGATGATGACGTTGAAGAAGTCCCTGCTGAGGAAGGAAAGAAGAAGAAGGCCCTGAAGACGGCCAAGAACACCGTGAGTGTAACTTACGACAATGTGTCGTTTCACTCAGCAGAAGGAGCAAAAAGGTGGGAGTTTGTATTTTAGAGAACGGCATACCCAGAGAAGACATTGTCGTCGGAGCTGCGTGGGCTAGAGGCCATTATACAGCTCCTGGAAAAGGCAGAATTAATGAGAACCGTCTCCAACATCGGTAATCACTATCCCCTCCTGGTTAAGGAATTCATTGCAAATTTGCCTACCACGTTTGGTACCCCAGATGCTCCAGAGTTTGATAAGGTATATGTCAGAGGCATTCGCTTTGACATCTCCTCTGACATTATCAATGACTTCCTGGGAAGGAAGAGGGTTCGATCTATGCCACCACCCGATCTAAGCAAAGTCCTCCGTGAAATCACCGGAGTTAAAAGCAGAACATGGCCATCCAAAGGCACCGTGGCTGCATCAGATCTGACTTCCAAGTACTCCATTCTCTTTCGGATTGGAGTTGCAAATTGGGCGCCCTCGACCCATGCATCATCTATCAAACCTGAGCTGGCAATCCTGATCTACCAAATAGGTACTGGATCTAAACTTGACTTTGGACAATTTGTGATTGATCATCTTGTTCGCCATGCTAGATCTCTTGCTGTGAAAATCCCCATAGCCTTTCCATCCCTTATCTCTGAATTACTTGTATATCAACACCCTGGAGTGTTGAAACCATCGGATAAGGTGGGAAAAAGAGGAGGACAGATTGTGGTAAGCCACAAGTTGTTTGAAGGGAAGCATGCTCCTGATCTTGTCAGGCCAGAAGCCACGGCAAAGACCAGTAGAGCCATAAGTGTCGTCCCTCTCACAAGGACTACCAGCAGGGATGCCGTCATGCTCGAACGAGAAATTGTTGTGCTTGATGAGGACATTGCCAACTTAAGGACTGCTCTGAAGGACCTCTCGCAGCGCCAAACTCACTTCGCCAACCTGCTGCAATCCATGTCTCCTCCAGGCTCTGAAGATGATAACACAAATGATCCAGAAGAAGCTACCCAAGAAGCCTCCACAGAAGCAACAGAGACTGCAAGTTCCAACAGCAGCTCTATTTAAAAATTTTATGAAATTCTCTGACTCTTGAACTACTGAACAACTTTTATGTCTGTAATATTTTGTGAACAATGTATCACGCTTCCTCTCGACAGCTGATTGAGAGCAAGTGTGAGTTATGTTTGGATTTATTTTGCTTATTTCCCGGTTTTGTTACAATATTTGTTTGTACTTTGGCTCTTTTTGAGCCAGCAAGGGGGAGTAAGGTTAAATTAGATATACGCGCGCGATGATATAAGGAAGAAAGATAGAGACGACGCGAAGACACACAAGACGCGACGATACGCGTGACGATACTGTCGATCGACGAGACGACAAATGACGACGAATGCGACGCAGAATGCGACGAAGAATGCTGTCCTTAAAAATAGCCAAAGGGGGAGATTGTAGTTACGACATTTGTCGAGATTGGCTGATTTTGAAGGAACTGAAGAAATATGTTACAAAGAATGTCGAAGTATCTTCTACGAAATCTTGTGTAACATTGTTGACGGCATCTCGGCAAGCATCCTGATCGACAGAAATCAGGAAAGTGCAGTTTCGGTAGTGCAGCAAGAAAACGATTAGGAAAGTACAGAACGACTCCTAATCTGAAAAGAAGAAAGACGGCGATTAAGAGGAAACCCTATAGGGTTAGTATTCATCCACGATTGCTATAAAAGCTTAGGCTACCCCCTTAGCAATGGTGTGGTTCTTTATTTGTCTCCTAGCAACAATTTGCAAGGTTCTTAGACGTGAAGGTTTGCGGGCTGAGAAATTGCAGATTGAGCTTAGGATATTGTGTATCACATAACTATAGAGAGTTAGGTGATTGAGGGTTTACTGAAGTCGTGAGTTTAAGACTGCACGCAACCACCAAGCTTGAAGAAGACTTGAAGACGACAGAGCAAGGCGATTGCTCGAAGAGTGGAATCAAGACGTTCTTGGATTCAGGGGGAGACCCTGAGATAGATTGCACTGTAAGACGTAGCATAAAGTATAGATCTAGGAGGGATCACAGGTACTTGTATGTTCTGACGGATTACTGATAAGTGAAATCTTTCCACTAGGCTGAGAGCCCCCAGACGTAGGTGACGTTGCACCGAACTGGGTAAACAATATGCTGTGTCATTACTTATAGCTTTATATTTAATGTCCTGCTTTATCTACGCAAGAAGTCAGACACAACGTTATAGCATTCTGTGTAACATTGTGTGTGGCATCTTGCACGACTAGCTGATCAAAATTTCACTAGGCCTGATACTAGTTGTTGGGGTATATAACAACGTGAAACAATTCTCTAGCAAAAGTAACCAAGAGAAGTAAAGAACTATCACACAAGAACACAAGGATTTACGTGGTTCGGCAATTTGCTTACGTCCACGGCCACACTATTCTCTTATTATTTCTCTCAACTCATGAATTATTAGGGGGTTACAAGTACATGTATTTATAGTGAAAAACTAAGGGGAATTAAGAAAGACCTAGAATTCCTAATTCTTTTCACATTAGAAATTCTTTTCTAATTCAATATACTAATGCAATTAAGAAATTGTGGCTTCCCTAAATAAATAGGAAAGTCTCCACAAACCCAACACAGACTGATTACTACAACCAGCAGGCTGTTACAATCGGGGCGAACCCTCGCTGACCCGGTTCCCCCTTGTTACAGTCAGGGACCGTAGTATCAATTAATGATCTCGTTATATATCCCTCCAAAGTCGGTGCATACATGAGTACAGTCTGGTGTAAACCCGGTAAAAGCACAGTACACATATGATAGAACTTGAGTGTGAAATAGTATAAACAAATTAAACACAGTGAGAATTAGTTTTCATGTAAATTTCATCTCATTTTCAAAGAATAATCTATTACAAACGGATTATTTAATTCCTATTACCATTTTAAATAATGTCCTTAAATTCAACATACTTGTTCAAGTTTTATACATCGCAATAGAACAAAATCTGAAATCATTATTCAATTCGACCTTTAAAACGCAACTTACTTATTGAACTAATATAACGATGATAGAAACATGGTGTGACTGATAGATCATATTCGTATGTGAGACGCTTATCATATTTATGGAAAAAATCTAAGTGGGACATGTTTTCTTTCTAAAATACCATTGACATTGACGGATCATCAGAATCTAGAGAGGCCATACAATTTCCAGGAATTCAATTACATATTTTTAATATTATTTATTTATATTTTCAGTTATCTCCATTACTAAAACTTTTACAACAAATTCACTTTTAAAATAGAAATATTTAATTATTACTCATTTAATTTATATTATTCGTTTTTATTTAAGTAATCATGTTATTAGTTTTTGTAGTTTGAAATTGGTCCTTTTGAATAATTTTTAGGTCTACTCTTAGCTCGGGTTCGAACGAGTTTATGAAACTAAACTCAAACTCGCTTTAAAATAAATATAGATAAACTCGAGCTCTGCACATCTCGATTCAACTTATCTAATTTTATTATAAATATTTACTAATTTTTTAATATATATATATTAATAAAAAAGTACAATTAATTAAATATTGATTGAGCATGCTTCCAAGCCCATAGAATTTTAAAATTTCAAGTTCCAGCTTGGCTCATTTATAAAGCGAGTATAACTTTGAAATCGAATTCGTATCGAACTCGTTTATAACGAAATCGAACCAAATATTAAACGAAACGATCTCAAATTTACCTTTTTGTCGTACTTTTATATCGACACAGAAGTCAAAACCACGCATAGGGAAGACAACATATTCTTATATTTTAAATAAAAGTACAGGGCACTTTATATAATATAAAGATAGGAACAGCTAATAATTTTGAGAATGATAAATTGTATGCATGTGACGACCAACGCGTATCCATAGTAATTAAATCAAATATAATATATGACATATATTAGCTAGATGTTTGTTATATAGATCAAAATCTAAAACAGTCAAGTGATGTTTATTTCACTTTCTTCTGAGTGATCAATGTCTGTGAATTCAACAAGGATAAAAAATTTAATTTTATCTCAAAATTTTCCTAATTTTACAAACAAAAGTTTTTATTATTGAGAATAGTTTTACATCCGACCGAGAACTGTGCCCTAGTGGTTAGGAGCCTCTGGTCTTTGCACTAGAGTTTGAGTCTCAGTTGGTACTCGGAACATCTATTATTATAATTTTTTGTTTGTGTAATTTGTTGTGTTTGAATAAGTCCTCTGTAATGTAGTATGAGGTTTGGATTGATTGCAGGTTGTTCATTCTGCAGTAATATCGTGAGATTTTTCCAACCAATTGAAGTTGAGGTCGTAACTTGCACAATATTATGAGTTTTTGTATGCATTCAATTTATGGGTGCGAGAATTGTCTCATATATTTGTATGAAAATGATTTCTCATTGTCGTATCCACAACTCGCCAAATACACAATATTAACATGAGTGAGGAAAACTTCATTTAAAAATAAGGGAAACAACATCCATTAATGTTCTATGAGCATACATCTTTCATAAAATCAACATTTCATCAGTAACAAACACAATATTTTCAAATAAAAATAGCACACTATATTTTATTTATTAATCATCACTTACCGTGACAAAATATTTCTCGAACATAAGAAGAATTAATTAGAAAATTAGAAAAAGAAAGCAAAATACAACAAAATAACAAGCTATAAAATAATAATCAACATAACTCATGATCGTGATGTCCTTTCCGATTAAGATCACCAGATCATCATCGTTACTACAACGTCGATCCCTTCTTCTTCTTTTTAGATTTAGACTTGTCAGGGGCAGGATCGTCAACTTTCTCATGCCCTCCCCGAAGCATCTCCTCCTGGGACAGTTTCGCCCCGCCGTAATTGTAAGGTGCCGACACCTCCTCCTCTTCGTACCCTCGTAAGTCGTTGTACTTGTCGTGAAATGAGTGATCACGTGCAACGTACACTCTCGGACATCCCATTTTTGGTCTTTCCCTTGCCCTTTCCCATGACTCAGTAACATATATGTATAGTAAATAACGCGACAATTAATTATATGATCGATTGATGTATCATTTTTGGTATGTGTCGACCCTATTTATATACGTAGTGTTAGATTATATTAGGTTTTCTATATTTGGTTTCATATATTTATATTTTCTTTCTAAAATATATTAGGGCTTTTTATTCTATTCCTTGTAATTCAGAACGCACACATCAATAATATATCTCCCTCATTATTTCTATCATGATATTAGAGGCATAATCGATCATTGGTCAAATATCAATGAATTTCTAGCTTTGCCCACTCGTCGATGATTCGTGATTCTGACGGGTGGGCGAGGCAATTCAATCTCAATCGCAATCTCTAACCTCTCGCTTCCGCAGACAATCCTCGCACAATATCGTTTCTTCATCATCAATTGATCTTGATTCCACCACTTCGATCCCGTAACTCAATCAATCTCAATCTCTCAATCCCTACTCTTTCTCTACTCTCTTGCTCGAATCAACCCACACTTGATCAACCTATCTCGCCACCAGACATCTAGCAATACTTGGGCATTTGCTATCTCGCCATCAGTCATCAGACATCTGGCAATCATTGGGCAGCTGCTATCTCACCATCAGGCATCTGACAATCATTGGGTATCTGCTATCTCGCCACCAGCCATCTGGCAATCATTGGGCAACTGTTATCTCGCCATCAGCCATCAGGCATCTGGCAATCATTGGGCATCTACTATCTCGCCACCAGCCATCTGGCATCATCGGGCAGCTGCTATCTCGCCATCAGGCATCATGCATCATTCAGCACACGCGGGCATCAGACATCCGCCATCGGCCGTGAGCGCGCGCATCCTCAATCCTTTTCGTATCATCTCGACATCATTCTCGACAGCCGCAACTCTCGCCACAATATAATATATATATATCAACTACAAACCTATAAAAAATGTGAAAACGTCCAAACTTATAAAATGCAGTGTTATGTTGTATAACCATGTATAACATGTAGTGTCACTATCAGTTTTTGCATTTGTAACAACGCATTTTGGGTATGTGCGCCGTTACAAAATTGTTGACTGTTGACCAAAATCTTACCGTTAGGAGTAAACGGTTCGAAAACGGACCGCTTTTGTTGTCGTTAGTTTGTAACGGCGCACTGCCGTTACTAAGATTTTGTAACGATAAATGGTCATAAATTGTTGACTACTCCTTAGTCAAAATTGTTGACTTTCGCTTGATTTCGGTTTTTTTATTCTCTTTTCATATGCTAATTGTAGACCAAAATTACTATAATCATTTGAAACGACTTAAAATTCATGTACATTAATAAAAAATTAAAATCGATGTATCATGTCCCAAAAAAAAAGTCTTTACTGAGAGTTTGACCCTTTATTTACGGAGGTAATAAAGGTTGACCGGTTTGTATCGAGATTCAAACATTCTCGGAATTAACTATAATTTTGGCACATCAAGTGTTAAAACATTGCGCTCCAAACCGTACGGTCGGATTAAAACATGATTTTGAACATAAAACACTTTCGTTGAAAGCGTGAGTTTATTGTTTAGGAAGGTAAATTTTATCCTAAACCCTAAACACATAACTTGTTCAACGTTCAATAGATCAATATATTTTTTAAAAAATAAAAACCGTTAATTTCAAATTTTATAAAAATCAAACCCCATGAGCACAGCTAATTATTCACGATCGGACCGACATGAATAAAATAATAATTTAGGGTTAGTTTGTAACGACGCACTTTACTATCGTGCGCCGTTACAAATGGCCAAATTTCATAGTCAACAAAGTTGACTTCATCTTGACTGGTTTGGATCGAGGTTCATACATTATCAGAATTGACTGAAATTTTGGCACATGAAGTAGCAATCCATTGCGCTCCAATCCATACGGTTGGATTAAAACTTGATTTTCAACATAAACTACTTACATTCGTTGAAAGCGTGAGTTTAAGGTTTAGGAAGGTAAAACCAAACATAAACTCTAAACACATTGATCATCAAACGTTCGGTAGATTAATATATTTTTTTTGAATCGAAAATATTCAATTATTTGTATATAACATGTACGTGGTATAGTACAAATTTTAGGAAAATCAAACCACAGGAACACTGCTAATCATTCACGATCGGACCGACAATATTCAAATAATAATTTAGAGTTAAAGTTTGTAACGGTGCACATAGCCGTTACAAAAGTGACGCCAAACGAAATTTTTGTGAAAAATCAAATTTCGCGAGTGAATTTCGCGAAAATTAAATTTCCCTCGAATTTTTTTTGTAACGGCGCACATAACAAAGTGCGCCGTTACAAAATCCAATTATATAATTTCTCAAAACCCTCTATTTCTTCCGGTGCTCTGCCTCTTCCTTTTCTCCCTGCCTCTCCCTGCCGCCAGCGTCGTCGTCCACTGCCCCCGTCCACCTCCGCCGTCCTCTCCTTCTTCCATATTTTGCTAAGGTATGTACTTAAAGGTTTTAATTTTAGGTTTAATTGAGTGTTTATTTTTAAATATATCAATTTTGTAACGGCGCGTATTTTAAAGTGCGCTGTTACAAATATTGTTGTTACCGTTTTAAACAAACGGTGTCGTTAGAGTTTGTAACGGCGCACAAACGGAGTGCGTCGTTAAAATTTGTAACGACGCACATCGTTTGTGCGCCGTTACAATTTGTAATGGCGCACCCTAAAATGGCGGTTTGTGCGTCGTTACAGTTTGTAACGGCGCACAAACGGCTCTAACAAAAAAAAATCTGTTAGTGTGTAATGTTGTATAACATATTCAACCCTACCACGTGTTGCACTTTGAGATAACGTGCGTCTCAGATCCGATAGTTCTACATGGTTTGAATGTTCTATATAGATTTGTAGCCGAGTGTGCCCTATATATATATATAATTTTTATTGGTTTACTATAGGTTAATGTTTATTCCATCCGTTTTCAATTTGTAAATTGTAAACCTCAAGAATATTAGAGAAAATATTATATTAATAAGAATATCATGACATCTTTGCAGGAGCCCGTATTTAGCATACATCAAAATGGGCCTAAAAGAATCTTTGAAAAATTGGCGGTCACTAATGTAACTACTGGGCTTACATTAAAGGGCATTACGTTTTGGGCCTGTAGTTCTATTGCAGGACCCACCACTCTCCTTTGCTTCAAAAGATTGAGAACCCACCAAGGCCCATTGGCCCATAAAGTGGATGACACTTCTCAGGCTGTCTGGGGCTCATCTACACCTACCACTCACAGGCCCATTCATGGCCGGCCTATCTCAAAGGTTTCATTATAAACGATTTATTTTTTAAAATTTGCATATAATTATAGGCTCGTAATCAAGTGAGAATCATCACTTTACATGAAAAATAAGAACTAATTTTGACTACAAGATGAAAATTTAAATGGCTTAGATTTTTGCTGACTTATTAATGGCAATTTGGCGTAATTATTCTTAAGTTACTATTTATTTTTGTCTTTTAACACAAATATAAGGGTAGTTTCGTATTTTTATATTATTACACTATCTAATGATTTTCTTTTATAAATTTTAATATCTAATTTACTTAATTGTGACTTATTTTACTTCTTACTTCCCTTTTAACAATTTCATGATTTCATTGTTGAAATTACAAGATTTACACAATTTCACTATTTATTTACGGTTAATTTGTTTTAATTGTATGTTTAATTTGTTTTTTGTATTTCAATATTTTCGATTTCATGTTTTAAGTTGTACGATTTCATGATCTACAAAAAAAATTCATATTCTTACTTTCGCGATTGCATCATTTTTCAGAAATTTTTCATGATGCGAATTTCATTTTTCATGTACCTAATTTTTGTTTATTTAATTGCACATTTTATTTTCACACGAGTCCATTTCTTTTAACACTTTTTATTTATTTAGTTACCTACTTGTTTTCATCAGAACCCACTTACGTAAAAATGAAACTCGTTCGAAAATTGTTATTGAAAATTACACACGACTAATGAAAATGAAACACATAATAAACTAATTTCATGGGTACTAACATTTTTCATGAACCTAATCTTCGTTTATTTAATTGTACATTTTATTTTCACATGAGTCTATTTTAACACGTTTTATTTCTTTAGTTAGTTACTTGTTTTCATCGGAACCTACTTACGTGAAAATGAAACTCGTTTCAAAATTGTTATTGAAAATGAAACACGACTAATGAAAATGAAACATATAATAAACTAATTTCATGAGTTGTAACAAGAAATAAAAAATCATGAAAAATAAACTAATTTCATATTTAAAAGAAAGGGACAATAACAGTAATGAGTGAAAAGAAAAAACAAAGAATAGAGACATGTATTTTTAAATGGGCAATTAAGAAAACATAAACAAATCATCATATGCATATGATTTTGTGAAACTTAGTAGGGTTTCCATTTATTTTCACATGTTAGTTTTACTTTAATACTCTTTCAATCATTTATTTGATTAATTGTTAATGAAATTAGCCTATTTATGAAGACCATTGATTGTATCCATCCTATAGATGGTATAAGTTCTTATATCTAATTACTGATTTTTCTTTTTAGGGTTAATTACAGTTTTTCCTATACTATACTGGCGTGTTTGACACTTTACCCCAACTATAATAAAAACTTCTAAATAAAATACACTAATTGTATTTTCTTTACAAAAGTAACGATTCCGTCCAAATTTGAAAGGAATTAGGTTATTAATATAAAAAGTCTAAAATGCCTTCAATTATTCATCAAATTTTCAAAAAATTGCCACTCACTCTCTTTTTCTTTTCTGACATTTGTTCCTTTTCTCCTCGCCCCTTCAGTCCCAACAACCGCATGCCTCCCTCTTCCCTCTTCCTCACACCCTCTGTTGCACCTTCTCTCTCTTCTCCTCCTCTCCCTCCGCTACCCCTCTACTCTCATCTTCTCCTCCTATTACTCCTTTTGTCGCCCCTCAACGATTCCATTGCCGATCTTTTCTTCTAACTCCACTAACCATTCAGGGTCCGCGCAGACTCATCGTCGGACCTGAACCCCACGTCGCCGGAGTCGGCAAAGTCCGGCTGGGAGGGAGTCGCCGCCGGAGCATCTTGTTGGGGGTTCAACGAATTGTGGCCATTTCGGGTTGGAGGAGGGGGGGGGGGGGGGGGGGGGGGGAATGTTTATGGTTTACAGTTTCTGGAATTTTGATGTGAAATTGAAGGATTAAGTTCTAATTCTGCTTACCTTTAAATGATTTGTATTGATGGCTGATTTGTACTTCTGAAAAGGATGAAGAATTTTGATACATTTCTGATACCGATTGTTGGAAGCTATTGATATGATTATGCAAAGAGCACAGAACTTGATGGTTCCAATCCAGATCCGGTTCATCACCAGGGAGAAAACAACACCACCAGAAGTCGTCGTCGACGACCCTCCACAACGGTCACGAGTATTGATGGCTCACCTAGGAAGACGTGGTCGGCTTCCTCCTCAGCTCCATCGGACTCTTCTCACCCATCCTGGCCCTCTCTGTCGACGCCCTCGGCATCATCAGCACCGACGTGCTCGCCGTCGACTACCACTTCCCGGCCTCGGCGATCGCTTCCATCCCTTCATCGTTTGTGTGGACAGTCCCAAATAATTTTTCAGTTAAAAAAAGTGAGGGTATTTTAGTCATTATGAAAAATTTTAACAGCACAATCCGTTAAAATTGACAAAATTGAGCATTTTGTAAAAAAATGTAATTAGCGTATCTTATTTTGAACTTTTTATTATAGATGGGTTAAAATGTAAAACGCGCCAGTATAGTATGGGCAAACTATAGTTAACCCTTCTTATTATTTAATTACTGTATTATCTCCGAGTGGATACCGTAACAGTTTGAACCTCACATTATTATTAGAGAGATGATTACGAATCCGTTGTAATCAGGACAAAAAAGAGTTAAATTTAAGATATGAAGTAGTAATTCAGAAACAAAATTATTAAATTAATTTTTTACGTTATTGTTATATACATAGATGTAACAAAACCGAATATTAACTAAGCGGCCTAAATTAATAAAAAACAATTTGTATATTGTATATTTTCATCACTGATTTTTCCACAGAAGCTTGACTTGGAGTTGACTGACTCGCATTCACTCGCTAACTCTACCAATAATTACTTTTTAAACGTGCCAAAATTGAGCGACGAAAGTACAAAGAAGCTGTGCCTAAAGGAAGTGTGGGTCACTAAATTTTGGAGAAAGTAGTGGTTTAGTACATAAATATTGCCTCGAATAATCAATCAGAGTGTTTTAGACTAGTGCGTGAAGCATTAACTTTTCAATTTCACATACCATCTTATGATTTTGATTTTGTGACTAAACTGTGATCTAATTCTTTTCAATTTCGTAAATTATGGTCATTGTTTAGTGAAAATAATTGAAAGCAGAGGAAAAAGTTTTCCACAAAAAAGTGAATATTCTTATCCATGCATCACTTTATTATAAATAGCTCCTACCTATCATCGCCATTGGTATCATTCATCTCCAAAAATATCATTTCCTTTCTTTGAGCTTTTTCTCTTCTCATCACTCTATTCTTGCAGGTGAATTGTTACCATAATACTTGCCTCTCTTGCATATCTCTCTTAATGATGTTTTGGTTTATGGTTAATTCTGGTTTGTTATGACTAAGTTTTTAAGCGGATCGAGCTTTTAGTAAGTTGTTAGAAGTTTGTTTCGTTACATATTCGACTCAATTTAGTTATAGTGAGTTTGAGTTTAAGCTGAATCCGTTTAACATTCAAGCTCAATCGTTGAAAACTCAACAAACTCTTGAGCTCGCTCGTTTATTATTTAATTAATGTTATAATATATTTTGAATCATAACGAATCTATCATAATTTTTTGTCTGTCTTCGATAAATTAGTATTCTTGCTATATGCTACGTTCAAGATTTGGTTGTCCAGTGTTTAGATCGATCATTGAACTTCACAAGAGATTAAGTTTTATGCGGTTGTATATTTTCCCTCATCATGGTGTGTATATAGATAGCCGAAGTTACTTGATATTTCTATTTCAATTATGTTTCAATAAAAATTATTTTTTTCTACATGTAAGAGCGTAGTCGAAATATTATTAACGAACTACATTAATTTAGAAGGGTTATTGTTTGTTTTTAATTTCTTATTTTGTTGGGCACTTTATTTTTTTTATTGTTATAATATAATACAAAATCTTAGTAAAAACTGAATGAATCGAATCAAATTAAAATAAACTCGAACATATACAGTCGAACATATACAGTAGCGTACATATTAATAGTAGTATAATGATCTGAAAACTTATTTTAAAATTATAATTTATTCCTTTTGACAGGTTTTCTAAAACTATAACTAAATTATTCGTTTTGACAAGTCTACATCTCTCAACAGTCAACAAAAGTATCAACATTTCAGGACCACACACTCACTCACTCAAGTCACGTACAACACAATCATTAATGCTACTATGTATTTAACAATTATTTTATTTCCCGCACGTGTTTCAAAATTTACAGGGAATAGAAATGAGCACCGACTCCAAGTGCGTGCCACTCCAAACTGCAGCGTTCAAAGGGGACTGGGAGCATGTGAAATTACGGAACTACCCTCGAGACGAGCTGACGAGCAAGATCACCGACAA
The DNA here is from genome assembly GCA_963920655.1 of Geranium rotundifolium. Lineage (NCBI taxonomy): Eukaryota > Viridiplantae > Streptophyta > Magnoliopsida > Geraniales > Geraniaceae > Geranium > Geranium rotundifolium. Next base: position 38,941,320 of record OY987313.1, on the reverse strand, counting down.
GGGCGAGACGGCTCTTCACATCTCGGCCGCGGCCGGAAAGTTTCTATTTGTGGAAGGTCTGGTCAACGGTCTAAAACCGGCGAGTCAATTCCTGGAGACCGAGAACGATAACGGCAACACCGCCCTGTTGTACGCCGCCGTGTCGGGTGACGTCAGCATCGCCAAGGTCATGCTTGAGGCTCACGCTAATGAGTTGGGCCATAATCCGCTGGCTAATTGCGGCAAGGTGAAGCCGCTCTCGATGGCTGCCTTGTTCGGGCGGTGCGAGATGGTCGAGTATTTGATGGGCAAGACAGATATCGAGGCCTGGAGTAGAGAAGATCGGGTCGAGTTGTTTACGAATTGCATAAACATCGGCCTATGCGGTGAGCAAAAGTTTTTTTTGTCAGCAATAAATAGAAAATAGAAAATATTGTTTGCAACGTAAGTGTCAGGAACCCAACTCACCTACAAGTTCAAACTGATAGGTGGAGTTGTTATTTATAACCTAATGATTGTTAACCAAATAAGTTTATGACACGTGGCGTACAGTGTTTAAATATTATTGTTACTGCATCGGATTAAGTAGCACGTGACCTTAAACTTTCCTAGTGACAACCTATTGAACCTACCAGCGAATCAGTAGACTTGATTGTCTTTGAACTGTAAGCTGTTAGTGTAGGTTTGACAATAGATAGCACACAATAACTCTCTCGATCAATGTTAGATCTCTGTATGTGTTCGTTTTGGCCTTGAACACCTGCTTGGGTAATGAATGTGTATGAATATCCGGCCTTACCGATAGTCATTGAAGTAGCCCCACTTCGCATTCATTAAGGCGATTCTATAAAGAGTATCCCGCAAATACTCTACTGTGGCCTAAAACATCCACGATATAGACATCATTAAAAGCTTAACTTAACCTATCGCGGTGGTAGGTGCACTAACTTATCATAGGAATGGATAAGAAGTCAAGTACTTCCCAGTGTCATAAGTTTGACAACGCTTCGTTGTCTCGTTGAACCTAGATCTTTGGATCTCCAGTCAACTAGGTTGGGTGTCCGCGGAAATCAAACTTGTACTGAGTTTGCGCCCTTAACCCCATTCCCCTCGATAAGATTTCAACTTGCTCTCTAGGTAAACTTTTTGTTAATGGATCAGAAATATTATCCTTGAACTTTACATAGTCCAATGTGATAATCCCATTCGAGAGTAGTTGTCTTATGGTGTTGTGTCTACGACACATGTGTTTAGACTTACCATTATACATGAGACATTGCGTCCTTCCAATAGTCGATTGACTATCGCAATGTATGCTTATTGGAGGTACATGCTTGTCCCATCCAGGTATATCTTCTAAGGAATTTTGAAGCCACTCAGCTTCTCCTCCAGCTTTATCTAATGCAATGAACTTAAATTTCATAGTAGATCTGGCTATACATGTCTGTTTGGAAGATTTTCATGATCCTGCTCCACTTCCTTAAATGAATACATAGTCACTAGTAGATTTTGATTCATTGGAGTCATATATCCAATTCCCATCACAATATCTCTCGACGACCGATGAATATTTAGTGTACTGCATCTTCAAGTTTTTGTTGTATTGTAAGTATCCCAATACTCGTATGATGGCTTTCCAGTGATGCTTGCCAAGATTACTCGTAAATCGATTTAGTTTTTTTATTGCGTAAGCAATGTCCGGTCTAATACAATTCATGATATACATGAGACTGCCTAGAATACGAGAATATTCTAGTTGGCATACACTTTTGCCTATGTTTTTAACCAATCATTGTGTCATGTCAACTGGCGTTTTAATGGGTTTGATTTTGTGGTCTTTGAATTCATCAAGTACTTTTTCAATATAATGTGATTGATATAAAACATACTCGTCTGATATCTTGGAAATCTATACTCTTAAGATAACATCAACAACTCCTAAATCTTTCATGTCAAAATTGGATGATAACATTGCTTTCGTAGCTCTTATTACGTCCATATTACTATCAAGTATGAGCATGTCGTCTACGTATAGACATACAATGACATATCCCGACTTTGTGTGTTTAACGTACACACATTTATCACATTCATTAATTTTGAATCCATTGGATAACATTACATTGTCAAATTTTGTATGCCATTGTTTTGGTGTTTGCTTAAGTCCATAGAGCGACTTAACAAGTCTGCAAACTTTGTTCTTATTTTCAGGGGATGAGAAACCTTCAGGTTGTTGCATCTATATTTCTTCATATAATTCATTATTAAGAAATGTTGTCTTCACATCCATTTGATGTATTTCTAGACCTTGAATTGATGCAATGGCGATAAGCATTCGTATGGATGTTGTCCTTGTCACATGCGAATAAGTGTCGAAATAGTCTAAACCCTATTTCTGCTTGAACCCTTTTACTACAAGTCTTGCCTTGTGTTTGTCTAGTGACCCGTCGGTTTTTAGTTTTTTCTTAAAAACCCACTTGTAACCCAATGGTTTTTCGCCAGGGGGAAGATCCACTAGTTCCCACGTGTGATTTTGCATGATGGATTCTATTTTGATATTTACTGCTTCTTTCCAATAAGGAGCATCTGGCGAACTCATTACTTGTTTAAAAGTTTGTGGTTCATCTACCGCCAAAAGTGATACAAAATCAAGTCCAAAGGAACTAGCCTTTCTTGCCCTTTTGCTACGCCTTGGAGCTTCCACATCAATTTCCTCGTGGTTATCCTCATCTAGACCTGCTGGCTCCTCAACTTCTCGGGGTCTCTTTTGGGTACTTCATTCATTAGCTGTTTTATGAGGATATATGTGTTTAAAGAATGTAACACTCCTTGATTCAATTATGGTATTCACATGGATATCCGAGATTTCATACTTGTATACCAAGAATTGATATGCGCTACTATGATAAGCATATCCGATGAAAATGGCATCAATAGTCTTAGGTCCAATTTTGACATTTTTTTTGTTTATGTACCTCTACCTTAGCCAAACACCCCCACACTTTCAAGTATTTGTAGAATGGTGGTATACCCTTCCATTGTTCATAAGGTGATTTCAAGGTTTTCTTATGAGTCATTTTGTTGAGAATGTAGTTTGCAGAAAGCAAAGCTTCTCCCCATAAGTTGTCTGGCAAACTCGAGCTTAATAATAAGGTATTCATCATCTCCTTAAGAGTTCTGTTTTGCGTTCTGCAATACCGTTAGATTGAGGGGAATATGGTGCTGTAGTTTGGTGTATTATACTATTCAATGCACAAAATTCTTCAAAAGTATTCTCATATTCTCCACCCCTATCACTTCTTAAGGCTTTTATTTTCTTATTTAGTTGATTTTCAACCTCAGCTTCAGAAGTCTTAAAATTTTCAAATGCCTCATCCTTATTTCTCAATAAGTACACATGACAACATCTTGTACAGTCGTCAATAAATGTAACAAAATACCTCTTTCCACTTCTGGTTTGGCACATTTTCAGATCACATAAATATGTATGTACTAAGTCCAAAGGTTCCGTGTTTCTTTCAATCGAGTGAAAGGAAGATCTTGTCATTTTTGCTTCAACACAAATTTGACATTTTTCTTTTGGATTAATTCTACACTTATGAATTGCATCCAAAGAAATTAAACAACGAATAGAATCATAATTTACATATCCTAATCTAGCATGCCAAATATTAGATAACTCAGCGATATATACGGAAGATTCGGTTTCATTTATTTTCATAAGAATTTCATTGAGTACAAAAATCATTACATTCATCTTAAATAGTTCCTCACTCACATATCCACTTCCAACTTGCACTTCGTTTTTCGATAGAACAAACTTGTCAGACACAAAAACCATTTGAAGCCTTTTTTTGTCAGTAATGATCCGGAAACCAGGTTCTTCCGGATCTTTGGAACGTATAGAACATTTGTTAATGTAAGCTCCTTCCCATATGTCATTTTCAGCAATATCTTTCTTCTGCCTTTGAGTTTTGATGTTGAAGAATTGCCCATGAAGATCTGGTCTTCCTCGGTAGCTGTCTTGAAAGTGGAGAACATCCACTTGTTGGTACATATGTGTCGATTGACTCCGGTGTCCACGAACCATTCTTTGCTATTTCCATCTAGGTTACATTCAGTAACCATAACACATAGCTTCAACTCCGACACGGCTCCAGAAAGATTGTCAGCTTTTGTGACGTGCGCTCGGTTTTTCTTGTGCTTCTTAATATATCTGGCTTTGTGACACTCTTCTGCCTTGTGTCCTACGATGCAACAGTTGTTACATTAACCTATAAATCTTTTGGCCTTATGGAATTGGCCACCATCATTCTGCTTTCTTTTACGAAAGCACTCCTTCTCAACAAAGTTGGCCCTTGCAGGCATATTGTCGCCATATGCCATTTTCTCCGACTTGCGATTATCTTCTTTTATCCTCTGACGAACAATGACGTCTTCGAGTGACATTTCCTACCGCTTATGCTTCAGGTAGTTCTTGAAGTCCTTCCATCCTTGAGATAACTTCTCGACAGCTGCATCCACTTGAAACGACTCGCTTAGAGACGTTCCCTTATCGTGAATGTGGTGGATGATCGGCGGTAGCTCCTGAATCTGACTGATAACAATCTTGAAGTCTACCATCTTGAAGTCCAGTAATCTACCGACAATGAATTTATTCATTCCGGCATCTTCAGTCTTGTACTTTTTCTCCAACGAAGCCCAGAGTTCCTTTGCAGTTTTGTACACAAAATATATGTCGTAGAATTCATTTTCTAGGCGGTTGAGGATATATAATTCCTGCACAGATGATCAGAAATTTTCCATGCATCGAAAGCCATTAGTTTATCTTTATCAGATTCTTCTTCTCCTATAAAAAGAGCAGTCTCCATAAGGAATTTGTTTACGCCGAGCGTAGTTAGCCAGAACAACATCTGTAGCTGCCAACGCTTGAAATTTGTACCATTGAACTTCTCCGGCTTCTCACTGTGAGATACAACCAACGTTGGATGAGAAAGCACTGGTCTGACAGGAGCATTTGTCATACTCGAAGATACTCGAGTCATGGGGGATTTTGATGTAGGGGTAAAATCATTAGTCATGTTCAACACAATATGTTTTTGAAACGAAATTTAAAAAAATATATACATAAATATTTCGAAAAAACAAAAAGTTGGAGAAAATATTGTCTTAAGCTTGTAGACCAATAATTATGAATTTAAAAGAGAAGTAAAACTATAGCAAATGGAATAAGGAAAACGTAAGAATTGTACCAAAACTTGGTTAGACGGAGATTGTAGATTGTGTGAAAGAGTCTTCTGAGTCCAGCATGTTGTTGTTTCCTTTAGACAATATTGCTCCCAAGATAAAACGGACTAAACCACTAGCGATTGATACGAATAGTGGTGTATGGCGATCTAACGATGGGTCGCATATTCATGTATGGATGCATTCATTTGATTCAGGTTCATGTGCATTTTGTTTGGATAGGAAATGGATCAGACCGGACCAGGCCGGGACGGCGCTGTTGTGCGCGCGTGTGGTTGTTTATCAACCTGAGCTGGTCTGCGGTTCTCCCCACTACAAGTTAAGTGCTGACTCAATGCCACACCTTAAACTTTCATTTCTAAGAATATAAAGAGTCACATTCGTTCAAGTGTGAGCGATGTGGTACTCGATATATTAATTATATAATTTTTAGCATCTTTAAGTGCTATTATCTCATTCAATATTTGATTGATTTTTATAAGTGTATACCCTGGGTTGTAGTTATCGAAAAAGTGAACACAACGGACATACACATAAACCGATTTGATTACTATAATCGATCGAAATGTTTGTCGAACGAAACTTTGTTTCCAACAGTGAACAGCTTAAACTTTGAAACAATTGATCCACTAATCTACCAGCTTATACGTGTGTCTAATCTTTCTATTAATAGAAGTTGTTATTATTACGGTTGTTTTCATGTTTTTAATGAATCTATGTTCGGTAAAATGAATGGTGTGCGTAGGTGAGGCATTGACAATGTTACATAAATACAAAGACTTGGCCACAGCTCGAAACAAAGACAACGAGACAGGGTTGCTTGTGCTGGCTCGGAATCCATGTGTTTTTGTTCCTCAAAGTCGACCTAGTTGGAGAACATATATTGGTCTACGTAAGTTTTTCTATCACTACTATTTTATGGTAATAATAATAATGTTTATACGAGTCACGGGTAAGAAGGAAAAAATCCCCAAACTCGATGAGATCGGTGTCTTTGATACGATAGTATAAGGATATGGATGACTGAATACGCTCCGTTGTCATTTTATTGATAAACAAACAATTCAGAGACTCAATACAGTAGAAAATGGAGATCACTAATTTTGACTTGAACTCGTCTCATTGCTATCCATAGTCATAGTTGCAGACTGACTATATATGTTTAGTAATGTCAACAGATTGGGTTTGGGAGATATAGTGATTCCATCTTCCATCTCATCGGATTGAGATACCTGTATTGATCTCTGACGAGTTTGAGTACTAATTTAACAACAAATAAATTTGTACAATTTTAAGTACTAATTTATTTGTAATTATTGTGCGGTCGAAGGCGATGATAACAACAAAAATTCAATACCGGAGGCAATTGAGTTGGTGAAAGAGCTCTACCTCCTCTCAATAAAAAATTCATACCTCGAGGAAGCGGACAGAGTCAATGAAGTTGCTCGAGCTCTATTTGTTGCAGCGGAGAAAGGAAACGTTGACATCATAATTGAGCTCATTCGGCTAGATCCCGATCTCATGTGGAAACGCAATAAAAAGGGAACTATATTTCACATCGCAATTCAAAATCGTCACGAGGACATTTTTAACCTGCTATCAGAGCTTGGTTCGTTTCAGGACTTGATCGCATCGATCGTAGTTGACGGTGACAAAAACATGCTTCACCTAGCTGCCGAATCGGCCCCTGAGGAACAACTCAATATGGTGTCCGGAGCTGCTCTTCAAATGCAGAGGGAGATTTTATGGTTCAAGGTAAGAGTAACAATTTTCAATCTAATTTATCATTTACATACGAGATCATTTATTTCAGAGTTTATATATACTCAGTATTACTATTTAATTTATTATTATAAAAGAAATTATAGCTAGCGACCTCACTCCATGATACATCTCATGTAATATTTATGAGATTGATGGTTTCAATTTGTTGTTGGTAATATGGCTAACTAATTTTTCTTGATTAAAATTAACTAGTTGTTAGTCGGGTTTGACCCTACATTTTATATACACTCAATTTATTTCACTTTTTTTAATGTGTGATTAACTTAAATTCTCTCTCTCATGCTTCATGTACGCATGAGGCTTATTTCTCTTTCAAACTGTGTACGCATGGACCTCTACTTCATATAAAAACTCAATTTAGTTGTGTAGTCCGGCCTGATATGTGCTACCCAGCTTTACATTTACTTTATCTGCAAGTACATTTTTATTTTTATTTGTTAGGATTACAAATACTTTTTTTTAAAATTACACTTTTACCCATTAATCCTACTTACCTCAAACATGTATTCACTGGGATTCAAATATCTAATACCCCTTACTAACTATAAATGGATTAAACTCTAACAGCACATTTTGTTCATAATACTAAAGCTTTTTAATCTTGATACCATTTTCATTTCTAGGAGGTGGAGAAGATTGTGCAACCATCATTCAAAGAAATGAAAATGAAGAACTCAAAGCACAGAACTCCACACGCATTGTTCACCGAGAGACACAAAACCCTAATGGCCGAAGGAGAGAAATGGATGAAGGAGACGGCGAAGTCATCGATGGTGGTGGCGGCCCTCATCGCCACCGTGATGTTCACCACCGCCTTCACCGTCCCGGGAGGGTACAAAAACTCTGGCGAGCCAGTCTTGGAGAAACAGAGATCGTTCTTCGTCTTCTCCGTGGCGGACGCCCTGGCCCTCTTCTGCTCGTCGACGTCGATACTCATGTTCCACTCCATCCTCACTTCCCGATACACGGAGACCGACTTCCTCGAGTCGCTGCCGTTCAGGCTGATGGTGGGAGTGACGGCTCTATTCGTGTCGGTGGCGGCGATGATGGTGGCGTATTGCGCGACGTTCTTCTTGTACTACCCGAAAGAGAAAGTGCATTGGATGTTCGGAGTTTCCGCGATCTTTGCTTGCGTCCCAAGCATGTATGTCTCGCTCAAGTATCCGTTGCTGCTTGATCTTGTTCGGTCCAATTATGCTTCCAGGTTCATGTTCAGATCGCAGAGACAGTTGTTTTAGTGTATGGAAGATGATGTTTGTTTCGGAATGTGGTAAACACCAATAATTGCAAGAACCATTGTGTGCTATTCAACTTTTGGAGTAATTATTAGCCGACATTTCTTTTTTTGCATCGGTAAAATGAAGTGAAGTATTGAAAATATGTCGGGTAATTTCACATAAGGTCACCACCAAAATTTGTAATCTCATTTTGGTTATTAAAGATCTAATTTACTTTATGAGATCACCAGAAACATATTTACTTTCACTGTTATGACTTCCGTTATTTTTTTTTCCGTTATCTCGCATATATGTGGGGCACGTGGCCACAAAATACGTTAGATATGTGCAAAATACACGGTAAGAGATTGTTGTATTGAAACCATAATTTTTCTAAACTCGATTTCGGATTCGATGTTTTGAATCTAATAACTGTTATTGGTGATTTGATGATAAAATAATTTGACTTTTGAGATGGATGGTTCAGTTTGAGCATTGTAACAAGTCTCCCTCGGCTTCCCCTCCTTAAGGACACTCTTTTCCAATATTCACGTGATGCACTTAGTATCAAAGGTTTTATATAAGAGATTGTGAGATCTAATTAGGGGCAGTTTGGCTATTATTAGAAAAATTATTGTCACGTGCCGCACACATGGGCGAGATAACGGAAAAAAGTAACAGTAGTTATAACAATGAGACTAAATATGCTTTTGATGACTTCATAAACTAAATTACATTTCTGGTGACTTAACTGAAACTACAAATTTTTATGGTGAACTAAGTGAAATTACCCCCAAATATGTATGAAAACTGTTGCTACGTTCAGTGTTGGCAGATTTTTTAAGCACAAGGTAAGATGTCAGTCAACATATCGCAACATATGTAGTATGACATTATATGCGTAGAATTAGTCAAATACCGCAGCGTTCCTGTTTAGACAGAGAACGTCAGCGTGCGCGAGTTTTAGGCAACGACTAAATAAGGCAAACTCCAGCTAGCATCAAGACACATCAGCAAAGCCTGTAGGCGGTAACGCCGACTTACCAAACTTGCCAAGGACGGCAAGGGTTTGGATTTCCTAATCGGTATTGGAAACCGATTAGGCTACTCGAGTTGCTATAAAAGCAGGTGCTTTACCCCTTAGCAACTCGTCTGCTTTAACGTCCTTTCATGTGCTAAATACTTAGAGCTCGTGACCGTGTAAGACTAGCGGATCAGAGGTTGTTTTATTTAAAAGGACATTGTCGATCACAAACATCAACTCGCAAGAATTTGAGTGTTTGCGATTTGAAGGTATTTGTTCGTGATTGAAGACTCGCGAAGAAGATTGTCGAAGACAACGCAACCGAGCATAGGCTTGCTCGAATGGTGGAATTGAGAGGATCTCAAAGACAGGGGGAAAGGCCCTTGGTCGAGGTTGTTTGCGGTGAGATCTATAGTAGCTTCGGACAATAACTTGTGTGATAGCTAGTTGATACTTGAAGTTGTACTATTGACTACAAGATAGTGAAATCCTTTCCACTAGTAGAGTGCCCACAGACGTAGGCCGGAGTCACCGAACTGGGTAAACATATTGTGTGTTTTCTATTTATTGTTCCGTTATTTACTTATCAGTGATCAGACAAGGTGTCGAACAAATTGTCACAAACATTATGTTCAATATCTTGTCCCTGCAACAACTCAGAATTTCAATTGGTATCAGAGGAATCACCTTATTTCTTAGGTGAGATTTCTAAAAAATATTCGAAGTAGCCAAGATGGAGTCAAAGGAAGGAGGATCAATCAATCGACCCACCGTACTCGACGGAAAAAATTATGGGTATTGGAAAACACGCATGTGTGCCTTTATGAAGTCCCTAGACAGCAAGACCTGGAAGGCACTAATCAATGGATGGGAAGAGACCCAATACTCTGATGGTTCTGGCAGCATTACGGGCCCTAAACCCGAAAAGGAGTGGAGCCCCGCTGAAGACGAAGCTGCCTTAGGAAACTCCCGAGCACTAAATGCGATATTCAATGGAGTTGAAAAAAACGTCTCCATACTCATCAACACATGCACAAGTGCAAAGATAACCTGGAATACCCTTGTTGTAGCATATGGTAGAATCTTACTTAACTCAGTAATAATTAATATATTTATTTTGCATAAAACATATTTTTGTCATTTTTCTTTTGATTTTAGGCCAATATTAATTAAAAACTAGTTTCTTATTTTCAAAATTATGGACGTAAGCAAATAAAAAATTGTTAATCTCGACTTGTATAAGAAAATAAATCTCAAATACAAATCGATTTAAAAGAAATTAGCTCAAGTTCATACATATATTTCAACTCGATGTGATTCAAAAAAATATATTTGAATTTGAATGTTGTTCAAAATTTCTAATTTGTGACTATAATAAAACGTTTAAGCAGCTAAATTTATCTTAAGAAATTTTATTTATACTTATCTTAATGAAAATTGATGCCTCCTACCGAAAATTCTTATTTCCGCCACTACAACTAATAAAGATTAATGACTTAAACTAAACCACTTTGTTTAAATTATCAATTTTCATTTTGGTTCGGCTCTTTAGAATTTATTGGTTTATTTAAAGAATTTATTGGTTTACTTATGGAATCAATTTATGTAGGAGACCTTATATTTATAATGATAGCATTATAACAAATAGAAAAGAAGTCTATTTAAAATAGGAATGGAAAACTACAATAACATAACACTAAACTACAAGAATAGGGAACACTGTATTCTAATAAATTACGTTTTTTAGGAGATACAATAAGATGGCCACTGTTCAAATTTATCCATCCCATTATATTTGATTGTAAATGATCATTTGAAGTGACTCATCAGTCATAAATTTATTGTTTATAGTTGTATAAGCTTGTTTGAATTTGAACAAAATACTTTATTAGAAATTGAGTTGAGCTTTTTAAATTAAGTCTCGATTAGACTCATTTACACTGTCACAAAAAAACTCTCCATAAAATATTAGTAAACCATTATACGAGTGAAGAAAGTTTAAACTTTAGCGAAGTACATTAAAAAAAGTACAATAATTCATTTTGAAAGAGACAAAGTACGAAAGTGGTGGAGCAGAAGGGTGTTTCGAAACGAAACAAGTATAAAACCCTAAGTTTAGGGAGAAAACATAATTAATCCAAAATACTCAAGTTTATAATAATGATAATGATGATAATAATCTCTACACAAGTTAAGACTTATATATGACCAATTCTCCAAAACTAACTCAAACTAGTAAACCTAAACTAATAGAACTAATCAATCCAAACTAATTAGATTTAGGAAACCTAATTTAATAGGAAAACCTAAAACAATCCAAAATCTAATATAATTAAGAATTTTAAGCGAGATTGTCTTGCATCAATTCTCTGGCGCTTAAAAAAAACTCGTCCCGAGTTTTCTGGATTTAAAGAGAACTCATCGGGTGGATGGTGTTTCTCATAAACTTACATAAGATTTAGGGTAAAATCTCTACTTGCTACGTAGTCGTTATATAGTGCGCGTTTCTCCTTGTTAAGCAACATCCTTGCTATTTCCTCCAGTTTTGTATCCATCTCCTTTATGCACTCCTCATTGAAGAGATAAACATTTTGATCTTATGTCAAAACGAAATCTATTGCTTTTCTTGTGATTGTTTTCCCACTTGCTCCAGTAAGTATACTCGCGGAAATGCATCTAACCTTGAAATTTTGACTCAAAGATGAAACATTCTTATTTGGTGGATGGTACTTGAGTGTGTCTCTAATGTTGAGCATGTTGAGGACATCCACGTAGGCGAGAATTTGTTTCTTGGGGTAGCAATTCCATATTCGACATGTATTAAATTTGGACTCAAAATCTCGGTTCTTCAGTCCATAATAGGTCTTGTGTGGAGGACCAAAATATATTCCTTGAGCAGGCAGCTTATCAACTTTTTTTGCTTGCACATTTCCAATCATAGGTAGTTTGTCCCATCTAAAACATTCTTCTCTTTTAAGACACGAGGTCTTTACATGATGGTCGACATGCATGACGTCCTATCCTTGATGTTTAGACCATGAACCAGGTTATTGCTCTCAAATTCATAATAATCATCAACTGTGACCAACTTTTGGTTGAGGTCAAATCTTTTGAACGGTCTATTCCAGCCATATTCATCAAATAAAGCACGCATAAGTCGGAGTTGAAGTTGTAGAGAAAATATAGTGATCGGTGGTGCACACAACACTTCTTTCATAAAAGGTGTTGTATCATTAGTTGAAGTTTCATCATGTCTTTGAGTTGTCACTAACAATTCTTCTTTTATCTCACCACGAGGAGTATCAATTGAGTTCAATAACAGATTTACATCTCTTTGGTCATTAGATTCATCATAATTTCTTGTTTGATGACTCTTATTCTTGTCTGGTGGATCCTTGTTTACTTTCATATTTCCGTCAGGTTTTTGATCATCAATTCTATTATGATCGTTTTCATAACCTCTTGATGGAACCTGAGAACAACTAATTGTACCAAAAGTCAATTCAATATCAAGAGTTTCAGTTGTAAGCTCGGTACCTTTTGTGTGTATCGACGATGGATCCAACGAATTGATTTTTGACACATATGTTTTACTTGATTGCATATGGCTATCAGGATCTGCATCTTGACTTCCATCGTCAATTTCTGAAAAAATTCTTGTAACACTAGATAGCCCCTTCTTATTTTCATTAGTATCAACCACGGGAATATTGTTTGTCCTTATTTCAAGTTGTATATGAGCATCTTCAAAACTTACACTGGCAGTTTGATGTGCCTCTTTCAAAACCTTGTATTTATGGTATGGAACATCGTGTATCTCCTTGCGCTCAATCAATTGATTTTTACAAGATTCCAACTTTATTTTTGCAAGCGTACATCTCTCAATACCAACTTTAGTATCTTCTTCTATTTGTTCATCAACTTTTTCCTGATCGTTAACTTCTGAGAAAACTGGCTTGTCTTTCTTAATAGTGAGATTGGAGTCTAGTGAGTTTGATTGCGGGAGTAATACAATCTTGTTATTTTCCCACAAAAACATATAGGTATTGTCACGAACCTTATAAGTAGCCTTGATGTCACAGTACCAATGTCGCCCCAATAAAACGTGACAAGTATCTATATCCACCACTTCACATAAAATCTCATCTTTATAGTATTTCCCAATTGAGAAAGGTACGAAACTTCAATTACCTTAGTCTTGATTCCCCCTTTGTTCCATTCAGTTTTGTATGGTATCATGAGTGCTTCTGTTTCCAGGTTGAGCGTTTTGACCAATGCTTTGGAGACTTTTTTTTCGTTGCTACCATGATTAATGATCACTTTATATACCTTATTGTTAATGGTGCATCGAGTTTGAAATATCTTGTCTTTGCGTTCTCCATTCTCTACATCGGCTGTTAGTGCATGAATATTCTTTTGTTGTTGTTGATAAACAAGTGGAAAGTCATATGCATCGTTGTCTTTCTTCATTCAGCTTTCGCGGTGTCGATTTCTCAACTCAGATGTATGCGCAGGAAGCATCTGCGTCATGTTACTAAGTGAGTGCATATTGTCATCGAGTCGTTGCACGACTCGTTCAATCTATCGTTTGTCGACGACGGGTTGGATTCTACTAGTGCCATAGTTGGCCATCATGCCCGGTCAAATCCAGGCTCTGATACCACTTTGGTGCAGCATAAGGGTGCTTCGAAACGAAGTAAGTATAAAACCCTAAGTTTAGGGAGAAAACGGAATTAATCCAAAATACTCAAGTTTACAATAATGATAATGATGATAATAACCTCTACACAAGCTAAGACTTATATGACTAATTCTCCAAAACTAACTCAAACTAGTAAACTTAAACCAATAGAACTAATCAATTCAAACTAATTAGAGTTTGGAAACATAATTTAATAGGTAAACCTAAAACTATCCAAAATCTAATATAATTAAAAATTTTAAGCGAGATTGTCCTGCATCAGGAAGTCACGTGAAACAGTGATTGGTCTTCTATTATAGTTGGACACATGAGCCTTCTAGAAGAATTGAAAATTGGGGTAATTACAAATCAGCACACCCGTCGAAATCTCATTTCAGGATCAGTCACTCAAATTTAAAATTTTGTTTCTCGATACCCCAAGTTTAAAACTTTAACACTTAAGTCCAGATTCTGTTAAATCTAATAGACGTGTTTGTAAAAAGTCCAACATAGCCCTGGTATATAATTTGTAATCTTATGTAATTATTAAGATAATTATGAAATTACAATTTTACCCCTAATTGATTAATAAACTTGATTGATACATTAAGGGCATGATGGTCTTTACAGGTAAACAAATAAAAATTAATTTATTTAAATAACCTATGAAATACCAATATTGTCCCTCTCTTTTAACCCTAAATACACTCTTCTGACTTCTCTATCTCTAACCCAATGAATTAGATGCGCCTCCATCTCCATTTCAACACAAAATCCTCGCCGATCGTCGCCGCCCTTTTTCGTTGTTGCCGATGTTCGTCACCACCGCTGGTCGTCGCTGCCGTTGTTCGTCACCGCCGCTAGTCGGTGTCGCCACGCCTACCCGCTCTGGATCTAGGCATTTTGATCGTCGCCGCTGGTCGTGCCGTTTGTCTTCGCCGATGAAGGTGAATGTCGTGTGAAGGTCGAAGCTGCAGTAGACCTTGAGGGGAGGGAGGGACTCTCTGATGGTGGATTCAAGGAGGTCGGACTGTTCCAGGTCGTTGACGACGTTGGGGCAAGGAAAGATGGTCTGGATTGGAGCATCGGCGAACAAGCTCGCCTTTCTCGCCGCCTCTCCGCTCAGCGGCGGTCTGTTTCTTCACCGACGGCGAGGACCAGATCAGTGGTGTGCGGGTTTCAATCTCCGCCAACCTCCACCGCGAGATCAAGGTTGGAGGTCGTTGTGACCATGACTGGGCTCCACCGTCGTTAGGGCAGATTGGCTTGAGGATTGAGATGGTTCGTGGTTATGGCTTAAGAAAAGATTGAACGTTTGTGTGATTGATATGTAGAAATTTTTTTAATAAAATTAGTTTTATTTGTTCTAAAACTGCAATTTGGGTTTTGATAGGAATTGATAAAAATGAGTATGTTTGTTGGACCAAAGAGTGGAGAATGAGAGAACCAGAGAAAGTGAGAGATAGGAGGTTGAAGAATGGGACATAATAGTCATTTATATTGCATTTATTTTGTTGCTCAAAAATAATACTTTACCCTTGAACATAAGTTAATTTTGTCATGCAAATAAGGGGTACAATAATAATTTCACATTTATAAAATAAGTATACTCTACCTAAATTATAACGGGGGCGTTTTGGGTATTAAAAAATATGAACACTATTATTGTTAGTTTTAACTGAATTTGGACTAAAAAATTAAGGTTTTAAACTTGGGGGACCGAGAAAAAAAATTTCAAACTTGGGAGACTGATCCTGAAATGAGGTTTCAGCAAGTGTACTAATCTGTAATTACTCCTTGAAAATATGTTAGATAATAAGGGACATTTTGGTCTTTTCACACTTAAAACTAACTAAAAATTTAACTATTTGTCTAACTTGCCACGAACAAAAAGTTAACTAATTTAAAAATGTGAAATTTAAGTTAGATGTATCCGGCTGCAAAAAAATGTATAACTAATTGTACATTCGTGTAATTTACCTTTTGTTACCATATTTTATTTAAGTAAAAGGAAATCAGTTTCGAGTCCAAATTTTCATTTTTTTTCTTATAAAAACTTCTTTCAATTTTGTCGCGTGTTAATGTTTTTAGCTATGTTGGGGAAGCTCATTCTTACAGTCGGTTTTAGAGAAGTCAGACAAGTTAGCTGGTAAGAGTTACAAGCTGCACGTGTCCACCTTCGACTGACTACATTTTATTCATGGAATTTTGAAAAGTGTATTAATTGATCGGAGAAATTCATTCATATAACCATGAAACTTGTTTAATAATCAAAACATGATTTATAAAATGAGTTCGCGAACCAATATACAATGTATTCTGATACCAAGAAGCTTGTTTCATGAAATTAGAAAACGAACGAGTGGTCGTGTGTTATGTGTTTCAAAAGTGAAGCAAGAATTGTATACTTATTACGTTTAGTATTAGCATATATTTTAGTGCGAAGTCAAGGTGTCGGTGAACATGTTACGACATAATTGGTGTGACATAATGCTCGCAGAATTAGGCAAGACATCAAAAACTTAATGTTTTATTCAATGAAGTTGCGCGCGCGAATGAGTCAAAGTATGAACGATTAAGGCATGGACCAGCTGGAAAGAAACACGTCAGCAAGGATAAAGAAGGCGGCAACGCCAATCTGTCACTTGCCAATAAACACAAGTCGGCAAGGATTTCTTAATCGGAATTGGAATCCGATTAGGCAATAGGAGTTGCTATAAAAATAGACGCTACCCCTTAGCAATTTAGTCTTTTCTCTGTGCTAAATTCTCAGAGCTCTTAATCGTGTACGACGAGCAGATTGAGAGGCTGATCAATTTAGAGAGGACGTTGTCGATCACATACAATCAATAAACTAGGTAAGTGCAGAGTCACCAAACTAGGTAAACACATTAAGCGTCTTTTGTTTACTTCCCATCAATTGAACTCAAACTGATAATCATATCGAAGTAGATAAATTACACAATTAATTTAAAAATAAACCAAAATGACTGATTGTTCTTATAAATACCGTAAAATATAAAGGTCATTACACTATAGTTCAGCCGAAATATAATCGAAGAACCACCCATCAATATTTTGATTACAAGTGACATTAATTCCTTCATTGGTTCATAATATAATTCTCTAATTTAGAAATTCGTGAATTGATCTGGTCTGATCTAATTTGTATTCAGACAATTCATATGATCAAATCATGAACACACTAACTAGCTAAGTCGAGTATTATGATAAATGAGCATTTGCATGGTGCAAATCAAATTCAGCTATTTAACGAATCGACAATATTTGGGGAAGCTCATTCTTACAGTCGGTTTTAGAGAAGTCAGACAAGTTAGCTGGTGAGAGCTACAAGCTGCACGTGTCCCCCATCGACTGACTACATTTTATTCATGGAATTTTGAGAAGTGTATTTATTGATAGGAGAAATTCATTTATGTAACCATGAAACTTATTTAATAAATTTCTTGAAACAAGGCGCAGAAATAATCAAAACTTGAAATATAAAACGAGTTCGTCAACCAATATACAATGTATTCTAATACCAAGAAACTTGTTTCATGAAATTAGAAAACAAACAAGTGGTCGTGTGTTATGTGTTTCGAAAGGGAAGCAAGAATTGTGTTATTACGTTTAGCATTAGCATATTTTTTGGTGCAAAGTCTAGATGTCGGTCAACATGTTACGACATAATTTGTGTGACATGATATTCGCAGGATTAGGCAAGACATTGAAGACTTCATGTTTTATTCGCAGAAGTTGTACACGCGTAGGAGTCAAAGCATGAACGATTTAGGCAGGGACCAACTAGAAAGAAGACACATCAGCAAGGCTAAAGAAGGCGGCTACGCCAACCTGTCACTTGCCAATAAACGCAAGTCGGCAAGGATTTCCTAATCGGAATTGGAATCCGATTTGGCAATAGGAATTGTTATAAAAACATGCGCTACCCCCTTAGCAACTCAGTCTTTTCTCTGTGCTAAATTCTCATATCTCTTAACCGTGTACAACGAGAGGATTGAAAGGCTGATCAATTTAGAGAGGACGATGTCGATTACATATAATCAAAGAGGATTTGAGAGTTTGTGATCTATTGGGTTTTTTTTGTGATTGAAGAACTCACGAAAAAATTGTCGAAGACAACAATACCGAGTATAGGCTTGCTCGAAGGGTGGAATTGAGAGGATCTCAAATACAGGAGGAGTCCCTAGTCGAGGTTGTTCGGGTGAGATCTATAGTAGTTTAGGACAATAGCTTGTGTGATAGCTAGCTAGTTGATGCTTGAAGTCGTAGTATTGACTACCGAATAGTGAAAACCTTTCCACTGGCAAAGTGCCCCCAGACGTAGGTGCGGAGTCACCGAAATGGATAAACATATTGTGTGTCTTATGTTTACTGCTTTATTATTCATCGTCCATAAACTGTGATTAGACAAGTAGTCGAACCAATCGTTACAACATTGTGTTCGACATTTTGTCCCTGCTACATAACAAAATTTCAAATTGAAACTTGTTTCAAAAATTCATTTCTTTAACCAAGAATCTTGTTTCTTAGAAAGAGTTCTTGCATTATGATATTAGAAAACTCGCTTCACGGAATTAGAAAATGAAAAAGTATTTTTGTGTCATATATTTCAAAAATTAAGCAGCAATTGAAACACGTCACAAATAAAATAGATTGACGGATCATTAATTATTTTTTAAAAAGCAACAAAGCTTTGCTTGTGAATTTCGATCGAAGCAATGAAATTTGTTTCATCGAATAAACGAGATTGAAGACAAAGTTGATCTTTGTATTAGAGATCTATTACCAGAGTTTCAAAAAATCGAACCAATTTGAATTGTACTGATAACAAGCATGCACGATCATGTTTAGCGATAAGTTTATTTCTTTTGGTTTTCAGATGTATACCTATAGCTATAGTTTATGTTTTAGTATAGCATGAAATTTCAAATGTTTTTTTGTTTGGTATTTGCCCATTCGGACAACAAATTGAACTAGAACCAATAATCATATTGAAGTGAATAAATTGCACAATTAATTCAAAAATAAATTCCAAATGACTGATTGTGCATATAGATCACTATTGTTATTTTAAATAAATACACGCCTCAAATTCCACAATTTTTCATGGACCCAAAACAAGGCTAAGAAAATCTTAGAACATTATTCAATTCAACCTTTGAAGTTAAAAAAAAAATTACATTACACAATTGCTAACTTTTTACCTCAATCTATAGTCTTTTTCAGGTGGCCCACCTCTTGCCGTTTTGTCTTGCTTTTACACTTCAAAAAACATTCAGACCCAACTAAAGCATATTTGAGTGAAAAAGTACACAAGGTACCATGTATTTTAATGATAATGACTTTTGATAGGAACACATTAAAAATTGATAGATTCACTATCAATTTTTTAAGGTGTAACGGCGCACGTTAACTGCGTCGTTACAAACTGTAACGGCGCACAAAAACGTCTGTAACGGCGCCGTTACAGTGTCGCTGTTACAGCCTGTAACGGCGCAAAACGCGCCGTCTGTACGCCGTTACAACCTGTAACGACGCACAAAGCACGTGCGCCGTTACTAACTTTGACGGCGCACGCCGTCAGTGCGCCGTTACAAAGGCTACCGTCACCGTTTGTAACGGCGCTCTCACGGCGGGCGCCGTTACAATTAATGACGGCGCACGCCGTTACAAATAATGCAGAATAATAAAAAAAATAAATAATAAATATAAAATAAATTTCACATTTATTATTTTTAAAAAAATTTATTTTATTTTATTTAGAAATGAAAATTGAATTTGTTGAAAATAAAATTATATTAATATTCAAATTGTTGAATAAAATATTTAATTTACATAAAATCTATGAGGACGGGCCTCCAGGATCTCTAGAACTATTCGGGTTAAATTGAGGTGGAGGGGCGAGATTAGGGTTGAGTAACATCAGCTGTTGTTGGAAGTACTGGAACATCTGCTCGGCATGCTGTTTTTCGGCGGCGTTCTGCTCACGTTCAGCCTAACATTCAGCGCGAAGTTCCGTAATAACCTCTTCTTGTTGGCTGAGTCGAGTCCGGAGGTCCACAATCTCCGCTTGACTACCATCGGAGGAGGTCGAACGTCTTCTCTGCCTCGGCGGTGCCTCGTAAGAACTCCCGCAACCCCTGATGCGTCGTCCTCTAGAGGGTTCTATGGTAACTCCTCTGGCAAGCTCGATCTCGCGAACATGCTCGGCAGCTTGTCGCATGACCTCATCCTCTTCAGCGTCGGTCATCTTGTTCAGCGTTCCATCCTCGTTGTAGTTCGCCTCCTCATTCTTCCAATCCCTAAGCGCATTCTTAATGTAAAGCTGCAAAAAAAATTTGATTAATATAATAAATTTCAATATTCAAATAAAATAAAAAATATATTGAAACTTACAAGTTTCGGGTTGAGTCCCTCCTCCCCCTCCTGTGCATCATCACCAGGCCTAGGTAAGGCCTGGTGAGCCTTCAATAAGGCCTGGTAAATGGGACTTTACCAGTGTGGTGGTTTAATTTGTTCTCGCTCCTCCGAATGGCACTCATTTGAGTACCAACATTTTCCTGAAAAAAAAAAAAGTAAATTCACATGAAAATTAGTAAAAATTAAAAAACAAATTAAAGTAAAAATTAGTAATATACCTCGTTGGCATCGAAATGTTCAACGAGCCACCGCCACTAGGACTTCTTCCCTTCCAGACATTTGGGAATCCCATTCTGGCCCAGTCTAGTAGGGTCGACGTAGAGCTTGTATAACCGCTTCATGTTGGATTTTCGCTCCTTGTAAGCGCCTATGGCCGCCTCACGAATCCAACCCCTAAGCTCAACCGAATCGGTCACTTCAAACAAACGCTGAAATTCACAAATATCACGTCAATATTTATAATACGAACATTTGGAAAAAAATTAGAGTAAACGTTGAAATTACCCTGAAACTCCTCCAAAACGCCTGGAACTCAGACGCCGGCAAATCCCCAAACGTCTGGTAGGAAGCGTCGCGTTCCCGAGCGAATTTCCCTATAATCGTCTTCACCCTATCGGCCGAATGGATTCCTCCTGCGACACGTGGTTGGCCGTTTTCCCACGTCAAGAGCAACGGACCTCCATTCCTCTGAATTGCTCTCTCATCCTGCTCGATGTTGATGTCGATCTTTTGGTCCTTCTTTTCCCTGTCTTCCCAGCTCTTCGTGTTTAGGCAGTCGACTTCCACCTTGTAGTCGAATTACAGCTCGTACCTCGGAATCTCTCTGTACTCGAGGGGACCTGGTACTTCGACTACAAGGTCAGAACTGCCGGCACAAAGTCAGATTCAGAGGGTCCTGAGACGTCTCCGAGCATCTCCTGGAAAGTCCGATGATCCGGGACCTTGTACTGCCAGCCAACCTCCGTATCTCCCGGATAAGTCGGCTGAGTGGGCTGAGTCGGCTGCGGCGGTGACAGAGTGTACATGTCATCATGTACATCCGGCGCCTGCGAAGCCTCGAAAAATGGAACGTCCATAGTGGCTCGCCTAGGTGCCCTGGCCCTAGGTGCCTTACGTCTAGGCTCCATTATTTGTAATTGAATGAATAACACGTTTAAGGTCAATTTGACAGAAAGAATAAGGTAATTCGGCCGAAAATGCCCGAATTACCCTAAGGGGCAATTTTTTTAATAATTCCAATAATACCCCTAAGGGGCATTCATTTTTGGAAATTCCAAAATTGCCCCTTAAGGGCTAATTTTTTTCATAATTTCGAAAATGCCCCTAAGGGGAAATTTTTTCATAATTCCAAAATTGCCCCTTAGGGGCTAATTTTTTTCATAATTCCGAAATTGCCCCTAAGGGGCAATTTTTTTTTATAATTCCAAAATTGCCCCCAAGGGGCTAATTTTTTTCATAATTCCAAAATTGCCTCTTAGGGGCAATTTTTTGGAAATTCCAAAAATACCCCTATGGGGCAAATTTTTAAAAAATTCCAAAAATACCCCTAAGGGGCTAATTTTTTAATATTCCAAAAATACCCCTAAGGGGCTAATTTTTTTTATAATTACAAAATACCCCTCAGGGATATTTATTTTATAATTCCAAAAATACCCCTAAGGGGCAACTTTTGTTATAATTCCAAAAATACCCCTAAGGGGCAATTTTTTGGAAATTCCAATAATGCCCCTAAGGGGCAATTTTTTGGAAATTCCAAAAATACCCCTAGGGGCATTTTTTTTTATAACTCCAAAAATACCCCTAAGGGGCATTTTTTTAATATTTCCGAAAATACCCCTTAGGGGCAATTTTTTGGAACATGCATAAATATTAAACTGAAAATTTAAACATGCATAAATATTAAACTGAAAAATTAAACATGCAATTTTCATATTCATACTAACATATTCATATTCATACTAACATATTCATTTTCATAGTAAATATTCATACTAACATACAAATAATCATCTAACATCATCTAACAATCGAATTATTTGAACATGCAATTTCATTAAACATCTTTCAAATAATCAATTTACCTCTTTGACGGGAAGATCCGGCGACGGAGGGACGAGACGGCGGCAGATCGGAGCAGAAACAGAGAGGAGGCGGAAGAGAAAGGGTTCTGCCAATATTTATCTAGGAATTTGTAACGGCGCACACACCAATGTGCGCCGTTACAAACCGTAACGGTCAGAAAACGAGCCGTTTCTGACCGTTGTCTGACCCAACGGTCAACTTTTGCAACAGTCAACAAAATCGTAACGGCGCACATAGTCGTGTGCGCCGTTACAGAGGAAATTTTGTAACGGCGCACAGACGTGTGCGCCGTTACAATCAAAATATCCGCGTGAAGTTTAAATTTTCGCGAAATTTGAATTTTTACGAAATTTCGCCGCGAAATTTGATTTTTCGCGTGGCGCCACTTTTGTAACGGCGCACCTAGTTATGTGCGCCGTTACAAACCTAAACCCTAAATTCCCTAAATTTAACCTAAAGTCGATCGTGAATGATAAGCGGTCTTCCCGTGGTTTGATTTTCTTCAAATTTGTATTATACCACGTATATGTAATTTCCAACTAATCGAACGGTTTCGAATCAACACAAAATATATTAATCTACCGAACGTTTGATCATCAATGAGTTTAGGGTTTTTGTGAGTTTTACCTTCCTTAACCCTAAACTCACGCTTTCAACGAAAGTGGAATGTGTTGAAAATAAAGTTTTAATCCAACCGTACGGATAGGAGTGCAATGAATGTGTACTTCATATGCCAAAATTTCATTCAATTCCGATAATGTATGAACCTAGATCTAACCGGTCAATGGGAAGTCAACATAGTTGACTGGCCTATTTGATTTTTTGTAACGGCGCACATAGTCCACGTGCGTCGTTACAAAAAGTTTGTAACGACGCACATAGTCCACGTGCGACGTTACAAACTTCCAAAAATAATATTTTTATTTATGTCGATCCAAAAGTTAATCCGACCGTACCAATTTGAGCGCAATGACTTGTTAGTTCATGTTTCATAATTTCATTTGACTATGTTCAACGTATGAATCTCGATCGGGATCGAAAACCCGATTTCAAAGGACAAAAGTCAACTATCTGATTTTTCCTAAGTGTGGATTTGTAACGGCGCACTTACCTGTGTGCGCCATTACAAATTTGTAACGGCGCATTGTATAATGTGCGCCGTTACAAATCCACACTTAGGAAAAAAAAACAGTTTTAGGTCAAATTGACCGAATTACCCCTAATTCGGCCGGAGTTGACCGAATTACCTGTTTAAGGTCAAATTAACCTAATTACCCCTAATTCGGCCGGAATTGTCCGAATTACCCCTAATTCGGCCGGAATTGACCGAATTACCCCTAATTCGGCTGGAGTTGACCGAATTACCTGTTTAAGGTGAAATTGACCTAATTACCCCTAATTCGGCCGGAATTGACCGAATTACCCTTTTCAGGTCGAAATGACCGAATTACCCCTACTTCGGTCGAAATTGACCGAATTAGCCTTTGAAGGTGAAATTGACCAAATTACCCCTATTTCTGCCGGAGTTGAGCGAATTACTCTTCATAGATGATAGATTAAAAAAACCATTTATTCATAACCAATCAAACATACATATACATATTAAGTATCAGAGTCGGCGGAATCATAATCTTCATGCCCTTCCAAATCGCTGTCATCGGTTTCTTCGTCGTCGTGCTCGGTTTCTTCGTCTTCTTCATCGTTCTCAGCTGGAGGTACTGGCGGTGGATACCAGATTAAGTTTGTTAGGTCGATAGTGATACCACCCGGTGTGACGATGTCAATTCGATCTTCTTGGTAAGGTTCATCGACTTCAAACTCCAGGTCGTCGTCGTCGTCACCGGCTCGGGCTAAACTGCTCGGTTTGTAGTGACCCCTATGCGACACGACGTTCACAACCTTCCACGGTCCAGATTTAGGGTCGTCGATATAGTATACCTATTTTGCAATTAAAGCAAGGCAAAATGGGTTTTGTTTATGACGATCTGTGGACGTGTTGACCGAAATGAATCCATTTGCGTCCTTTCTAACTGTCCGTTCGTCGTACCACCGACACTTGAATAGAACGACTGGTATGCCTTCCTAGTAGGTAAGGATACATACGTCCATAAGAACACCGTAGTAACATATGTCGTTTTCTTCAATCATGACCCCTGAATCGTGCTTCTCCACAAACGCTACATGTCTGGAGTTGCGATTGTGTTCCGTAGTACAAAATGCATCCGTACAGACATGCATCATATTTCACGTGTGGCAGT
Organism: Geranium rotundifolium; assembly: GCA_963920655.1. Taxonomy (NCBI): domain Eukaryota; kingdom Viridiplantae; phylum Streptophyta; class Magnoliopsida; order Geraniales; family Geraniaceae; genus Geranium; species Geranium rotundifolium. Next base: position 38,916,603 of record OY987313.1, on the reverse strand, counting down.
TGGATTGCCTTCATTTTCTGCTTCGCCGCTGCATAGTTAGATGGATACGTATTAGGTTGGGGTAACGTAGAACAATAATCTTTGGCAACCTTGGTAAAAGCTTCGTCAGATATCCCGGTGCTCTGCTTGATGGACAACATCCTGAACATTGCTGCTAATGAAGTATCCTCACTATTTTCGTACAACGGCTTTTGCGACTCCGTCACCAACCGGTTGTATGCTGTCATGGTTGCCTTAGCGACTCCCTCCTCGACTTCGGTTATTATTCCAATGTTCTGTTGTTCGTCCTCGTCAATCCTTACATCTCTAGTCGGGTCTACATCATCCACGAGCTGATGCACAGGATCAACGTATACTGGATTGTTGTCCGACGTCGAACAAGGCTGATTCGCCAATGTTTCCCTCAAACTGATATCCCAATTCCGGCTCGAGCTAGCTCCTTCGGCTTCGCCATGATGGAACCACACATTATACGATCTAAGGAAATCTTTCCTCAATATATGATCGCAAATGGTGTCCATATCGTGCCAAGCAAAATTACAACACCTCGTGCATGGACACTTGAAACGTCCCACACCATCTCTTGGAGCGTTTTTCCTCGCAAATTTTTCAAAACTGCTTAATCCTTTCATCCATTCCTCACTCATTTTTACGGATCCCATCCATCTCTGATCCATTCTATATATGTAATATATATAAATTCGGTTAATAATTGATTTACATAATATTGCATTATTTCAAAATATGTACGTACCTTCTAATTCACATAAATTACCTAATTACCCTTGTTTGGTCATTTATGACCTTATTACCCCTAATTAGGTCATAAATGACCAAAATACCCCTAATTATGTCCTAAATGTCCAACATACCCTATTATGGTGGTTTATGATCAAATAACCTAATGTAATGTTATCATGCAAATAACAATTACGGGAGAATTTACCCTAATGTTATCATGCAATTAATGGAATCGGGAGAATTTACCCTAATGTTATCATGCAATTCATGGAATCGAGTAATTTATTTCATCAATTCCAAAACTAATTTAATAAATTTAACATGCAAATAATCTAAACTTGGATCGATGAAATCATATACAAATTTGCAGTTATATGTAGTGCATTATTTAAAAATTTGTACATACCTTCTCGGGAGATTTTTCTGAGGCTGCTCAGGAAAATTTATAAAATTTCGAAATTACGAAATTACCCTTCTCGGGAGAAAAGTAGTTGTGAGATATGCTGTAGGAAAAAGAAGGGGAGGTTCTGCCAAGACCTATAATACATATTTGTAACGGCGCACAATACTATGCGCGCCGTTACAAAACTTCTTGTAACGGCGCACATACCCAGATGCGTTGTTACAAACTAACGGTAACAACAACGACTTCATTTCCGACCGTTTTCCATAACGGCAACAAAATGGTCTACGGTCAACACATTTTGTAACGGCACACATAGTATTGTGCGCCGTTACAAATGTGCGCTTGTAACGACGCACTTTATCTGTGCGCCGTTACTAATTTCAGTTCTAACGGCGCACATACTTTATGTGCGCCGTTACAGTGGAAAAAACTGATAGTGTCCAAGTCCAACAGGTTAGGTTGTTGTTTCCTTAAGAAAATATTGCTCCCTCTTTGGCACTTGAAGGAATCTCGAGCAATTGTCTCCCAAGATAAAACGGACTAAACTACTAACGAGTGCTTCGAATAGTGGAGTCTGTTGACCTAACGATCGATCTGTATTTAGAGTATGGAGGAGATGGTAGGAAGAAGATGGAAATTCTGATCCCTCTTCAAACCTTTATATAGGAAAATCTGGGAAGGTTGCGACCCTTGGACCATAAGATGTTCACTCCCTTTGTAGCCAAAATGTATCAACAATATTCATGTATGGATGTATTCATTTGATTCAGAGTTAAATCAAGGTTCACGTGCATTCAAGGTTGAATCAACATGATTCATTATGCACATGTAGATGCATTTTGTTTGGATAAAAAGAATAGGAAATGTACCAAGTCAGCCAGACCAGACCGACCGAATTGAGCCGAATCGAATCGAGCCGAGCCGAGCCGGGCCGGGCCGTGCCAAGCCGAGCCGAGACGGGACGACAGCGGTGGTGCGCGCGTGTGGTTGTTTATCAACCCGAGTTGATCTGCGGGTCTCCCCACTACATAAGTGATGACCCAAGGTCACACCTTAAGCTTTCATTTCCAAGAATATAAAGAGTCACATTCGTTCAAGTGTGAGCGATGTGGTACTCGATATATTGATTATATAATTTGTAGCATCTTTAAGTGTTATTATCTCATTCAATATTTGATTGATTTTTATAAGTGTATACCCTAAGTTGTAGTTCTCGAAAAGGTAAACACAACGGACATACACATAAACCGATTTGATTACTATAATCGATCAGAATGTTTGCCGGAAAATCAAATCGAAATTTTGTTTCCAACAATCCCCCACATTGAATGGATATTAGCAAACTATTAACCAAATAAGTTTGCTGATACGTGGCGTACATTGTTTAAATACAATGTGAGAAAGTTACTGCATCGGGTTAAGTAGCACGTAGCCTTGAACTTTCCTAGTGACAACCTATTGAACCTACTAGCGAATCAGTAGACTTGATTGTCTTTGAAATGTAAGCCGTGAGTGTCGATTTAGCAATAGATGGCACACAATAACTTTATTGATCAATGTTAGATCTCTGTGTGTGTTCGTTTTGGCCTTGAGCACCTGCTTGGCTCAGGAATGTGTATGAATATCCGGCCTTACCGATAGTCATTGAAGCGCCCCCACTTCACATTCACTAAGGTGATTCTATAAAGAGTATCCCGCAAATACCCCACTGTGGCCTAAAACATCCACAATATAGACATCATTAAAAACTTAACTTATTCTAACGCGGCGGTAGGTGCACTAACTTATCATAAGAATGGATAAGAAATAAAGTAATTCCCAGTGCCAGAAGTTTAACAACGATTCGTTGTCCCGTTGAATATAGATCTTGGGATCTCCAGTCAACTAGGTTTGGTGTCCGCGAAAGTCAAACTTGTATTGAGTTTACGGCCTTAACCCCATTCCCCTCGATAAGATTTCAACTTGCTCTCTAGGTAAACTTTTTGTTAATGGATCCGAGATATTATCCTTGGACTTTATATAGTCTAGTGTGATAATCCCATTCGAGGGTAGTTGTCGTATGGTGTTGTGTCTACGACGCATGTGTTTAGACTTACCATTATACATGAGACTTTGCGCCCTTCAAATAACCGATTGACTATCACAATGTATGCTTATTGGAGGTACATGTTTGTCCCATCCAGGTATATCTTCCAAGAAATTTCGAAGCCACTCAGCTTCTTCTTCAGCTTTATCTAATGCAATGAACTCAGATTCCATAGTGGATCTGGCTATACATGTCTGTTTGGAAGATTTCCATGATACTGCTCCACCTCCCAAAACGAATACATAACCACTAGTAGATTCTGATTCATTGAAGTCAGATATTTAATTTGCATCACAATATCCCTCGACGACCAATGGATATTTAGTGTACTGTATCTTCAAGTTTTTGGTGTATTGTAAGTATCCTAATACTCGTATGATGGCTTTCCAGTGATGCTTGCCAGGATTACTCGTAAATCGACTTAGTTTACTTACTGCGTAAGCAATGTTCGGTCTAGTACAATTCACGATATACATGAGACTGCCTAGAATACGAGAATATTCTAGTTGGCATACACTTTCGCCTATGTTTTTAACCCATCGTTGTGCCATGTCAACTGGCGTTATAACGGGTGTGATTTTGTGGTCCTTGAATTTATCAAGTACTTTCTCAATATAATGTGATTGAGATAAAGCACCCGTATGATATCTTGAAAATCTTTACTTCTAAGATAACATCAGCGACTCCTAAATCCTTCATGTCAAACTTGGATGATAACATTACTTTCGTAGCTCTTATTACGTCCATATTATTACCAAGTATGAGTATATCGTCTACATATAGACATACAATGACGTATCCCGACTTTGTGTGTTTAACGTACACACATTATTACATTCATTAATTTTGAATCCATTGGATAACATTGCATTATCAAAGTTGGCATGTCATTTTTTAGGTGCTTGCTTAAGTCCATATAGCGACTTAACAAGTCTGCCATTGTTTAGGTGCTTGCGATTATCTTCTTCTATCCTCAGACGAATAATGATATCTTCAAGTGACATTTCTTTCCGCTTATGCTTCAGGTAGTTCTTGAAGTCCTTCTATCCTGGAGGTAATTTCTCGACAGCTGCAGCTACTTGAAACGACTCGCTTAGAGACATTCCTTCATCGTGGATGTGGTGGATGATCAGCTATAGCTCTTGAATCTGACTGATAACAGTCTTGGAGTCTACCATCTTGAAGTCCAGGAATCTACCGACAATGAATTTCTTCATTCCAGCATCTTCAGTCTTGTAGGAAGCCCATAGTTCCTTTGAGAAAAATATACCATACCATACCAGGACGGGACGGCGGCGGTGGTGCGCGCGTGTGGTTATTTGTTAACCCGAGCTGGTCTGCGGGTCTCCCCACTACACGTTAAGTGATGACCCAAGGTCACACCTTAAGCTTTCATTTCCTAGAATATAAAGAGTCACATTCCTTCAAGTGTGAGCGATGTGGTACTCGATATATTGATTATATAATTTGTAGCGTCTTTAAGTGCTATTATCTCATTCAATATTTGATTGATTCTTATAAGTGTATACCCTAAGTTGTAGTTCTCGAAAAGGTGAACACAACGGACATACACATGAATCGATTTGATTACTATAGTCGATCGGAATGTTTGCCAGAAAATCAAATCGAAACTTTGTTTCCAACAATTGACTTATAGGGTATAGTATAATACATGACCCTTTCGTTACGGTAGGGGACCTCGTAACAAGATTGTCATAATCAGCTCGAACCCTTGCTGACCCGGTTCCTACACTCGTTACAGTTGGGGACACTCGTATTAAGTAGGGATCTCGTTATATATTTCCCCCAATATTGGTGCACACATGAGTACAATCACTATCAGATTTTTCTTTAGTAACGGCGTATACATGAAGCATACGCCGTTACAAAATTATTAGTAACGGCGTATTTTATTGCGTACGCCGTTACTTTTTCTATTTAGTAATGGCGTATGTAGGTAAATACGTCGTTACAAGATCTTCCCGTTATGTTACCATTTGTTACCGTTCTGTCGTTGTGTTACCGTTAATTAGTAACGGCGTATTTACCTAAATACGCCGTTACAAAATCAATGTATAAATCTTCACAGAACCTTCTCCCACTCTCCCCACATTTTTCTCCCAATTCTCTCCTACTTTATATTTCCCGACAAGGGCATTTCCGTAATATCATCTCCATTTTTCGACAACTCTCTCTCAAAATACTACGGTTCATATCATTATTCTCCATATTAGCAGGTACGTACATTTTTTTTAATTAATAATGCATTATGTAATGTATTTTATTAATTTAAGTTAAATGCATGTAGATTATTCCATTAATTTTGTTGTTATAATGATAATAATTAAATAATTGAATTGTTGTTATAGTTGATAAATATAGTCAATTCTAATTGATTATTAACCGTAGTTATTTGTATAATATATAGAATGGATCGTGGGTGGATAACATCCCGTAAGATGAGTGAGGAGTGGATAAACTGATTAAGCAGTTTCGTCAAATTTGCGAGACGAAACGCGCAAACAGATGGCGTGTGACGTTTCAAGTGTCCGTGCACTAGATGTTGTAATTATTCTTGGCACGATATGGACACCATTTGCGATCATGTATTGGAGAAAGGTTTCCTTACATCGTACAATGTGTGGATCCATCACGGCGAAGCTAGAGGGCCTAGTTCGAGTCGGCCTAGTTCGAGCCGAAATATAGATATGAGTCTCCCGTCAAGTTCGCATAATCCCCCTTGTTCGACGTCGGCGCACACTCCAGAGTACGTCGATCCGGTGCATCAGTTCGTGAATGATGTAGATCCATGTAGAGATGTAAGGATTGACGAAGATGAAGGCGAGAACGACGAGGATGAGTAATGTCGCGAAAGAGCAATGTTGTATGTTACCACAACCTAATTCGTTTCCATCTAGCTACGCAGCTGCGAAAAAGATAATGAAGACCATCGAAATGCCACACGTGAAATACGACGCATGTTTGTACGGATGCACTTTGTATTACAAAGAGTTCTCCGCTCTGGACAAATGTGGAGTTTGTAAAGAACCACGGTTTACTATGGAAGGGAAAAAATTAGTTCCGAAGAAGACGTTGTAGTACTTCCCATTGACTCCTCGACTTCAACGGTTATATCTTGCGGAAGAGACGGCTGAGTGGATGCGATGGCACGGTGAGCGGGAGAAGGAGGACGATGACGTATTAGTAAATCCATTGGACGGTGCTGATTGGATTCAATTTGACAAGAAATATCCTCAATTTTCGGAAGAAGTCTGAAACGTGCGGCTGGCCTTGTCATCCGACGGGTTTTCTCCATTTGGGCCTAATGCTGCGAGTTACAGTTTGTGGCCTGTAGTTGCTGTCCCGTTGAATTTTCCGCCCTCGATGGCTATGCGGAAGAAGTATAACATCCTCACCATGTTGGTATCAGGTCCAAAATCACCTGGTAAATGTTTGAACAACTTTATGCGTCCATTGATTGATGAGCTGAAGCAATTGTGGACGAACGGAGTTGTCACGTGGGATGCTTCCAAGAAAGAGCCGTTCATAATGCGGGCTGCTGTGATGTGGACAATCAGTGACTTTCCGGGTTTGGGAATGTTGGGTGGCATGACCACTAAAGGCTATAAGGCATGTCCCTTATGTTTGGACAACATCGACTCTTCACGCAGTAACTCAAGAATATCTTACCAAGGTGCGCGTCGGTGGTTACCTCCGAAGCACCCACTGCGCTTTGTCCCGGAGGCATTTAACGGGCAGATCGAGACTCGTAGAAGGCCTAAGCGGTATTCAGGGACTGCCATACTGAAGGCTATTAGGCGTCATACTTATCTCGAGCCTAGTCTGCACCCGAAGCACAATAAATGAACTGGTTTAGCTATCTGTTGGTCTCATGAAAGCATTTTCTGGCAGCTGTCCTATTGGAAAACTCACAGAGTGAGACATGCGTTGGATTTAATGCGTATAGAGAAGAATGTGTGTGACAACGTCATAAGTACAGTTCTCGGACTAGCGGGGAAGACTAAAGATGATTTGAAAGCGAGGAGAACGTACGAGGAACAGAATGTGCGCCAAGACCAATGGGTGGGCCAGGACGGGCCAGAATCTAACATAACATTTGTACAATATGTTAGTAACATTGTGAATATGTTAGTAATGAAAAAAAAAATTGTGAATATGTTAAATCTGTTAAATTATGTTAAAAATGTTATGTTAGATTTGTTAATTGTTAAAAATGTTATGTTAGATTTGTTAATTGTACAATTATGTATTTTGTTAGATTTGTTAATTGAAATTTCAAATGTTAAATATGTTAATTTAGGTTAAAAATGTTAGATTTGTTAATTTAAATTTCAAATGTTAAATATGTTAATTTAAGTTAAAAATGTTAGATTTGTTAATTTAAATTTCAAAATGTTCAATTTTGTTAAATATGTTAGATTTTTTAATTTAAATTACAAATGTTAAATATGTTAAATTTTGTTACATATGTTAGATTGCATTATGGTAATTTTGAAAGAAATGCCCCTTAGGGGCATTTCCGTAATTTTTACCGAAAACGCCCCTAAGGGCATTTTCGGTAAATTTTAAAAAAAAAACCCGTAAGGGCATTTTCGTAATTTTAACAAAAATGCTCGTAAGGGCATTTTCGTAATGTTGAATGAAATGCCCCTTAGGGGCATTTCCGTAATTTTGAAGGAAAACGCCCCTAAGGGGCGTTTTGGTAATTTTATAAAAATCAATATTATTTTTTTCACGATTAATAATGCTTAAATCGTCTTTAGATAATGGCCTCCTCGTCAAGCGATTCAAATGCCCGACAGAAGAAACCTCATGCTCGGGCACTGAGGCATGAGTTGATGGACCCGAACTTCTTCTTGGCTTACGAGCAATCGGCGCTCGACACACCGCCTTCGTCACCGCCTGCTGGTGGGGAGTCCCCTGATCACGGGGATTGCTACACTTCCTTACCTCCACAGCCGACCCCCGATTTCGGTTGGGGGTACCGGGTTGTGCCGCCTACATTCACGGGTTGCGAACCCTCGAATGTAGGAGAATCCTCTACTCCTAGTCCGCCGTTGAACGAATACAGATTCGTTTCCCTAGACTGGGACGAGATGTCGGATAAGGAGCTCTACTTCGACTTCAAGCTGCAGCCGAATTGCTTGAATACGAAGAGCTGGATGGCCAGGAAGGACGTCGATCCAAAACAAGACGTCTGCCTCGACTTGGAAGAGGAGGCAATATCCAAGAAAGGGGGTCTTTGGGATTGTTTTGGGACGCGGACTTACAGCGTCCGTGGAGTATGTTCCCCCCTGGAATCAACGAGGCCTGGAGTGTTTTGAAGATTAAACATATGGTAGGAAAGTTTGCACGCGAGTGCGACGCTTCCTACCAGCTGTTTTGTGATCTTCCTATGTCCGAGTACCGGAGATTTTGGCGAAAAATTCGGGTAATTTCAAAACTTTCTCAATTTATTACCCAAATTTAAATAACTTGGATATTTACAAATATGTTTTTATTTATGACAGCGGTACTATGAATTGCCGGCAGATTCAGATCCACTCAAAAAGTGGATTCGCGAGACGGCGTGGTCCGCTTATAAAGAGCGGAAATCAAATATGAAGCCATGGTACAAACTGTACGTCTCGCCTAACTATCTGAACCGCAATGGCATTCCCATCATATTTAAAGGGAAAAAAGCACAATGGCGGTGGCTCGTCAAACACTTTGACGAGAACGAGGTATTTCCTTACTTTCATACACTTTGTATGAAACATTTATCTAATTATAATTCTAATTTTGTAATCATTTCAATGTGTAGGGTGTAGGGAGTATTGGACAACATATGAGTGAAATACGCTTGAGCGGCAACAAGATTAACCATCGATCTGGCCGGGAATCTTATCGGACTCTTTGGACGGAGAGAGAAGAGTCGGGAAATACAAATATTTCCGCCAAGATTGAGACTTGGCTTTTGGTTAATCGGGAACCGGATCAGGATGCTTCGGAGGCGGAACTGTTACAGGATGAGGACAACAAGGCAAAACGCGTAAGTTTTTTTCATAATATATTTTTTAATGTTTTTCCTACTTTATTAATTTTTCATTAATTTAATATTTTCTTTTCATACATATATACCTTAACAGGGCGTTGCAGGATTGGAGGCTGGACCTGGCCAATACAGACCAGCACGAAAACTTAAGAAGAATGACCGAAGCGGAGGAGATTGAAGTGATGATGCTAGCGAATCAGCATTGTCACGACCTCAAGCTTGCCGCGGGACGATCAGATGCCCAATTCCCCCGAGGACGCAAAATTCGGGGATTTGGAGATGATTACCATGTCCCGGCCAGACCTAGAAAACGTGGCCAGTCCTCCAGCGGTGTGTCTGCAGAGCAGTTCGAAGATATGGAAACTAGACTCAGCCAGGCGACGGAGCATATTGCGCGGCAAGATGAGAGGTTCAAAGCTCAACAAAGAAGCTTTCAATGGATGTACGAGCAGATGCGAATAGCCAATCCTTCTATGCCCCCCTACGACCCGAGCATGTTCTCCAACTTCGGTCCTCCACCCTCGTAGTTTAATTCATGTTATTTTTATTTGAAAAATTGTAATTTTAGTTTATTTGGATTTGAATTTTAATTTTAATTTGAATTTTCATTTTAGTTTTAATTTTAATTTTAATTTTAATCTGTAAAAAATAAAATATTGTAACGGCCTATTATATACAATACGCCGTTACAAATTTGAAATAAAAATTATTATTTTAATAATTTGTAACGGCGTATTGTATATAATACGCCGTTACAATATTTTCAAAAATTATTATTTGGGAAAAGGACACTTTTGTGCACCTAAATATACACTTTTGACACTTACATACCCTACCTTTTTTTTCTCTTTTTTCCATACCTGAATATTATTTTGGGACAGTTTACCCCTAAAATTTTAAAAATACCGAAATTACCCCTGAGTTGAACCAAAATTAAATCTGGTCTGATAGAGAGAACCGGTCCAACTTTTAAAGAGGGTAAAAAGACGAAATTACCCTCACATGTTCATCAAATTTTCAATTGAATGCCCCTCCTCTCTACCTTCAACCCTAAATCCTTCCCGTCCCCGCCTCCATCAACGGCCACCAGGAAGAACCGCCTCGTCGTCGCCTCCAGGGTTCGCGACTCCTTCAGTGAATCCTCCATCGACCTCGACGTTGTCGCCTCCTTCGACACCGGCGGCGCCGAGCTCCTCTACGAGATCTGCCTCCCTCCGCCCAACATCGCGCGCCACCGCCATGTTCCTCGTCGAGAACCGCCAGCTCCTCTACTCTTGTTATGGTGCCGATTATGATGCAAATCCACAGTTGGCGGCGGAGCCTAGGGTTTCAGAGGCGAGATCCTCGAGAAAGGGGCGAGGGATAGAGGAGGAGAAGTTGAGGTGGAGGTGGTTGTAGAGGGAGAGGGATGCGTCGGAGACGATACGATACGACGGAGGGCCGGAGGCGGAGGCGGACGATAGACGCGGCGGAGATGCGTGGTTGGGCTGCCGGAGAAGATGATAAACAGTGAGGAGAGAGGGGCAAAAATGTAATTTAATAATTTACTTTTCAATTTTCAATTTGTTATTTGAAAAGACCAATATACCCTTAAATTGTGTGATAATTTCGTTATTCAATGGAGGGTAAAAAAGTAATTTCATTATTAATTAAAATATGGTTGGATCTGGTTGAAATTGAACCGGCTCAATTCAGGGGTATTTTCGGTATTTTGAAATGTCTGAAGAAAACTGTCCCAAAATAATATTCAGGTATGGAAAAAAGAGAAAAAAAAAAGGTAGGGTATGTAAGTGTCAAAAGTGTATATTTAGGTGCACAAAAGTGTCATTTTCCCTTATTATTTTAATACCTTCTAACGGCGTATTTTCTAAAATAATACGCCGTTACAAAATTAACGGCGTCATCGACGGTTACGCCGTTAACGGCTCGTCAAAACGACGACGTGTTGGTGTAGCGGCGTCTTGTGTACGCCGTTACAAATTGTAACGGCGCTTTAGTAACGGCGTATCGTCTAACGGCAATTTGTACGCCGTTACAATTTGTAACGGCGTATTTTTGGCTTGTAACGGCGTATTTGTATACGCCGTTACTAATGAAAAAAATGGCAGTGAATATGGTGTAAACTCAGTAGAAACACGATACGCATATTGTAGAACTTGAGTATAAAATTTTAGAACCATGCTAGATACATGGAAAATCACTTTCGTGTAAATTTCATTCCATTTTCAAAGAATAATTTATTACAAACGGATTATTTAACTCCTATTGCCATTACAAATAATGTCCTTAAATTCAACATACTTGTTCGAGTTTTATACACCACAATAGAATAAAATCTGAAATCATTATTCAATTCAACCTTTAAAACGCAATTTACTTATTGAACTCATATAACAATGATAGAAACATGGTGTCACTGATTAGATCATATCCGTATGTGAGACGCTTATCATATTAATGGAAAAAATCTAAGTGGGACATGTTTTCTTGGTAAAATATCATTGACAGATCATCAAAATCTAGAGGCCATACAATTTCTAAGAATTCATTACATTTTTTTTTTAATATTATTTAATTATATTTTGAATTATCGCTATTACTAAAACTTTTACAATAAATTCACTTTTAAAATAGAAATATTTAATTATTACTTATTTAATTTATATTACTCGTTTTTACTTAAGTAATTATGTTATTTGTTTTTACAGTATAAAATTGCCCTCTTTGAATAATGTCTAGATCTACCATCGACTCAAGCTTGAACGAGTTTATGCAATTAAACTCAAACTCGACTCGAAGTAAATATAAATAAGCTCGAGCTCTACTCGACTCAATTCAGCTCGTCTAATTTTATTATAAATATAACTAATTTTTTAAATATGTATTTATAAAAAGTTATAATTAACTAAATATTAAACGAGTTGGCTTCCAAGCCCATAGAGTTTTAAAATTTCAAACTCGAACTTGGCTCATTTATAAAACGAGTACAACTTTGAATTCGAATTCATCTCGAACTCGATTATAACGAGACCGAACCGAATATTAAACGAACCGATCTCGTATGAGGCAAATTTTTCATCCCCGTTCCCAAGATTTTAGGCAAATCGCAAATCTTGATTATAGGCCACGTAAGTTGTGCCCGACATTAATTTTAGGGAAAATGTCAGCTGACTACCCCTAAAATTGACACATTCGCACCTGACTACCCCCTAAAAATTTTTTTAACAATGTGGGTACCCTAAAATTTCAAAATTGTCACCGTTAGTACCCAAAGCCATTTCCGTCCATTTTTTTCAAAAATCTGTTAACTTTTGAGGTGAAAAGACCAAAATGCCCCTGTAAGTGTTTTAGATTTTCAAATCATACTTTTCTTCTTTCTCCCCTTCTCTCTCACATCCTCTCCCTCTCTCCTCTGTATATTTTGTGAAAATAACTCATCCAGCCCTCTCCTCCGGCGCTACCATGAAGCTCACGCCCCAATCAACCTCTAGCTCCGACCGGCCGATGAGGTGGCCGTCCCAAGAGGCGTGTGGCTCGCTTATGAAATGTGGACTCTAGAGGCTCCACATTCGAACTCCAGAGGCTCCACAGACGCGAATTGAATAGCCCCAACACGTCCGACAACAACTTCCTCGCCAAACCCTTGTGGCTACTCGCCGCCGCCATTTCCCTCATCGAGACCAGCACGTGGTTGAGAAGCTACAAACAAGTTCTTGAGTGGTAAAGCACACGTCTGGCGATACTCCGGCGGACCTTCGATGTCGGGGGCGTGGTCGGGGAAATCCTCGCCGGTCACATCTCGGACCGGCTCAACGCGCGCGCCATAACCGCCGCGAACTTCATGTATTGCGTCATCCCCGCCCTCTTCCTCTACCGGAGCTACGGCTTACACGACCACGCCGCGGCTCCATGATTATAAAATACAGTGAGCTGCTAAATTTTGGATTATTAAGAATAACAATAATAAAGAGGGGTGAGAGGAGGAGAGAGAGAAAAAGATAGAGGGAGGAAGAGCAATGGAGAAAGAAGAAGGATATGATTTGAAAATTTAAAACACTTACAGGGGCATTTTGGTCTTTTCACCTTAAAAGTTAACAGATTTTTGGAAAAGATGGACGGAAATGACTTTGGGTACTAACGGTGACAATTTTGAAATTTGAGGATACCCACAATGTTAAAAGTATTTTTAGGGATAGTCAGGTGCAAATGTGTCAATTTTAAAGATAGTCAGCTGACATTTTCCCTTAATTTTATGGACCCGTCCCGAAATAAATATTTAAAATATTGTAAATAAAAAAAAGAAGTCTATGAAAGTCTTCCAGAGATCTAAAGAAGTCAAGTTCTCCATCGGTCAATAATCTCAAACTTGTCTTTTTGCCGCACTTTTATATCGACACAGAAGTCGAAACCAAAGCCAACATATTAATATATTTTAAATAAAAGTACAGGGCACTTTATATAATATAAAGATAGGAACAGCTAATAATTTGGAGAATGATAAATTGTATGCATGTGACGACCAACGTGTATCCATAGTAATCAAATCAAATATAATATATATATCATATATTAGCTAGATGTTTGTTACATAGATCATCACTAGATTTGAGTCTCATTTGATACCCAAAACATCCATTATTATAATTTGATGTGTTTGAATAAGTCTTGCGTAATGTAGTATGAGGCTTGGATGGATTGCAGATTGTTCGTTCTGCAATAATATCGTGGGATTTTTTTAACCAGTTGAGATCGTGACTTGCATGATAATATGAGTTCTTATATACATTCAATATATGGGTGCGAGAATTGTCTTATATATTTGTATGAAAATGATTTCTCATTGTCGTTTCTGCTTTGAAATAAATATTGGCATTGCATAGCCCAATAACACTGACCGAACATTGGGCCAGTTTACAATTGATTGGGCTGAGGCTATACGTCCACATTATTGCAAACAAATATTGGACTGTGGGCGTTACAGAATTTCATTTCATTGTACAAACTGGAATTAATCCGGGTCACTGGATAATAATAAATAAATAAAGGGTGTAAATAATGACATTTATATATAATTAATTTATAATTTATATCCTATTTTTGTTATTTAACACTAATTTCTGAATAAATTTATATTCTCATAGTTATCACATTCCATTTGTATGTATATATATATATATATATATATATATATATTTCTTTTATTTAATCAAGTTTCAGTTTTTATTTTATAATATTATAATTTTTATATTTTATTAATCAAGTTTAACTATAATTTCATTGCCTTATTGTTCAAATGTTATGATTTCATTAATTAGGTTGCAAGAATATTTATTTCTCTGTCTCTAATGGGGTGAATTTATTCTTCACAACTTTTATGTATATATATATATTATAATTACAAGTATGTTAGAATAGTTAGTTAATTAGAATTATTTATTTGTATTATGTCTTATAATTTAGTTTATTTCTTATTGTTTCATATATAAAGAAATCTTCTATTTTAATTAATAATCAAATTATTCATCAACAATAATACTATTCTATGATATCATAATAAGATTAGATTCGAAAGCTAGCCGTGTGGCTTTGCCCACTCGCTAATTATGTTTTGGCATGTGTGCGAGGCATTATTGTTCTGTTGTTCTTTTTTAAAAAATTTCGAATTACCGTTCATCACGCACTATTCACACGATACTGTTCATCGTCACTATTCACGTGATATTGTTCATCGTCACTATACGTCAGTACTGTTCATACGCACTGTTCATCAGTGTTTCCATATCTGTTTTTCATTCAAGCAGTCCGAAGAGTTTTCTGTCCACACCGCCCGCAAGTGAAGCTTCTGCAACTCAGATTTAACCATTTTGTAGTCCCCCGGTCTCCTCAATCGCGCATGAGTCTCACGCACCGGCACAAGTCTTCGATGCTCGTTCTCCAAGTTTTCTGTTCCACTGATTTTGTTGAGTTTTGCACCGTCGTAGTTGCTTGAAATTGTTTCGCACCGATGTAGTTGCTTGAGAAGTTTAGTGATTATTCTTAAAAATCACCTTTGCACCGTCGTTATGCGACGTAGTTGTCGCACCGTCATTATATAATGTAGTTTCTTGAAAAGTTTGGTGATTATTCTTAAAATCACCTTGCACCGTTGCTATGCGACGAGCTGCCGCATTGTCATTATATGACGTAGTTGCTTGAAAAGTTTTATTGATTCTTCTTAAAAATCGTTTGTTCTCATGTGTGTATAATTGACATGATTGAAGATGTTTTGCACCGTCGTTTTTCGACGTAGATGTTGGCTTTCCTATTATTTTTGCTTCATGTGCAAGACTTGTGTTACACGGTTTACATGTGAGGGACAATGTTATTATAGTTAATTAATTAGGGTTTCCTATTTGTATTATGTTTACTAGTTTGGTTTATTTTCTATTGTTCCCTGTACAAAATAATCTCCCATTATAATTCATAATCAAGTTATTCATCAATAATACTATATTATTTCATATATTCAACAAAGTCAAACAAACACCTAATTATAAGATTAAGATAATATAATGGTTTTATACTATTTTTAGTGTGGGACTATAAATAGGGATGTAAACGACCCGAGGTTTTAACGAGCCGTTCGAGCTCGACTCGTTAAATATTCGGTTCAAACTCTTTATGATTGAGCTTTAGTCTAACTTTTTAAGGCTCGATACACTCGCGAGCCGACTTGTTTAATATTTAATTAATTATATACTTATATAATATATATTTTAAAATTTTAATGAATATTTATAATAAAATTAGATGAGTCAAATGAACTCGATTCAATCTCAAGCTGGCTCTTTTATCATTTAATGAAATATTTATCATTTATTTATTTTTAATGAATATTTGTGTTGAAATTTAAACGAACCGAATTGAGTCAAGCTCGAGCTGACCTAATTTATTTCGAGCCGAACTCGAGCTTAGTTGCATAACCTCGTTCGAGACCGAGCCAAACTCAAACCGAACAATTTTTTTGAGGACCGAGCTGAGCCTTGCAAAAATGAGATTGGATCCGGCTCGCTTACCCCCTTAACTAGAAATAATGAAATATATCATATATTAATTCAAGTTATTAGACACTGTTCTCTGTATGTAATTGTGTTCTATTTTCCTTTTATAAAATCCATTTCTAATTTCTCTTTTTTTTCCAATAACTTATCTATATATAAAGAAATTAAAATACAACAAAAATAACTTATGAAAAGTAATTATGATCATAGTTGTTATTCAGGGTTGTTTTTGGTTTGATTTTGAATTGGTTCAATTCGATTTTGAATATATTCAGTTTGATTTTGAATATTTAGTTTTTGTTATTTGATTCGGTTTGCTATGTGAAATTCTGATTCGTAGCCGAGTTAAGAAGTCGAACACAAAGTCGTAACTTTTGTGTCGACAACTTGCCTAAACCGCAAACCGTAGTTTAAACTATAAACAAGTAATAATAACGACACCAGAGATGATTACCCAGTTCGGTGCAACGTCACCTACGTCTAGGGGCACTTTGCTAGTGGAAAGGTTTTCACTATATGGTAGTCAATAGTACAACTTCAAGTACCAACTAGCTATCACACAAGCTATTGTCCTAAGCTACTATAGATCTCACCGTGAATAACCTCGACCAGAGTCCTCTCCCCCTGTCTTTGAGATCCTCTCAATTCCACTCTTCGAGCAAGCGCCTATGCTCGGTGTCGTAGTCTTCTTTGATAGATTTGTGAATCTTCAATCACGAACGCAAGAACCCTAATCGATCAAACACTCAATCTTCGCGAATTGATGTTTAATCGAAGCAAAACCGTTCTCTCAAACTAATCAACCTCTCGACACACCAATGGTGCACGGTTAAGAGCTCTGAGAAATTTAGCAAATTTAGAACAAGAACGGACAAGCTGCTAAAGGGGAAGCACAAGCTTTTTATAGCAGCTCCACATTCCTAATCTTACTCGGATTAGGAATAGGAAGTCTCAGACTTCCTAAATAAATTAGGCAAGTAGTTTGCCGCCTTTGCTAACGTGTTTAATGACAACTGGAAGTCGTCTGGCCTGTTGACGTCATTCTCTTGCGCTCCAAGTCTTTCAGTTGTTGTGACGGCATTCTTCTTGCGTTTCAAGCGACTCTAAATAGGAAAACTTCAGGCCTTTCCTAATCTGGAGCTTAATGAGTCGCTCCACATGTCTTGTAACATGTTGCACTGACTTCTTACTTTTGCGCTAAAAAATTATGCCAACACTAAACGTAGCAACAATCTCCCCCTTTGGCAATTTTATAGGCAAACACATTTTTAAGCACATCGTCATCTTGTGGCAGTTACGCACATCAAGCGATGCGACTTCTGGTGCGACTTCTTGTGGCAGTTACGCACAGCAAGCGATGCGATTTATGGCGCAACTTCCGGTGTGACTTCCGGTGTGACTTCTGGTGCAACTTCCGGTGGTGCTAACGTTAGCTTATATCTCTCCTTGTTTGTCTAACAATATTTCCAAATGCAATCATACAACGATATACTTATAACAACATGGCATAAACCAGCTCAAAACTTGAGCAAATATCCATAATGTCACAAAGTGCAGAAATTTAACTCGGACAGTCCTCGAGGATTTAAGAAGTTTTTTTGAAACACGTTATCAAACTAAATCAGAGAAATATTTTAAAAAGAGGTGGAGTCATTGACATCATCATCATCTTCAGCAGGAGCGGTGCGTAGGTCACGTAGGAGGGCTTCACAGGCAGTCTTACAGGTTGTTAGAGCAACAATCGTCTTCTCCAAGTCATTGATCATATCCACCAGCCCTTCCTCCATCCTGGTGCCGAGAGGTCCGGAAGGACGTGAGCTGGAACCAGCTTCAGATGTTTTGGCCACGAGAGGAGCGAGATCTCTCATATACTTGCCCTCAAAGTTTTTGAGACTTATAGTGAGAGGCAGAAGCTTCTTTCCAGGTACATCAGAATCTCGAACAATGTGAGGATATTGTTGGAGGAGAAGTCCAGTGATCAACGATGGAAAACCAATAGGTAATTTGACAGCACATGACTTGGCATGTTTGACAAGATGCTCAATAACATACGAACCAAAGTCAAGAGGGGATTGAGTACCTATTTGGTAGATGAGCTTTGCTAGCTCTATTTTGATGCTAGACCCGTGAGTGGAGGGCGCCCAATTTTCCAAACCAATTCGGTATAGAATGGAATACTTGGTCGTTAGTTATGTAGCCGCAATGGTATCCTTGAAGGGCCAAACCTTTTTCCTTCCTCCAGTGATCTCAAAAGCCACTTTGTTCAAGTGAGGGACGTCTGGAGTGACTTCTGGGACCGCTCTGCCTATATAAGCATTGATAGTAGAGGAAGATATTTCAAAGCACTCTCCTCGAATAAAGACCTTTATATACTCCGCGTCTTCTGGGTCATTAAACTCACTTGAGAGATTGACGATGAACTCATTGACCAGCGTTGGGTAGAACGGTCCGATGTTGATGACCGTGTTGGTTAGGCCTGAGCCACGGAGAAGTTCTACAACTGCGTTCATTCCTTGAGCTTATGTAGAGAGCTCTCTCTCCGGGTAGATGTTGCGCTGGTACACGTATTGCCACTTGACATCATTGTCTACTGAATAAAATGAGACATTATCTGTTGGGGCTTTTGGGACATTTTTGGGGAGTTTCAGACTTCCCATAGACTTCTTGACTCGTGGGGGTAAGGCACGAGTTTCCTCCTCTTCTTCTGACTCTTCTTCTTCTGGAGCAGGGGTTACTGAAGTGGATGACTTCTTTCTTAACTTCTTTACTGGTATAGGAGCAGATGCTCCTCCTTTCTCTGTAGCTTTTCTTTTCGGAGTTAATCTCCTCTGCACTTGTGGTTCTTCTTCTTCATCAATCAGCTTTCTTGTTGGTTGTTTTCTTTTCTTAAGCCCTTTGGGCACAGATTCTTTCAGAGACGTTCTGTCCTCTCGTGTAACTTCTTCTTCCACAGTCTTGGCCGTATCTATTTCTTCTGTATTGACAAGATCGTCTAGAGGTTGAGGAACTTCTCGTATGGCTTCCGTACCTTCATTCAGCCCTGAACTACTGTCTGGAGCGACAAGGGGACTATCGATGTTCGGCATGGCTTCGTCTACCAGAGGTTTCTCTGTTTCAAGCGTTGATTTTGGAAGATCAGATGGATTCTCGCAACTTGTGACAGGAATTTCAGGGATAGATGTCCCTAGACTCTCTTTGATTTGATCCTTTTCTACTGGTTCTACTATCAAAGAGATGGAATGATTATCTTTTGAAGGCGTCTGAGTAGAATGTGAGCCCTCCTTTTCAAGGTTTGCAGCCTCGGGTAAGATGTTGTCCTTCTCAACATCGGGGACAACCTCCACAGATGCGATAGTCGGGGGCGAAGCTGTTGCGCCTTTAGGATTTTCAGAGCCCTCTCCTGGTGAGTTCCCTCCTCGATTCTTTGCTCCATGTTTGTTTGTTGAGATTTTTAATGCAGACAGCTTTCTAGCGATCATTTTTATCCTCATCTTGGTTCGCAATTTCTTGGAATTGTTTTTGAGGGGAAGAAGGAGCTGCTACAGATGCACAATGATTTTGATTTTGTGGTGCCCTAAGCGTTTTGGGAAGATAGAAGGGGTGTGCAAAGCTTTTCTGCGCGGAAGTCGAAAAGATTAAGTGCTGATTGGTTGATTGTCATATTACAATCATTCCGTTTTCCCTTTTTGAATTTTAAAAAGAATGGATTCCAACTGGGCTATGACAAAGGAATTGGGTCCGGCTTGATTTTGTGGACCCTTGTTGGTCCTGATAGAGAGAGAGAGTAAAATCAACTAAAAGCTCCCTCTCTTCTTTCCTGAATTCTGTTTACTCCAGACAGCAAAGTCCAAGGGATGACCTTAGACTTTAAAACCTGTTAGCATCTAACGCCTTTGTGAAGATGTCAGCGACTTGTTTCTCAGTAGGTAGGTATTCGAGTTTTATCTTCTTGTCCTCTACAAGCTCACAAATAAAATGATGCCTGATATCAATGTGCTTGGTTTTGCTGTGTTGAACCGGATTCTTCAAGATATTGATTGCACTAATGTTGTCACAGAACAAACTCATGACTTCTTGTTTGACCCCATACTCTGCCAACATTTGTTTCATCCACAGAAGCTGAGTACAGCTACTTCCTGCCGCAATATATTCGGACTCAGCTGTAGACAAAGCAATACAATTTTGCTTTTTGTTGAACCAAGACACAAGATTGTTCCCCAGATAGAAACAACCTCCAGAGGTACTTCTTCGATCTGGTGTGCTTCCCGCCCAGTCAGCATCACAGTATCCAACAAGAGTAGGAGATGTATCAAAAGAGTATAGCAAACCCAATTCAGAGGTTCCCGAGATGTACCTTATTATCCTCTTGGCATGAGTTAAGTGACTGAATTTTGGACTGGCTTGATATCGAGCACAGACTCCTGCTGAGAAAGCAATGTCGGGTCAACTTGCTGTGAGATAAAGAAGGCTTCCAATAATGCTTCGATAGAGGCTTTGATCAACTGGTTCTCCAAGATCGTCTTTTGTGCATTTGACATGAGTAGCAATGGGGTTCTTTTGTGTGAAGCCTTTTCCAACCCAGATTTCTTCACAATATTCTTTGCATATTTGCTTTAAGAGATAAATATTCCATCTTTCATCTGTTTGATCTAAAAGCCTAAGAAGTATGTGAGCTCTCCAACCATACTCATCTCAAGTTCAGACTGCATATGTTGTACGAAACGTTCCACCATCATGTCTGACTTTCCTCCAAATACGATATCATCGACATATATTTGGGCAATCATGATGTCCCTTCCTTCCTTCTTCACAAAGAGAGTTTTGTCTACTCCCCCTCAAATATAGCCATTTTGTACTAGGAATTGGGTAAGACGTTCATACCATGCTTGTGGAGCTTGTTTGAGGTCGTAGAGGGCTTTCTTTAGTTTGTAGACATGATGAGGAGAGTCATGATCTTCAAATCCTTTTGGTTGAGCAACATAGACTTCTTCGTTGAGATTTCCATTTAGGAAGGCGCTCTTTACATCCATCTAGTAGAGTTTGAACCGCAGATGGCATGCTATGCCGAGAAGAAGTCAGATGGCTTCTAGTCTGGCTACTGGAGCAAAAGTTTCTTCGAAGTCAACTCCTTCTACTTGTGTGTACCCTTGTGCCACCAGTCTTGCTTTGTTTCGAGTGATATTTCCTTGCTCGTCAGTCTTGTTTTTAAATATCCACTTTGTTCCAATAATATTCACATTGTCTGACTTGGATACTAGTTCCCAGACTTCATTCCTTGCAAATTGAACCAATTCTTCTTGCATGGCGCATGCCCAGTATTCATCTTTGATGGCTTCTTGTATATTCTTTGGTTCAATTTTAGAAGTAAAGCAAATATTACCTATCATCTCTTTGTAGTTTATAGGTGCCTTCTGCGAGTTCGCACTCCTTCATTGATGTCTCCTATCACATCTTGGGATGGGTGATTCTTCTGGACGGAGCTCTTTGTTCTATGGGAGATGCCTCTTTGTCAGAGATGATTGGGCTTTCGGCTTCAGATTCTTTGTTGCGATCTTCGGCTCTAACTTCTGGCCTGACTTCTCCTGAGAGATTTAGGACTTCTTCCTCATCGTCACTGGGTTGCTCATAACTGTCATCAATTACAACATTGATGGATTCCATGATAGACCGGGTGCGTTTGTTGAATACTCGAAAAGCCCGACTGTTTCTGGAATAGCCAAGGAAGATGCCTTCATCGCTTTTAGGATCAAGTTTGCGTCGAGGTTCCCTATTTGCAAGTATGTAGCATATCGATCCAAAGACATGAAAATATTTGACATTAGGCTTTCTCCCCCTCCATATTTCATAAAGAGTGAGCGATGTTCCAGGGCGAAGGGTCACTCTATTATGAATATGACAAGCCGTATTCAGAGCCTCATCCCATAAGTACTGCGGGATGTCTTTGGCTAGCATCATGACTCTGGCCATTTCTTAAAGAGTACGATATTTCTTTCCACGATCCCGTTCTGCTGAGGAGTGATGGGGGCAGAGAATTCATGAGTTATTCCTTCAGCATCACAAAAGTTTGCGAAGCTGATGTTTTCAAATTCCTTTCCATGATCACTTCTGAGTCGGACGACTTTGCCAATGGCTTCTCCTTTTTCTCGTTGAACTCTCCGACATAGGGCTTCAAAGAATGAGAAGGTGTCTGACTTTTCTCTAATAAAGTCTACCCAGGTGTACCTCGAGAAGTCGTCGAAACAGACAAATATGTACTTTTTACCTCCTAGACTTTCCACTTGCATAGGTCCCATAAGGTCAACATGTAGAAGTTCTAGAACACGAGAAGTAGTAAGATGTTGTACCTTCTTGTGTGACGTCTTAACTTGTTTGCCAATCTGGCATTCTCCACAAATTTTTCCTTCAACAATCTTGAGGTTAGGAACTCCAGTGATCGCCTTTTCAGAGAGAATCTTCTGCATGCTCCTTAAATTGATGTGACCAAGTTTTTGATGCCGTAGCTTCGTCTCTTGAGCTTTGGATAAAAAGTACTTGGTTGGAAAGGTTGTGACTGTTGGAGACCATAAATAACAGTTATCAAGAGACCTGTGACCTGTCATGACTTCCTTCTGGTGTTCGTCTTTGACAGTGCACTTGTCACGAGTGAAGTTAACATCTAGATTCATATCGCATATTTGACTGATGCTGATGAGGTTGGTTGTAAGAACTTCTACCAGTAGAGCCTCTTTCAAGCATGGTGAGTTGGGAAGGTTGAATTTTTCCTTTCTAAGTACTCTAGCTTTTACCCCGTCACCAAAGGTGACAAAGCTATTAGTACAAGGTATTAAGGTGACCAAGAGTGAGCTATTACCAGTCATATGTCGAGAGGATCCACTATCAAAGTACCAATCATTGCTAGTTGAAGCTTTTAGAGCGGTGTAAGCAATATTTGCTCGATAGTTTACCTCCTTGACTCGTCATTCCTTACATGGTTGGGCTTTCTTGATGGTGGTCCTTTGCTTGACAAAGCTCCTTCCATATAGACGATAACAGAAAGGTCGAATGTGACCTCGTCGTCCACTGTGGTAACATACCCAGTTATGTCTTTTGTTCTTTGTCCAAGGGGCGGCCAGGATATGAGGGTTTATGGTCGCTTGATCAGGTGTGAAGTTAGTAGACATCTGACGGGGCTTGTGGGTGACAGCCTTTTGAGGAACGAAGACGGTGTGTGATGATGAAGCTTCTTTTGAATATCCAAGGCCTTCCATATTTCTAGCTGGTTTTCCGATCGAAAGAATTTGATCTAAAGTGTCAGTGCTTGGATTCATCATCTTTACAGACTTGGTGACTTATTCTAACTCGCTTTTTAACCTAGCCACTTCCCTTTTGAGATCAACAGTAGTTTCGAGAAGTCGTGACTTGTCTTCATTAAGAGAAAGAATGAGAGCATTTTGTTTTTCGATTACCCGAGAGTCTTCAAGCCACTTGACATACCATTCGTTGTATGCGTTGTTGAGAGTCTCATCGGATAGCTCATCATCAGAGTCATACTTCTTTGAAATCTCATATGGTTGATCTATAGTGGAGGCAGTAAAAGCAACATAGTTACTTGTATGCTCAGAGTCACTGTCTTCTTCATCTTCGTCGTCAGTTAGAGAGGTATTGAATCCCTTCTTCTGTTTCTTTAAGAAGTTAGGACATTCTTTCTGCACGTGCCCATACCCCTCACATTCAAAGCACTGAACTCCTTTTTCTTTTCCTGATCGCTCACCTCGTCTACCATCGCTATTTGTGCTCTCGAACTTCTGAAACTTGTGCTGAGGCCTGTCTCTGACTTCTCGGATGACATTCCTTCCTATCATCTGGCTAAATCTTTTCATGACTTTATTATAGTTTTTGTCCATCATAGCGATAGTTTCATCAATTTCACTATCCGAATCCGAGCACGCCAAGTTTTTCTGCTTTTGAGCAGAACTTTTGAAAGCTACACCTTTATGCTTTTTCTCGATAAGAGGTAGGGAAAACTCGAAGGTCATAAGGGATCCCATGACCTCATCGAACTTCAGCGTTTTTAAGTCATGAACTTCTTCTATGGCCGTGATCTTCATCTTGAATTTGAGACTTAGGGCTCTCAGCGTTTTTCTGACTAAATCTTCATCGGTCATAGGCTTGCCAAGCGAATATGATTCATTGGCTAGATCCTTGATACATACATTAAACTCAGCTATAGTTTCGTCTTCATTCATGGTAAGGGCTTCAAAGTTGGTCGTGAGGTACTGTAACTTTTGCTCTCTGACTTTGGATGTACCCTCATAAGCAACAGCAAGAGTGTCCCAAGCAATTTTGTCACTTGTGCACGTGTTGATAAGTCGAAACACATTCTTGTCTACTCCATTAAATATAGCATTGAGTGCACAAGAATTACCTAGGGCGGCTTCATCTTCTTCCGCGCTCCACTCTTTTTCCGGTTTAGTGCTAGTTTGATTTCCTTGAGCATCAGCATAGTGAGGTTCCTCCCATCCATTAATGACAGCCTTCCAGGTTTTGCTGTCGTGAGATTTCAAAAAGGCACACATCCGTGCTTTCCAGTACCCATAGTTTGTTCCGTCGAGCACCGGTGGTCGATTGACAGATCCTCCTTCCTTTGAGTCCATAATAGCTACTCATAATTTTTGCAGGAAAATCACCTAAGAGATAAGGTGCCTCCTCTGATACCAATTGAAATTCTGATTCGTAGTCGAGTTAAGAAGTCGAACACAAAATCGTAACTTTTGTGTCGACAACTTGCCTAAACCGCAAACCGTAGTTTAAACTATAAACAAGTAATAATAACGACACCAGAGATGATTACCCAGTTTGGTGCAACGTCACCTACGTCTGGGGGCACTTTGCCAGTGGAAAGGTTTTTCACTATGTGGTAGTCAATAGTACAACTTCAAGTACCAACTAGCTATCACACAAGCTATTGTTCTAAGCTACTATAGATCTCACCGTGAATAACCTCGACCAGAGTCCTCTCCCCCTATCTTTGAGATCCTCTGAATTCCACTCTTCGAGCAAGCGCCTATGCTCGGTATCGTAGTCTTCTTTGACAGATTTGTGAATCTTCAATCACGAACACAAGAACCCTAATCACTCAAACACTCAATCTTCGCGAATTGATGTTTAATCGAAGCAAAGCCGTTCTAGCAAACTAATCAGCCTCTCAACACGCCAATGGTGCACGGTTAAGAGTTTTGAGAAATTTAGCAAATTTAGAACAAGAACGGACAAGCTGCTAAGGGGGAAGCACAGGCTATTTATAGCAGCTCCACATTCCTAATCTTACTCGGATTAGGAATAGGAAGTCTCAGACTTCCTAAATAAATTAGGCAAGCAGTTTGCCGTCTTTGCTGACGTGTTTAATGACAGGTAGAAGTCGCCTGGCCTGTTGACGTCATTCTCTTGCGCTCCAAGTCTTTCAGTTGTTGTGACGTCATTCTTCTTGCGTTCCAAGCGACTCTAAATAGGAAAGCTTCAGGCCTTTCCTAATCTGGAGCGTGATGAGTCGCTCCACATGTCTTATAACATGTTGCACTGACTTCTTACTTTTGTGCTAAAAAATTATGCCAACACTAAACGTAACAACATTATGAACTAAAGCTCATAAAGTTCTCACAATTTAGATTATTTTGATTTATTATTTGACATCAATTTTTATTTGAATTTATTTTGAACTGGTTTTCGTTATATTCAAACATTTGGGACCATTTTAAAGTATTATTAACATGTGTTTTGTTGGCCTAATATTTTGAGACCCAATTAATAAAGATCGATAATTTAAAATGAGTTATTGTCAAAATCGATAGTTTTTTGTTCGGCTAAATTCTTAATTCTAAAGTTTATCAATTTTTAATTTTCTTATCAATTCTAAAGTTTAAACCTATGACATCATGAATAAAATAGTACATACTCATTCTTAAGATAAATATATCTTATTGGTATGGAACACGACTTTTGTAAATGTTTATATCAAAATTTAAGGAGGTATATTTAATTTTTCGACAAAATTTTGTATGGTTTTTTTTTTGAATTCCCAGGTTAGGGGACGGGGTACCCCTAGATCAACCCCTAATATTCTGCTCGGGTTGAAGATATTGATATTTGAATGAGATAGTGTTTATTTTAAAAGAAAATAAAATCCCTTCCTTCTGCGAGAAGCATTTGATTTCATATAGGACTAATGTATTGAATTCACCGGTCAAAGCCATATTTTTACTTATCCATCTACGTGATCATTTCTTTGATTGTCCTTGTCTCTTGTGCTTCATATTAGAAGACAACCACCAAAATAACTAAAATTATAATAATGAGTCAAAAAAACAAATACCTAATTATAAATATAAAAAAACACCTAATTATATTATTATGAGACGGTGATGTTTTATAATAATTGGAATTCCCGTGTAAATATTTCATGTTTCTTTTATTTTACATTTTCTTTTTATATTACATCAGTTTTCTTAAACTATCATTTAAACCTACCTCACTCAGATACTGTGTCGAGTTTCGAACTCTAAATTTATAGTTATAAAATGAAAAATGCGAATCATTAGATTACGCTCAAATTAGTATATTCTTTTTATATGATAATAAAAATCACATAAATTATGAACATTAATATTTCTTAAATTTAAAAAAAAAATTGATGTTTTGAAGCCGCTCATTTTAATTTTTTTAACAACATATACAACGGTTTTTGAATACGCCACCTCTTATTAATTAAATATTTCAAATATATTTCATGATTTATTATCCAACAACAGTAGATCAAAGAAAACTAATACATACTGTATCAAATCAAATATTTTTTGCTGTTTATTTTTTAAAACTCACAGCCTTTAAATTGTGTAATTATACCTTTCAATTGTTGGATTGAAATTATTTTATAACTTGGTATATTATCATGTAAATTTCATATCAATTTCCGTCGAATAATTGGGTAAATTCTCGTTATTGACTACTTAAATTTTATTTGAAATACGCGCCTGAAATTCAACATTTTTTCGTAAGCCAAGAAAACATGAAAATATTATTCAACTCAACCTTTGAAAATTTATGTTTTATTTGAGATTAAAAAAATAAACAAAGTACAAAGTCTTTTCGGCTGGCCCATCTATTGCCGTTTCGTCGTACTTTTACACGCGCACAAAAGCACTCATAACCGACAAATCCATAGTAACATTTAAAGTAAAAAGTATCGTATATTTTTATGATAAGGTCTTGATAGGAACTCATTGGAAAATGATTGACTGTGCCATTACTCAGATCAAAACACAAAATAATGTATTAAATGTTTGTTATATATGTAGATCAACAATAGACAAGTCAAGTGAAGTTTATTAATTCCACGTATCATGAATATAGGTTGATATTTGTGTATGTAATTGTAATGCTCAAGATATTTACTTTTCTAAATTACTACTATAGTAGTTTGTAATTGTAATAAATAAACAATAGAAATATCACACAATATTTTATTTGATCAATTCACCTTTAAATAAAAGAAACAACAACATTAATAGAGGCAAGCTCGTTCCAGATGAACGTGAAGCGCCATGTTATAAACGTCTCTTTTGTGTCGAGTATGCATATATACTTCATATTTATGAATTAACGATAAAAAATGAAAACAAAATGCAAAATACAATAAAATAATCAACTTGTCATTTCATCATATCACCTATTTGGTATTATTATTATTATCATCATCTTCATCATCACCACGTCTACTTTGACTTCTTCTTCTGTTTAGATTTAGACATGTTTGGGACAAAATCTTCATCTTCCTCGTCACCGCCCCGAACCGTCTCCACCAACGACGTCCCCGGGTACACCCTCGCGCCGCCATTATAATCATCCACCTCGTACCCTCATGCATTGTACTTGTCGTGATCACGAGCAACAAAAACACTCTCATGTTCATAAACATCACCACCACCGTGCACGTCGGACGCGGCGTCACGAGGCCAACCTCCACCGTTTTTTTCCTTCTCCCAATCATTCGCCACGTCCTTCTCCTCACCTCGTACTTGAGATATTACGTTTTTGCCCTTTACCTTGTCCTTCTTTCCCATGACTCAAAAAAACTATGTGACAATAATTAATAAACAAATATTGTATATGAATGGTTTTCTCTTTGAATCTATGCTGTGTATGGGTTTGGATGATCTTGCTCGTATTTATAGGTAAGGTTTCTTGCAACTCAAGTTAATTGATTTAGCTACATTGGTCAAAATCGGCCCCGAGGGTGTTGCATGGTGCTTTGATGGAAACATCTTTGTAATAACAAAAAAATTTAATGCGATACTTAATTAATTAATTTTTGATCAGAAAATAGCTAAGGCGCTATTTTCAACGCGCCACGTGTTAACTATAGTCGATAAAATGACGTGGCGTGTTGTGGGTAGAAACTAACCGCGTATACATATATTGTCCGTGTGTGGATATATACTCACCTTCGCAGCTAATGCTTATTGATGAGCAATGACCGTTTCTTGGTTCTGTAAACGGTACTGTTTTAACGCTCCGTGTGATTTCATGTACCCTATCTAAAGCAAATAAAACGTATATTAATTAAGGGTCAATTTAACTAAACTGTAGCGAAGTTTGATTGCTTTTTAGAGAAAACCCCAAATATTATTAAGCGATTTCGACGTCATGTTGGATATTTGAAACAACAGATGAAGGGACAGATCCTGCACCGTATCTCAGCTACCGTTAATTAAAGTGTGCATGACTAGTTTATGACTCACATAATTACAAGAGCGACATGCGAAATAAATAAAAGCACATGTCCTAAAAGTGAACAGTACGCAACGCCCATCGCTAATGATACCTCCAAAGATGTTCAACTCGACTCGTTTAACATCATATAGAGCCACATCCTCCACCTCATACAGATAGAGGAACCCCGTGATCCAGCCGTCGAATGCTTTAACCAGGGCTTCATGATAGTCTTGGAGACCAATCGACTCGAACCAGTTAACATCATGCAGAGCCACGACATCCACCTCATATGGGTAGAGAAACCCCGTGATCTTATTGCAGACCGCATTAAACCAACTTCATCGATCAACCCTACGATCAATATGAGAGTCACGAATATTTGACAATCCAAGTCGTCTAAGTTCTCTGTGCTTACCAGGATCAACCCATCGACGCTAGAGAATCCCTAATCCTTCCTAGTACCAAGCCCAATGGGACACCCAGAAGACGTGTTGAAGTTTAAGAAAACAAAAACCCCCTAACTCGATATCTTTATATAAATTTGTCTATCGACGCTAGAGATTCCCTCCCAGTACCAAGCCATCAACCAACCAAAACCACAACAAGCAAATTGCTAGAATCTTCCTGTTATACCTCATATAAGCCCTACCTGAATCCGTCTGCTCTCTTTGCAACGATCTCCACCGAGCTTCTCTGCCCAACATCCACTGGCCCCCTCCCAAACACGTCTCTCCTCGCAGATGATATCAAAATAATAGCTCAAACTTTACCATCGCAAAGTCACAATCCCTCCAAATCACACCGCTCTTCCAATCATCGGAACAACGGTAGTCCAGTCTCCGGACATAGAGAACAATCACAGACCGCTGACGACCGTGTAGCTCGCCAAATAGTCGAGACACTGAAAACCCTAAAATTAGGGTACGGGCTGCATATGATGTTCGACAATTTTTAAATTCATTATACTTAATTTTCAATCTTCTTAATATGTATTTTAAATATTTTTTTGGTCACATTTAAAGTAATTTTCATTAAATTTAATGGAATTGGTTTGTAAAAAGTCCAAAACAACTCAATGTATAAGCTTCCAATACTACAATTATCTTATAAATATGTCCTCATTTTAACAATTAAGTAAACTTGTTATATTAAAGAGAATATCAGTCTTTTCATGTAACAAATTTAAATGTAATAAAAAATAAAAATAAAAATATCTTTGTGAAATAAACAATTTTCCCTTTTCATCAACCTCCAACTCTGATCCCTCTCCATCCTCCTCTCTTTTCATCTCTTTGTCATATTCCATAAATGTGATTTTCAGTCCCTAAATTTCCCTCCACAATCAAACTTGAAATTCTGGTAAAACACAAGATGTCTACACGATGTCCGGACTAAGTGACGGACATCTTGCGGGTGCAAAGTCAATAATAAAAATAACAAAAAGAAAGTAAACGACACAAGAGTTTGTTACCCAGTTCGGTGACTCCGCACTCACTCTGCCAGAGGAAAGGTTTCACTACATCGTAACCAATCAGAACATACAAGTTACAATGATTATCACA
Organism: Geranium rotundifolium; assembly: GCA_963920655.1. NCBI lineage: Eukaryota > Viridiplantae > Streptophyta > Magnoliopsida > Geraniales > Geraniaceae > Geranium > Geranium rotundifolium. Next base: position 38,885,966 of record OY987313.1, on the reverse strand, counting down.
CAAATCATTAACCTCTGATATTGTTACAAGTGACAACCTATCTCAGGGTCTTCCCCTGAATCTGAGCTCATCTCTCAGTTCCACCCTTCGAGCAGCGCCTCTGCTCGGATCAGTTTCTGTTCTTCATAGGATGCACGAGACTTCAATCGCGCGAACACAACCCAATACTCAAACCACTCATTCTTCTCGAATAGTGCGTGATTAAAAGTATGCCGTTTTCATTAACACATTCAGTCTCCCAACACGCTAGTCCAACACGCTTAGGAGCTCTGAATAGTTTTCCAAAACTAACTTTAAAATAAAACTAGAGGCGCGCGCTGCTATGGGGACGTTCTCGCTTTTATAGCAGCTCGCATTTCTCTTTCAGCCGCCTCTAGGGTTTCCTTAACCCTTGTGGACGAATCACACCAAATCACAGCTAATCGAAAGTTTCCATAAGCTCCAACACGTCTGAATCATATAAAATCGCACTCAATATAGGAGATCTTTTAAAACGAAAACTTACCAAAACTGTCGGCTTGAAGGATCTGTGCCCAAGATGTCGCAACATGAGAACAAACATCTTTCTGTTTACTAAAACTATAGTCAACAAACATGAGAACAGACATTTTTCTAATTACTAAAAATGTAGCCAATCTTTAAGAACAACAAAACCGCACCTCACACTTTGGTGCAAGATAATATGTTGGCTTCTGCGGCTTATCTTTGGTCACTAAGTGGAGCGAACTCCTCTCTTCGACAACTCCCATAACACCAAATCACACCCTATACAATGCCCATTCCCACCTGCACTACTCGCCACACGGCTTGCAAATGGGTGGCTCTCCGGCAAACCCTCTGCCAAATCTCCCACCACAAAACCCAAATCAAAAACTGATTAAAACCCTAAATATCCAACAAACAACACATGACAACCGTTTCTGGTGAAGAACCTCAGCGAACCTAGAAAATCACGTATCTAAAACACACAAGGTAAAAGCAACTAATGAAACAAAATTAACAAATGTGTAATGAACAAGACAATCGATCCAACCAAAAACGGGGACTAGGAATCCCATTTCTGAAATTTATAGAACCAAGAAATTCCCAAAACGATTTCCCTAACTAGTACTATCACCAAATAAAATCACTTCGAAATTTTCAAACCCATATCTAAGAAACCATTAACAAAGAGATAATACTTTCGTTGGGTTCAACACCAGTTCCGATCTCCCAAGTTAATATAGGGTTGTAATTTCATTGTCCTCCCAAGTCAAATATCTTCATTTTTATCTTATTTTCCCCCGATTTTATGCCTTTTAGAATATATATTGCCCCACGAGGGTGTCGAGTGCATTTCAAGTGAAAATAAGCCAGAAAAAAAAAAACAAAAATAGGCAAAATAATCAAGGAGGTACAGCCTGTCGGGACCCAACATGTTTTGCTAAATTCGGCATGCAGAACATATGTTTGAGCCAAGAAAGACAATTTGTCGGGTCTATCCGACATATTTCACTAAGTCCGACAGGTAGAATTATAATTGACTTGAAGAAATCAATCTTCTGGGTAACCTGTCGGGTCCGGCCTCACCAGACGACTTCATCATGCAACTCAATGTTACACCTTGCTTGACACCTTAACCTGACCATTGATCGATTTTGTAGAAGGCATAACTCTTTCAACCGAAGTATAAGTGGAGCAAAACTTTCACCGTCTGATCGATTTCGAGTCAGATAATCCATAACCAATTTTTGGTGGTGATATAGAGATGCACTAGATGTTTTTTGAGGTTGTCAATCCATAACAAGTTTTTGGTCGTTATATACAAACACACTTGATGAATTTTAAAATTTTGTAGTGTTACAGAGATACGCGTGATGGATTTTTAGGCTAAAAATCTATAACTAGTTTTTGGTGGTGCGGCCACAAGAATCGAAAAATGAGAGTCAGGATTATGTTATTTGTCATCAAATCGTATATTTTTGAAATTTTATATTTGAATTGAGTTATAATAATTACAACTTAATATTCAATTTTCGTTAGTATTTTTTATAACTGCAAGCTTAAAGATTTTAACTTTAAATCAAGGTCAATATCGTCTTATTGGACCTATGAATTATGCATTAATATAAAACCAACCAATTTTAATCGGATAGAATCGATAAGCCGAAGCAAATAACAGAGGTTAGAACCAAATTAATTATTCATATAATAGTTTTGATGCATTGCGGTTGAAGAAGTCGGTATGCAGAATGTAGAACACTTGAAGTTATCGCAGTGTGTCGGATTTCGACAAAAGACTAGTGTTTTCTGGGCGGAAACGACGTTTTGAGCACAACTCATGGATTTGCCATAAAGTACGGTAAATTTCGGCCATCCGAGGTCATCCTAGGGGTCAAAATCGCAGATTATTAAGTTTCAGGCAGTTTTTACAATTTTAATAATTTGTTTCATTTTCCAATAAGTTTAGATTTCCTTTTCTACAATTAGGGTTTGGCTAGGTTTTTCCTATTTAAGCACTCTTATAATTTTATTGTTAATTAGTTTTGAAGTTAATAAAAAAATCGAGGTTTCCCTCAAATCTATCACATTCGGTATTCGCAAGAATCAACGAATTTTGATAAAGAATTTCTCCTAGCCACGTACGCTGCATCAGTTGGTATCAGAGCTAGTCGATCCTGAGGTATGCCGCCCTGTAGACAACAGCGAGCCGCTTCCCAAGGTGGTGATGATGATCAAGCTGAGTTACGACGTGAAAACGCTGAATTTCGACGTGAGAACGACGATTTGAGGCGGCAGGTTGAATTATTGACACGACGAATGGATGAATTGCGTCCTTTCGCCGGTTATCGGAATCGTTCACCCGAACGCCCTAACCAACGGTGGGAACAAGGTTTCAAGGTGGAATATCCACAATTTAATTGCAATCTTAAACCAGAGGAGTTTATAGATTGGCTATCACCCTCTGATTTATAATGATTATGTTGAACCAGATGCAGAAGCTGAAATTGTAGAAGCACAATTGAGTCAACATGAGCAGAATATTCGAGGAAGAGATGCTTTGTTAGCAAGGGATGAAACTTTATACTGCGTCAAATACTTGTTCTTAGTTGATTCATACAACAATAGTTACGAACAGTTTTTGGAGGGCATCGAGAGCTTGTACGATGAAGGCATGACTGAAAATCTTGCAAGAGTTCCCGAAAATTATTGGGAGCCTTACATGTATATTGTTGCCTTAATCAGCAACGAGAACCTAATACCAGCATCATGTATCAACGATAGAAGGCTCGAATTCCAAGGTTGGGTAATCGATCAAGGGACGTGGAATTTGATAAGGAAAGTCCAGAAATTCAGCATGGAACCCGAGATGAAGTGCTACACGTTTACGATCCAGATTGTGAGCAAGGTGGGAGTACTTGATACAACTGAAAATTCGGTAGAAAGTGTTACAAAGATATGGGATCCCGGGGTGATTTTTCTTCCGAGGAGGATGTTGTGGATCCATATTCGAGGTCAAATCTTCTCCATTCAGGAGAGAATGATGCAGTGCGGTCGAAGAAGTCGGTATGCAGAATGTAGAACACCTGAAGTTATCACGAAAGTGTGTGATTTCGACGAAAGACTAAAGTTTTCTGGGCAGAAACGGCGTTCTGAGCACAACTCATGGCTATTTTTTGCTTCATGTTTTGTTTCAAAATTACCATGTTTTGTTTCAAAATAAGTTATTTTTTTGCTCTTTTTCTTAAAACTCACAACCTTGAATATCATGTATGCAAATATGCAATCATACTTTCTAACTATTTTATTGAAATTAATTGATAATCTCGTAAATTTCATATCTTTGTCCGTAGAATAATTAGATAAAAATTAGTTATTGACTACTATTATTATTTTAAATAAATACACGCCTCAAATTCCACAATTTTTCATGGACCCAAAACAAGGCTAAGAAAATCTCAGACCATTATTCAATTCAACCTTTCGAAGTTAAAAAAAATTACATTACACAATTGCTAACTTTTTACATCAATCTATATAGTCTTTTTCAGGTGGCCCACCTCTTGCCTTTTTGTCTTGCTTTTACACTTCAAAAAACATTCAGAGCCAACCAAAGCATATTTGTGGGAAAAAGTACACAAGGTACCATGTATTTTAATGATAATGACTTTTGATAGGAACACATTAAAAAATGATAGATTGTCTTGTTCATACCATCACTTATCCTAAATAATCAAATCAAACCACAATATTAAATAATAAATGTTTGTTAGACTAACCAACAAAATCTAGACAAGTCAAGTGACGTTTATTAATTACACTTATTATGAACAAATCAATATTTGGATATTTAATTATAGTTCTCTTGATATTTACTTTTCTAAAATGCTAGTTTGTAATTGTAATTATTAATGATCTTATGAACAAGTTTTCTTAGAATTGAGAATAGTTTCACATTATTTGTGCTTGCTCATATAACAATCATTATTACCATGTAAAATATTAAATCATCAATATTTTAATCTCATCAATTTATTTTGTCATTTGAATGGTTGATATTAAATTTGAGAGAAAATTCCACTTAGCTCCTATTAAGTTTGACCGAGTCTCACTAACTCCTCTTAACTTCAAAATCAACTTGTGCGGTCCCTTAAATTTTAAAAAGTTTCACTTTATCCTTTTCTGTTAACTTTATTTAAAATTCTGTTAACTTTTTTTGCAAACTGACGAAAATACCCTTTTATTGAAAAATTATAATAAATTAATAAAAATTATTTTTGAACTTTTTTATATAATGTTTTCATTATATAAAATAAAGAATAAAATTTTGTTAGTAGTAAAAATAATTTTTTTAAATTTTTTCTTACAATTTTTTTAAAAAAAATTAAAATGATTTTTAAACATCGTTTCTTTATTTTTAAATTTTTTATGAAATATTTTATTAGAAAAAAATTAATACTAAAATATTTTATTTTTTTGTAAAAAAATAAGAAAACAAAAAGTTCAAAATCATTTTTATTTATTATTTATAATTTTTTTAATAAAAGGGTATTTTCGTCATTTCACAAAAAGTTAACAAAATTAAAAAAAAGTTAACTGAAAATGGGTAAAGTGAGACTTTTGCAAACTTAGGGGACCCCCCAACAGGATTTTGAACTTAAGAGGGGTTAAGTGAAACTCGGCCAAACTTAGGAGTGGCTAAGTAAAATTTTCCTTAAATTTTAATTTAACTATAAAATGTGATTTTCATCTGAATAACTATTTTATATTTATGTGAGACATTTTATTTTAATACTTTTCAAACGTTCTCCAAATGCATTTTCCCAATAAAATTAACATTCCACAATTCAAAAAACACAATTGATAAATTAAAAATAATACATAAAAATTTATTTCATTTCTTTCGGCTTCACAATGAACGTATTTCTCAAACAAAAGAAACAACACTAACGTTAACAGAGAAATCTCCTTTCAACGCACATGATGCATAAAGTAAATGTTCTGGGTATGCATACCCGACATCAACTGTATTGAAAATTGCCAATAGGAAATGAAAATTAACATAATGCAAAATACAATGAAATAATCAACTAATCTCATAATCATATATCATCTTCTGTTTAAATTTAGATTTGTCAGGAACAGAATCGTCAACTTCCTCATATTTTGCCCGAACTATCGACTCGACTTGAAAAAAAAACGTTACAATAAATATAATAAACAAATATTGCTATATATGTAGGTATATATGAGTGTTTTTCTTTAATTTCTGATTTTGTGATGTGTATGGTTTTGAATTATCTAACTCGTAATTTATAGACTATGGTTGCTTGAACCTCAAGCTAATGTAGCTGTACCATATCGGCTTGGAGGGTCGCATGGTGCTTTCACGGAAACATCTTTGTAATAAACAAGATATTTACGATAATTAATTAATTAATTTTAATCACAAAATAGCAACACTATTTTCAACGTGCCACGTGTTAACTATTTTCGATAAAATGACGTGGCGGGTAGGTAGATAATAACCGCGTATTGTCCGTGGATACTCACCTACGCAGCTAATGCTATTGAACAATGATAGTAGGTGGTTCTGTGAGACGGTACCGTTTTAACGCTATAAGTGGTTTAATTCCAAAGCCAACCCAACGTATATTAATTAATATATGAATTCAGCGACCAAAATATTCCAATACCTAATAGATGGGGTTTAGGCGAAAATGCGAGGTAGATTTAGTGATAAACGCGTTAACAATATAAAGAAAAATCATATATATACATTGTAGAAATACGAATCTTCTGAATCAATAAAATTTGAATATAAAATGATAGAAGTAAAGTGTTCACTTAATGTAGTATAAAACCCGACCTCTTCGTTACACCACTTCTCCAACATGATTCTCTTGTACGATATAGTATAGAACTCAAACCGACCCCTCGTTACACCGCTTCCCCAACATGCACTATCAGTTTTTTTAGTTGTAACGGCGCACGTTAACTGCGCCGTTACAGAGGATTTGTGCGCCGTTACAGCTTGTAACGGCGCACAAAAACGTCTGTAACGGCGCCGTTAACGTGCGCCGTTACAGTGTCGCCGTTACAGCCTGTAACGGCGCAAAACGCGCCGTCTGTGCGCCGTTACAACCTGTAACGGCGCACAAAGGACGTGCGCCGTTACTAACTTTTACGGCGCACGCCATCAGTGCGCCGTTACAAAGGCTACCGTCACCGTTGCTGAAGTTGACGGTGCCGTCACCGTTTGTAACGGCGCACTCACGGCGGGCGCCGTTACAACGTGTAACGGCGCACAAACGGCGTGCGCCGTTACAAGTAGTGACGGCGCACAAACGGCGTGCGCCGTCATTATTTGTAACGACGCACAAACGGTGTGCGCCGTTACAAATAATGCAGAATAATAAAAAAAAAAATTTATATTTATTATTTTTTTTAAATTTTATTTTTTTATTTAGAAATGAATATTGAATTTGTTGAAAATAAAATTCGATTAATATTTAAATTGTTGAATAAAATATTTAATTTACATAAAATCTATGAGGACGGGCCTCCAGGATCTCTAGAACTATTCGGGTTAAATGGAGGTGGAGGTGGAGGTGGAGGGGTGAGATTAGGGTTGAGTAACATCAGCTGTTGTTGGAAGTACTAGAACATCTGCTCGGCATGCTGTTTTTCGGCGGTGTTCTGCTCATGTTCAGCTTGACGTTCAGCGCGAAGTTGCGTAATAACCTCCTCTTGTTGCCTGAGTCGAGTGTGGAGGTCCACAATCTCCGCTTGACTACCATCGGAGGAGGTCGAACGTCTTATCTGTCTCGGCGGTGCCTCGTAAGCACTCCCGCAACCCCGGATGCGTCGTCCTCTGGAGGGTTCTATGGTAACTCCTCTGGCAAGCTCGATCTCGCGAACATGCTCGGCAGCTAGTCGCATGACCTCATCCTCTTCAGCGTCGGTCATCTTGTTCAGCGTTCCATCCTCGTTGTAGTTCGCCTCGTCATTCTTCCAATCCCTAAGCACATTCTTAATGTAAAGCTGCAAAAAAAATTTGATTAATATAATAAATTTAAATATTAAAATAAAATTAAAAATATATTGAAACTTACAAGCTTCGGGTTGAGTCCCTCCTCCCCCTCCTGTGCATCATCACCAGGCCTAGGTAAGGCCTGGTGAGCCTTCAGCAATGCCTCCAACTTTTTGGAGACCTCCACTTCCCCAGCCTCCGACATCCTCTCCCAAAGCTGTCGAAATGGGACTTTACCAGTGTGGTGGTTTAATTTTTTCTCGCTCCTCCGAATGGCACTCATTTGAGTACCAACATTTTCCTGGAAAAAAAATAAAAGTAAATTCACATGAGAAATAGTAAAAATTAAAGTAAAAATTAGTAATATATCTCGTTGGCATCGAAATGTTCAACGAGCCACCGCCACTGGGACTTCTTCCCTTTCAGACACTTGGGAATCCCATTCCGGCCCAGTCTAGTAGGGTCGACGTAGAGCTTGTATAACCGCTTCATGTTGGATTTTCGCTCCTTGTAAGCGCTTATGGCCGCCTCACGAATCCAACCCCTAAGCTCAACCGAATCGGTCACTTCAAACAAACGCTGAAATTCACAAATATCACGTCAATATTTATAATACGAACATTTGGAAAAAAATTTAAGGGGCTAATGAAATTACCCTGGAACTCCTCCAAAACGCCTGGAACTCAGACGGCGGCAAATCCCCAAACGTCTGGTAGGAAGCGTCGCGTTCCCGAGCGAATTTCCCTATAATCGTCTTCACCCTATCGGCCGAAAGGATTCCTCCTGCGACACGTGGTCGGCCGTTTTCCCACGTCAAGAGCAACGGACCTCCGTTCCTCTGAACTGCTCTCTCATCCTGCTCGATGTTGATGTCGATCTTTTGGTCCTTCTTTGCCCTGGCTTCCCAGCTTTTCGTGTTCAGGCAGTCGACTTCCACCTTGTAGTCGAAGTACAGCTTGTACCTCGGAATCTCTCTGTACTTGAGGGGAAGGAGCCTCCACTCGTTCAACGGTAGTTCTGACTCATCCGGCACAAAGTCAGATTCGGAGGGTCATGCGACGTCTCCGAGCATCTCCCGGAAAGTCCGATGATCCGGGACCTGGTACTGCCAGCCAACCTCCGTATCTCCCGGATAAGTCGGCTGAGTGGGCTGAGTCGGCTGCGGCGGTGACGGAGTGTACATGTCATCATGTACATCCGGCGCCTGCGAAGCCTCGAAAAATGGAACGTCCATAGTGGCTCGCCTAGGTGCCCTGGCCCTAGGTGCCTTACGTCTAAGCTCCATTATCTGTAATTGAATGAATAACACGTTTAAGGTCAATTTGACCGAAAGAACAGGGTAATTCGGCTGAAAATGCCCGAATTACCCTAAGGGGCAATTTTTTTAATAATTCCAATAATACCCCTAAGGGGCATTTATTTTTGGAAAATCCAAAATTGCCCCTAAGGGGCTAATTTTTTTCATAATTCCGAAATTGCCCCTAAGGGGCTCATTTTTTTCATAATTCCAAATATGCCCTATTCCGGAATTGACCGAATTACCCCTAATTCGGTCGGAGTTGACCGACTTACCTGTTTAAGGTCAAATTGACCTAATTACCCCTAATTCGGCCAGAGTTGACCGAATTATCTTTTAAGGTCAAATTGACCGAATTACCCCTATTTGGGCCGGAATTGACCGAATTAACCTTTTCAGGTCGAAATGACCTAATTACCCCTACTTCGGTCGGAATTGACCGAATTAGCCTTTGAAGGTGAAATTGACCAAATTACCCCTATTTCGGCCGGAGTTGACCGAATTACTCTTCATAGATGATAGATTAAAAAAACCATTTATTCATAACCAATCAAACATACATATACATATTAAGTATCAGAGTCGGCGGAATCATAATCTTCATGCCCTTCCAATGGCGGTGGATACCGGATTAAGTTTGTTAGGTCGATAGTGATACCACCCGGTGTGACGATGTCAATTCGATCTTCTTGGTAAGGTTCATCGACTTCAAACTCCAGGTCGTCGTCGTCACGGGCACGGGCTAAACTGCTCGGTTTGTAGTGACCCCTATGCGACACGACGTTCACAACCTTCCGCGGTCCAGATTTATGGTCGTCGATATAGTATACCTGTTTTGCCATTAAAGCAAGGCAATGGGTTTTGTTTGTGACGATCTGTGGACGTGTTGACCGAAATGAATCCATTTGCGTCCTTTCTAACTGTTCGTTCGTCGTACCCCCGACACTTGAATAGAACGACTGGCATGCCTTCCGAGTAGGTAAGGATACATACGTCCATAAGAACACCGTAGTAACATATGTCGTTTGCTTCAATCATGACCCCTGAATTTTGATTTCTCCGGCCCTGGTCTATTCTCAAGCATAAAAATTTGACGCCGTTAACAGTACACTGCGAATAAATGGCAGACGAACGAGGACCTCTAGATAGTTGTACCAACTCTCGTTGCCGCCCTGGAGCACTCATCTGCACACGTAATATAAATGAGTTATCCCTAAAATTTGTATATGGTAATTCAAGTTAACTGATTTCTAATACGTACAATTCTGCGCCACTCGAAAACAAAGGACATGACTCGATCCTAAAGAGATTTCCTAGGGTGTATTCGTTGGAACCCTGCACGATGTGATTCTACGAATGTATCTGCTTCGGCACAATTCTCAATCACTGTCCAATTCGCCCAGAACATCTCGGATGTGCTCAATTTGTCGTTTCGCACCACGCTCTTAACTTGTACATGTGGGGAAACAACTGATAAGTTGAAACCTAGAGCTGGACTAACAAAACTTTCGCTGGCTGAAGTGACGCGGTTAAGGTACATCTAAGTGAAGGTGACAGACTCGTGCATCAAGTACTATTGGGCTATACAACCTTCTGGATATCGCGGGTTTCGCACACTTTTCTTGTACACGCCAAGTTGCCTACAATCGAATTATCAAGGTTAATGTCATATTCGATTATACAGTTCAATGGTAATTGGAAATGATATTTCAAATTCAAGGATCATACCGTTCAATTGGAAACATCCATGTGAAATGAACTGGGCCGGTTCGCAAAAATTGATCCGGGAGGTGCAGTAGAAGGTGAACCATAATTGTACAGAATGAAGGAGGGAAAATAGTTTCCAACTTACAGACTAGAATCACTATATCTTCCCCCAACCTTTTTAGGGCTTTTTTCCTCGGTTTCCTCGTGCACAACAATTGAAAGGCCTTGCCCAGCTCTGTTAATGCTTCTCCCACATAAGGCGGAACGTACTTTCGAATGACAAGGGGGAAGATACGTTGCATCAACACGTGACAATCGTGGGTCTTCAATCCGAGGAACTTTTTCTCATCGGGATTCACCTTGCTCTTTAGACATCCCACATATCCAGAGGGAAACTTAAAAGCTTTTATATGCTCCAGTACTTCCTTCCGATCACGACCCGCCACGCCATAAGGTGCATCTGGGAGCTCCCCGTCTTGCACCCATTGGTCTTGCCGGACACCCTGTTCCTCGTAAGTTCTCCTAGCTTTCACGTCATCCTTAGTCTTCCCTGCAATTCCAAGAACTGTACCTATGACGTTGTCGCATACGTTCTTCTCTATATGCATCAAATCCAACGCATGTCTGACTTTATGAGTTTTCCAATAAGGCAGCTCCCAGAAAATGCTTTTATGAGACCAACATATAGGAACACCAACCCCTTTTTGTTTACTGAACTTCGGATGCAGACTAGGCGGTGGGTATTGATGACGTAGAATCGCACTGAGTACAGCAGCCCCTGAATGCCGGGTAGGCCTTCTCCGTGTCTCTGTCTTCCCGTTAAAGGCCTGCGGCTGAAATCGCAGCGGATGTTTCGGTGGTAAGAACCTACGAGCACCTTGGTAAGAGATTCTTGAGTTACTGTGTTCAGAATCGATCTCGTCCAAGCATAAAGGACATGCCTTATAGCCTTTAGTCTAGATGCCCCCCAACATTCCCAAACCCGGGAAGTCACTTATTGTCCACATCACAGCAGCCCGCATGATGAAAGCCTCTTTCTTAGAACCATCCCACGTGACAGCTCTGTGCTCCCACAGATGGTTCAACTCATCAATCAGCGGACGCATGAAGTTATTTAAGCATTTTCCCGGTGATTTTGGACCAGATATCAACATGGTGAGGATGTTATACTCCTTTCTCATAGCCATCGACGGCGGAAAATTCAACGGGATAGCGACTACAGGCCACAAACTGTAACTCGCCGCATTAGGCCCGTATGGAGAGAACCCATCGGATGACAGCGCCAGCCGCATGTTCCGTATTTCTCCAGAAAAAAACTGGGTATTTAGCGTCAAAATGAATCCAATCCGCACCGTCCGATGGATGTACTAATATTTCATCGTCCTCATTCTCCCGCTCCCCGTGCCATCGCATCCACTCAGCCGTCTCTGGGGCAAGATATAAACGTTGAAGTCGAGGAGTCAATGGGAAGTACCACAACGTCTTTTTCGGAACTAATTTTTTTCCCACTTTAGCGTATCGTGCTTCTCCACAAACGCTACATGTCTGGAGTTGCGATTGTGTTCCGTAGTACAAAATGCATCCGTACAGACATGCATCATATTTCACGTGTGGCAGTTGGATTGCCTTCATTTTCTGCTTCGCCGCTGCATAGTTAGATGGATACGTATTAGGTTGGGGTAACGTAGAACAATAATCTTTGGCAACCTTGGTAAAAGCTTCGTCAGATATCCCGGTGCTCTGCTTGATGGACAACATCCTGAACATTGCTGCTAATGAAGTATCCTCACTATTTTCGTACAACGGCTTTTGCGACTCCGTCACCAACTGGTTGTATGCTGTCATGGTTGCCTTAGCGACTCCCTCCTCGACTTCGGTTATTATTCCAATGTTCTGTTGTTCGTCCTCGTCCTCGTCCTCGTCAATCCTTACATCTCTAGTCGGGTCTACATCATCCACGAGCTGATGCACAGGATCAACGTATACTGGATTGTTGTCCGACGTCGAACAAGGCTGATTCGCCAATGTTTCCCTCAAACTGATATCCCAATTCCGGCTCGAGCTAGCTCCTTCGGCTTCGCCATGATGGAACCACACATTATACGATCTAAGGAAATCTTTCCTCAATATATGATCGCAAATGGTCTCCATATCGTGCCAAGCAGAATTACAACACCTTGTGCATGGACACTTGAAACGTCCCACACCATCTCTTGGAGCGTTTTTCCTCGCTAATTTTACAAAACTGCTTAATCCTTTCATCCATTCCTCACTCATTTTTACGGATCCCATCCATCTCCGATCCATTCTATATATGTAATATATATAAATTCGGTTAACAATTGATTTACATAATATTGCATTATTTCAAAATATGTACGTACCTTCTAATTCACATAAATTACCTAATTACCCTTGTTTGGTCATTTATGACCTTATTACCCCTAATTAGGTCATAAATGACCAAAATACCCCTAATTAGGTCCTAAATGTCCAACATACCCTATTATGGTGGTTTATGATCAAATAACCTAATGTAATATTATCATGCAAATAACAATTACGGGAGAATTTACCCTAATGCTATCATGCAATTAATGGAATCGGAAGAATTAACCCTAATGTTATCATGCAATTCATGGAATCGAGTAATTTTTTTCATCAATTCCAAAACTAATTTAATAAATTTAACATGCAAATTATTCATACAAGCAAAACCATACAAAATCTAAACTTGGATCGATGAAATCATATACAAATTTGCAGTTATATGTAGTGCATTATTTAAAAATTTGTACATACCTTCTCGGGAGATTTGTCTGAGGGTGCTCGGGAAATTTTATAAAATTTCGAAATTACGAAATTACCCTTGTCGGGAGAAAAGTAGTTGTGAGATATGTTGTAGGAAAAAGAAGGAGAGGTTCTGCCAAAACTTATAATACATATTTGTAACGGCGCACATACCAAGATGCGCCGTTACAAACTAACGGTAACAACAACGGCTTCATTTCCGACCGTTTTCCATAACGGCAACAAAAGTGGTCAACGGTCAACACATTTTGTAATGGCGCACATCGTTATGTGCGCCGTTACAAATGTGCGCTAGTAACGGCGCACGGATAACGTTCGCCGTTACAATTGTCGGTTCTAACGGCGCACATAATTTTTGTGCGCCGTTACAGTTGAAAAAACTGATAGTGATGGTTCGCTTATAGGGTATAGTATGAAACATGATCCCCTCGTTACGGTGGGGGACCTCGTAACAAGGTTGTCATAATCAGCCCGAACCCTCGCTGACCCGGTTCCCACCCTCGTTACAGTTGGGGACACTCGTATTAGGAAGAGATCTAGTTATATATTTCTCTCAAGACTAGTGCACACATGAGTACAGTCTGGTGTAAACTCAGTAGAAACACAGTACACATATTATAGAACTTGAGTGTAAAATTGTAGAATCATACTAGATATATTGAAAATCATCTTTCATGTAAATTTCATCCCATTTTCAAAGAATAATTTATTACAAACGAATTATTTAACTCCTATTGCCATTTTAGATAATGTCCTTAAATTCAACATACTTGTTCGAGTTTTATACACCACTATAGAACAAAATCTGAGATCATTATTCAATTCAACCTTTAAAACGCGATTTACTTATTGAACTCATATAGCGATAATAGAAACAAGGTGTCACTGATAGATCATATCCGTATGTGAGACGCTTATTAATGGAAAAAAATCGAAGTGGAACATGTTAGAGAGGACATACGATTTCTAGGAATTCATTACATATTTTTCAATATTATTTAATGATATTTTGAATTATCGCCATTACTAAAACTTTTACAACAAATTCACTTTTAAAATAGAAACATATAATTATTACCATTTAATTTATATTATTCGTCTTTACTTAAGTAATTGTGTTATTAGTTTTTACATTATAAAATTGCCCTCTTTTAATAATGTCTAGATTTACCATCTGCTCAGGCTCGAAAGAGTTTATGCAACTAAACTCAAACTCGACTCGAAATAAATATAGATATGCTCGAGTTCTGCTCGACTTAATTCGACTCGTCTAATTGTATTATAAATATTTATTAATTTTTCAAAATATATATTAATAAAAATTTACAATTAATTAAATATCAAACGAGCTTGCTTGCAAGTCCATGGAGTCTTAAAATTTAAGGCTCGAGATTGGCTCGTTTATAAAACGAGTCCAACTTTCAACTCGAATTCGTCTCCAACTCGATTATAACGAGGCCAAAATGAATATTCAACGAACCGACCTCTTACAATCCCGTAAGATGCGAACTTTTCATCTCATTCCCATAATTTTAGGAAAATCTTGATTCTAGGCCACGTAAGTTGTACCCGACATTAATTTTAAGTACCCGTCCCCAAATAAATATTTAAAATGTTGTTAATAAAAAAAGAAGACTCTAAGACTCTTCCTAGAGATCTCAAGAAGTCAACTTCTCCATCGGTCAATAATCTCAAATTTGCCTCTTTTGTCGCACTTTTATATTGATACAGAAGTCAGAACCACTCATATAGAAGCCAACAGGTTCATATATTTTAAATAAAAGTACAAGGCACTTTATATAACATAAAGTTAGGAACAGCTAATAATTTGGAGAATGATAAATTGTATGCATGTGACGACCAACGCGTATCCATAGTTATTAAATCAAATATAATATATAACATATATTAGCTGCTAGATGTTTGTTATATAGATCATCAAAATCTAAAACAGTCAAGTGAAGTTTATTTTACTTTCTTCTACTGTGAATTCAACAAGAATAAAAAAATTTAATCTCAAAATTTAGTGTTTGTGAATTCAACAAGAATAAAAAATTTAATCTCAAAATTCTCCTAATTTTACAAACAAAATTTTCTATTATTGAGAATGATTTTACATCCGACTGAGAACTGTGCCCTAATAGTAAGGAGCCTCTGCTTTTCGCACTAGAGTTTGAGTCTCAGTTGGTACCCGGAACATCTATTATTATAATTTCTTGTTTGTGTAATTTGTTATGTTTGAATAAGTCCTTTGTAATGTAGTATGAGACTTGGATTGATTGCAGATTGTTCATACTGTAGTAATATCGTGAGATTTTTCCAACCAATTGAGGTTGAGGTCGTGACTTACATAATATTATGAGTTCTTGTATATATTCAATTTATGTGTGCGAGAATTGTCTCGTAAATTTGCATGGAAATGATTTTTCATTGTCGCATCCACAACTCGCCGAATACAAAGTATTAACATGAGTGAAGGAAACTTCATTTAAAAACAAGTGAAACAACATCTCATTAATGCTATATGAGCATACATATTTCATAAAATCAACATTTCATACGTAACAAACACAATATTCTCAAATAAAAATAGCACACCATATTTATTTATCGATCATCACTTATTGTGACAAAATATTTTTCGAACAGAAAATAAATTAATTAGAAAATGAAAAACAAGAATGCAAAATACAATAAATTAACAAGCTATAAAATAATAATCAACATAACTCATGATTGTGACGTCCTTTCCGATTAAGATCACCTCATCATCATCGTCACCACCATGTCGTACCCTTCTTCTTCTGTTTAGATTTAGACTTGTCAGGAGCAGAATCGTCAACTTCCTCGTGCCCGCCACGAAGCATCTCCTCCTCGGACGGTTTCGCGCCGCCGTAATTGTAAGGAGCCGACACCTCCTCCTCGTACCCTCGTACGGCGCTGCACTTGTCGTAAAATGAGTGATCACGTGCAACGCTCTCATCGTCCACCTTGTCCGTGCCACGTACACTCTCGGAGATCGCATTTTTGGTCTTTCCCTTGCCCTTTCCCATGACTCAATGACAGAGTAAATAAAGCGAAAATTAATTATATGATCGATGATACAAATGATATAATCTGTGGCGACCCTATTTATAGAGAGATCGAAGTGGTTGATTATTTAGGGGTGATTATTAGTTTTTCTTGTAACGCAAGCCACCTGCATGTCACGTAGCTAAGTGGTCGTCAAGACTCAAAACAGGCTCGGAGAGTTGCATGGATTTTTTATGGAAACATCGTTGTAATAAGGAAGAAATTTACGTTTGATTTTTAATCAACAATTAATGTATAGCGATGACATTTTCAATGCGCTGAGTGGTATTTTAAGTAAGGCAATGGTTTCTTTGTCTTGGCATGCAGCTCCGTGTGTTAACCGCGGGTAGTAGGTTGCATTGTTCCGTGAAACGACAAACTTTAAACCTATTTTTGCAGATAACCTAAAATAATTGAAGTTAAACTTACTATAATCTTTGTTAAATTTAATATAATTGGAGTAAGAAATTTAAAATGCCCTCAATCTTTAATTTTAAATTATTTTAAATGTGGGACTCTAGCACCCTCATTTACGTGCAAGCCAATTAGAAATATACGTGGAAACACACGAGTGGGGGCCGATATATAATGGACACTCTCTGATCCATGAACTTTTTTAGGCCCAGAACAAATGGCATGTTCCATGGACTTTTTAGGCCCGATGGCATATGGAGGTCACGTCCAAGATAGAACCAAACTCTGATATCATATCAGAAGCTCGAGTTGATAGGTGGAGGCTCAGATAGCCACATAAGCTAGTAAATAAATTCACATCTTTTAGATACGTGAAATAACTTTTTTTTTTACTTCCTTTTAAACTCTTCCATTGCCTCTGTCTTCTCTTCTTCTTCTCCATTGTCTCTTAAATCTAACAGAGTTAGAAATGGAATTCCCATTACGCGTTCAGGCCGCTGCTTATTTGCGAACTTCAAATTTGATTTTGATTATAATTTTTTAAATTGACACTAATCAGTTTAGGTCTGAAGTTTAGAGTTCTTAACAAAATTGTATAGGATGTTATTTAAACTCTATTTTAAATTGACACTCATCAATTACTCTTTCCATTTTCTTTTCTGAAACACGCCAATATATACCATCATCATGTTATTTTTATTTTTTTGATGAATACCATCATCATATTTATGATAATTAAAATTAAATTATATACACACACTTCAATTAATCATAAAGTTTTCTTGATAAAAATTGTAAACATTTGAGTATATATGGAGAAAATAATAATAAGAATATCAGGACATCTTTGCAAAGTCAGAGAGCCCGTATTTATCATCCATTCAAATGGGTCCAAAAGACTGAAAAATCGGAGGTCACTCATGAAACTATTGGGCTTACGTTAATGGGCATTACTCTCTTGGGCCTGTAGTTCAAATGCAGGAACCATCACTCTCTCTCGTGAACCCACTAAGGCCCATTGGCCCATAAAGTGGACGACAATTCTCAGGCTGTCTGTGTCAGGTCATGGAAGGCTTATTAACATCTACCACTCACAGGCCCATTCATGGCCGGCCTTTCTGTACTTCAAACATTTCAAAGGTTCAATTATAAAGGATGAACTAGAGTACAAACATCATTTACAATACAAACGTTAGAATGGTTGTTAATTGTTGGATCAACAACATATACCGGTGAAGATGAAACATAAAAACGTAGCCAAAATACATACAAATTATAGTCAACAGGGGCAAGTTGGTAAATTAGATTTGAGGGGTTGTAAATCGTCTCCTGAAATCAAGGAATCATTGATTACACAATCCCTATAAATGATACTGTAACCCACGTTTCTAAATCATTGTTACCTTCTACCTCATTGCTGCCATGGCAGAACCGAATTCTTCTGGAGGTAATTTCTTGCTTTCTGTATATAAACAACATTCAACTATTATATAGTAAACTGTCAATGAGTATGATCGGTATGGTGTAGGACCAACAACAATGACGATTGGTTCTGCAGATCAACAAAATACTTCAGGTAATTCACATTATATTCCAGATCTGAATGACAGTTTCAATATTGAGTGTATGATGACACATTTTGTAATAAAAATTGTTCAAAGAACAGATGATGATTATGCTGGTCTAGGACCAACAACAGTGACGATTGATTCTGCAGTTCCACATAATAGTACATGTAATTCACATCCATATTTCATATCTGAATGACATTTTGTAATATGGAGTGCATGATGACACATTTTGTAATTGCAACTAGTCATAACAAATCGAACAGGTAGATGGTCAATAGACGTCAATGGTGGTTATGTGCCACACTGCCCAACAAGTTTGAAACCGTCCATTGGAATGTCTTTCACAACGTTAAATGGTGGTATTGATTACTACAGAACCTATGGTAAATACTGCGGTTTCATGACCAGACTAGGTACTCAGAAATCAACGAGAAATGCAATCACTCTGAAATATGTGACTTGCTCTAGAGAGGGTGAGCGTATAGATGTGCCGATGAGGACGAGGAGATTAGGCAGTACACAAAAAGGAGATGTATCACAACGCGCACGAGTTGCAGAGCTATGATATCGTTCAAGATTTCGGCGACTGGGAACTACGTGGTGGTAAAATTCGTTGAAGCACATAATCATCCCTTCTATAGTGCGGAACATTTCCAGCAGCTCCGGGGAAATAGGAACTTGAATGACACTCAACGTCAGTTTGTTATGGACTGTCAAAAGGCAAACATAAGTGCAACCTCTGCTTTCAACGTATGCAGTGCAATTGTTGGTGGTGCAGAGCATGTTGGAGCAACTGTAGATGATTTCAGAAACTGTCAAACACAACTGAAATTATACCTATCTGAGGCTGATGTCCAAGTTGTAATCAACGAGTTTATCAGTGACCAACAGACTGACCCAGACCTCTACTATGAGTATGACCACGACCAAAACGACAGACTCACGCGTTTGTTTTGGGCTGATGGACTTTGCATACATAATTACGATAAATAGGGCGATAGCATTTCATTCGACAGCACATTCGGGACCAACAGGTAAACGCGTAAATGAATACTACACATTTGTCATTTCTGCACAGAAAAAGAAGAATACCTCATGTTAAACAGCAATGATGATACATCATTTAGTTTTGGGATGACACATAATACCATGAACGACTGTGTATATGACACTTTGTAATCGCCTACATGACACATGTTAAAAATGTTAATGGTGTCTACAAAAATAATTTGTCTACACAATGACACTTGCTATGCGCCTACGTTAAACACCTCTATATTGATACTGACGACGAAATGGATGTATAGGTACTCGATGGTATTCTGCCCGATAACTGGGGTTGACAACCATGATCGTTGTGTGGCGTTTGGAGCAACACTAATTTCAAAAG
Organism: Geranium rotundifolium; assembly: GCA_963920655.1. NCBI lineage: Eukaryota > Viridiplantae > Streptophyta > Magnoliopsida > Geraniales > Geraniaceae > Geranium > Geranium rotundifolium. Next base: position 38,866,191 of record OY987313.1, on the reverse strand, counting down.
AAGACATTCCATCCTTCATATGGGTGTTCAACTGTTTCATGCGAGCCATGGAAAGTAAAGAACCGTTATGCATCATCACTGATCAAGATGCCGCAATGAAAAACGCTATAGGGCAAGTGTTCACCAATACAAAACATCGTTAATGTATGTAGCATATAATGAGAAAACTCCCGGAGAAGGTAAACTTGTTGGTCCATTTTTCATATTGTTTTTGAATATAAAGCATTGATAGTATCATTTACGGTCATAGTACTATACACCCTTATAAACAGGTTCAGAAGACCATACCGTTGACGAGCTCGTTCCACTCAAGATTAAATTCCATCGTTTGGACTGATCGACTATCGCCAACGGAGTTTGACGTTAAGTGGAATACAATAATTAACGACTATGGACTAAGCAACAATGAAGCATTGTCAACATTGTATTCGATACGGGCATCATGGATCCCAGCGTATTTCAAGAATTATCCAATGACAATGCTGCTACGAACTACTTCACGGTCTGAGAGCCAGAATAGCACGTTCGGTTTCAATGCTAGTAAGCTGTTAACACTAAAGGAATTCATGTGGAGATTTAATGGTGTGCTAAATTCACAGCGGCGAACACATTGCAAGCTTGTGGCACAGTACTCCGCTGGAGCTCGTCCAGCAATGCGAACAATGACAGATCTAGAGATTGATGCGTGGAATATATTCACCAGACCTCTGTTCAACAAGGTTCGTATGGACATCATGGAGGGAATTTTCTCCTGTGGTGTGACTGATGTTAACAGAAATGACAACATAGCTACCTACTCGGTGAAAAACACAACTTATGGTGATGTAACGGTTGAAATGAACGAAGACACCAAGCACTGTTGTTGCAAATGCAAGCGTGTTGAAGGTAAATGACTAATTTGTGTACATATTTTCTCTGTGTTGAACAATGCACAAATTGGTCGAATATCACGATCTATGTTGAATGAGAGGTGGTGTCGTGAAGCCCCGGGAACTTCAAGAACTTCATTCATATCATCATCAAAATAACACGATAAGAAGGTTAAGAATTTGCTACAAATTGAGATATGGTCTACTGTCCAATCTATTATGAGCAACAACAAAACAAACGATGAGTTGGAGACTCTATTAGCGGTATTGAACAAACACCGTGCATCACAAGAATAAAATGTGATTCAATCTGCGAAACAAAAGAGGAAGACTATTGAAGAACTGATCGGCATAATTAAACCACCAAGTGTGAACGTGTACATACCAGCTGTATGCAAGAACAAGGGAACTGGTCGGAGACTACAAAGTGAACGAGAAAAAGCAATAAATTCACAACAATCAAAAGCTCTAAGGAAATGTGGTTACTGCAGAGTTGCAGATGGCCACACCTCTAGACATTGCGAGAAGAAAAAGATTGACGAGGCTACTAGAGCCTGATCATTTGTCCTACTTATATGAGTTTTATTTTCTCCATTTCATGTTTCATGAGTGAGAACTCTGTAATCCAATATTTGGATTAATAAATAAATTAGGTTGGTAATGTGTCATTTTTGAGGAGTTGCTTGTGTCATATGGTAGTGTGCATGTGTCATTTTTTGTTTTGCACATTTCAAATATATTTTAATATTTCAAATAAAACTACCCACTATTCGAATTCAAATGGTCACCCACGTTTGTTGCGACCACGTATTCGAACCGTCCCACAAACCGTCTGCATTCCCACAACATTAATAAGTGTTGCACTATAAATGTGTAAGATGTTTGTCTGCTGTCAGTACCATAATTTTGGAGTCCAAATCCATGGGTAACAAACGATCTATCTCCCCGTCGTCCACAGAAAAGGCGTTGAAGCAACCAAAAGTTTCTGGGGCGACTCCAAGCACTCCAGATGTTCAACCACCGCCTGAGATTCAATTTGATTGGTCTGTGTATGGAGACCCATATGAAGATGAAGAGGCATGTTCAGAACGAGGTAAGGTTCATAAATCACCATCCATAACAACTTCTGGATCTACGAGCTCAAGTGAGTCAGCGCGTGACACAGACGTGGAGGAAGATGTCACTGAAGACCCAGACGATTCGAACCGGGAGGACTGGTATCCTCCAGGACATTGGCCTCCAGAGAGCGAAACAGATACAGAGAGCGAAACTACAGAAAAATCTGATGATGATGATGATGAAGGCAATGACACAAGTGGAGATGATGGGAATTCGCATGAAGAAGACACCGATAATAGTGGCTATGTTGGTGGTGACGAGATTTAGGTTAAGAATTGATGTGAACATGTATGAGACGATTGTTCATGTGTGAATCTTCAGCAGAGGCGTTTGGCCAGTATTTGCGTTTGGCTGATCATGACCTCCATTTACTGGAGCAGGAGGTTGTGTAGGTGAGTTAGGTGCATTGGTATCAGTTCGAACCTGAGCTCCACTTGGCCTCTGCATGCTCTTAGATGATTGACCCACCGACGCCCTGGGAGGTACTGATGATGCCCTCCTAGGTAGGCGAATTTTTACCCCATGAATTGTACGTATCCATCTCAATCGACTAGTACCAGATGATGACGAGTAGCGGACACCAACATCACCGCTGACCCCAATCCTCATTCTTTTCACACGACTAATAAGGGGTTCATGATCCTCAAAATCAGAGCCATCCACCACCATAAGCATAGCTTTTCCTGTATATAAATTAAATTGTTTGAGTGAGTATATAATCCACATAATCAGAAATCATGCAATATTCAACAATGACTCACTTGGGTGCTTACCAACTCAACAACCACATGACACATACATATGTAAATGACACAATGTATACACATGACACATGCGTATATAAATGACACGATGTATACACATGACATATGACATGAGTTCAGTTTAAGATGACAGATTATAATCATATTAAGAGTTGACACATCTTAACTTGTTGAAGACAAATGACATATACCATTAGCATAAAAAAACCTCCCTCGTGTACAGACTGCATACAAAATGCAACAACAACATTTAATTCAGAATACAACAACATGATGATTTAATAACAGAATCCCTTGTGTACCATCTATTCGACAAATTGATCAAAATCAAAAGGTTGAATATGTCATTTTATTCTATATCAAATGTCTGTACCATACGCACATTACAGCCACAAGTTTCTAAGATCCCCAATTGTAATAGAGAACTGTACTACTTTGACAACCATGCAACAGCCATAACAGCAGAAAATTGAACCCAGAACAAATATACTCAAACCAGTAAAAATTGCATGCAATATATGATAGTCACCCGTCCTCTTGATCTTCGGAGTAGTATCTTTCTTCTGGGAGTTTTTATTCTTGGGTGCCATTTGAACAATAGATCAAACTATAACTAATGATCAAACAGAAGCTGAGTGAATAACTTTCAACACCGAGCTAGGTATTTAAACAAACGTGCCACAACTAACCTCAATTAGGGTTCCAGACGAAGAATCGTAGAAGATCGAGTTTCTTTGAAGCTGGAGATTAGGTTTCCTTCAAGCTGCAGAACTCGGAGAGAATCCCTCGGTGATTGATTTCCATAAATTCAAATTACCCGAAATCTGTGTAATGATGATCCACCGAATCAATCAATTCGGTGAAAATACCAGCGTACCCTTGATGCTGCTTGCAATGACACTTGCGCCATCCATTAAACACCTTAATTACATTGACTTGTCACCGCTAATTATGAAGAATCTGATGCGTCCATTTTTTCATCGTGTGGTGACAGATGGGTTCGGACATTTGTACTCCACCAACATGTTTGCACTCTAGTGCGACCCCAATTATAAACTTTTTTTACTTCAAAATATGCATATACATATATGGTTGGTTTCTTAAAAAAAATCGTTTCAATTCATTCACGGGTCTCTCCATCCGGTTGATGTGGAGGTCGTGGCGTGTCGCGAGGCGTTCTGGTGAGCTCACAGAAACAATTGAAACCAGGTGATCATAGAATTAGGCTGTCAACGGGTCATCCAAGCTATTCATAGTGTATCGAGACTCCCTAATGTGCTGGGAAGAACTATTTATGATTGTTCTGTCATTCTTTTAAGGATGCCAAATGTTTTATTAACCTTTTCGTTTTTCGTACATGTAACATGACAGTGGATGTGCTTGTCAAGTTTGATTTGTATAACTCAAATTATGATTTTAGAGGAGACTATTATCTTCCGCTGGATTTTTTAACAACAGTTGAGCGTGATGCTTGTCTACGTTGTCTGGAATATTAAGGTTTAGGGTTCAATTTCGCTGAAAAGGTGGAGAGGGTTATATGAACATACATAATGAATTAGTGGCCTGAATCATAGAAAAACAATATGCATATGTTCATCACTAATTTTTCCACAGAAGCTTGACTTGGAGTTGACTGACTCACATTCACTCACTCACTCACTCCACCAATAATTACTTTAAACGTGCCAAAATTGAACGAGGAAAGTTCAAAGAAGTTGTGCCCAAAGGAAGAGTGGGTCACTGAAATGTGAGAAAGTAGTGGTTGATATTGCGCTGTCCAAATAGTTTCTATCGTACATAAATAATGTCCGAATAATTAATCATAACGTTATAGATTAGCGCGTGAAGCATTAACTTTGTTTAATTCAATTGTTACACTAATTAAGCTTCAATTTAATTTAGTTTTTTTTTATAAAAAAAATAGCATCTTATAATTTTGATTTTGATTTTCTAAGTACATACTATCGTTGATCTTCTTTTCAATTTCGTAAATTATGGTAATTGTTTAGTGAAAATAATTGAATGCAGAGGAAAAAGTTTTCCACAAAAAATGAATATTCTTATCCATACATCACTTTATTATAAATAGCTCCTACCTGTCATTGACATTGGTATCACTCATCTCCAAGAATATCATTTCCTTTCTTTGAGCCTTTTTCTCTTCTCATCACTCTATTCTTGCAGGTGAATGAATTGTTACCATAATATATACTTGCCTCTCTTGCATATCACTCTTAATGATGTTTTGGTTTAGGGTTGATTCTTGTTTCTTAGAACTAGTTTTTGAACAACCCGAGGTTTTAGTAAGTTGTTGGGAGTTCAGTTCGTTAATTATTCGAGTCAATTTAATTATATTGAGTTTGAGTTTAAGCTGAACTCGTTTAACAAACGAGTTAAACTCAAGCTCAATTGTTGAAGACTCGACAGACCCTTTAACATACTCGTTTAATATTTAATTAGTGTTATAACATGTCTTGAATCATAAGTGTGTTCGTTTAATATTTAATTAGTGTTATAACATGTCTTGAATCATAAGTGAACACACTACGATACTTCGTGTGGCACTCGATAAATTGGTATTCTTGCTATATATTACGTTGAGGATTTGGTTATTCGGTGTCTAGATCTATCTTTAAAATTCAGGAGAGATTAAATGTTATAGTGTTGTTTTCTTTCATCATGGTGTATATATACATAGCCAAAGTTACCTGATATTTGTATTTCAATTCTCTTTCAATAAAAATTATTTTTCTCTGCATTTAAGAGCGTAGTCAAAATACTATTAACGAAAATTTAGAACGGTTGTTTGTTTTTAATTTCTTATTCTGTTGGGCACTTTATTTTCTTTAATTTTATCGTTATAAAATAATACAAAATCTTAGTAAAACTAAATGAACTAAATGAATCGAATAAAATTAAAATAAAGGGAAAATTTCAATTAGCTCCTATTAAGTTTGAAAAATGTTCACTTTACTCTGTTAACTTTTTTTGCAAAATGATAGAAATACTCTTTTATTGAAAAATTGTAATAAATTAATACAATTTATTTTTGAACTTTTTATATAATATTTTCATTGTATAAAATTCTGTTATTAGTAAAAAAAAATTTTAAAAAAATTTTCTTATAAATTTTTTTAAAAAAATTGAAATGATCTGTAAACATCGTTTTTTATTTTTGAATTTTTTATGAAATTTTTTTTTTAAAAAATTAATACTAAAATACTTTTTTTGTTTTTGTAAAAAAAATAAGAAAACAAAAAGTTCAAAATCATTTTTATTTATTTTTTTAATTTTTTAATGAAAGAATATTTTCGTCATTTCATAAAAAAGTTGACTGAAAGCAGGTAAAGTGAGACTTTTGTAAATTTAAGAGACTCCACAAGTGGATTTTGAACATAAAAATATTTAAATGAAATTCGGTCAAATATAAGAGTGACTTAAGTATAATTTACCCTAAAATAAACCCGAAGATAGTAGCATGTATATTAATAGTAGTAGAATGATCTGAAAACTTATTTTAAAATTATAATTTGTTCCTTTTGACAGGCCTACTAAAACTTTAACTAAATTATTCGTTTTGACAAGTCTACAACTCTCAACCGTCCACTACAGCCACAAGAACAGTCAACAAAAGTATCAACATTTCAGGACCACACACTCACTCACTCAAGTCACATACAAACACAATCATTAATGCTACTATGTATGTAACAATTATTTTATTTCCCGCACGTGTTTCAAAATTTACAGGGAATAGAAATGAGCACCGACTCCAAGAGCGTGCCACTCCACAAAGCTGCACTAAAAGGGGACTGGGAGCATGTGCAATTACAAAACTACCCTCGAGACGAAATCACGAGCAAGATCACCGACAAGGGCGAGACCGCTCTTCACATCTCCGCCGCGGCCGGAAAGTTTCCATTTGTGGAAAGTCTGGTCAACGGTCTAAAGTCGGCGAGTCAATTCCTGGAGACCAAGAACGATAACGGCAACACCGCCCTCTGCTACGCCGCCGTGTCCGGTGACGTCGGCATCGCCGAGGTCATGCTTGAGGCACACGCCAGAGAGGCGGTGGTTAGGGATGGCAACGGCTACAATCCGCTGGCTAATTGCGGCAAGGTGAAGCCGCTTCTGATGGCTGCCTTGTTCGGGCGGTGCGAGATGGTCGAGTATTTGATGGGCAAGACAGATATCGAGGCCTGGAGTAGAGAAGATCGGGTCGAGTTGTTTACGAATTGCATAAACATCGGCCTATGCGGTGAGCAAAATCTTTTTTATTACCAATAAAAAGAAAATTTTGTAAACTCAACTCACCAATAGGCTAAAGCTGATAGGTGGGGTTGTTATTAACTTAGTGAACAGATCCACAGTCAGTATTGACTTCTATCTACCAGTTTTAACTTTTAGGTGGGTTAATCTTATAACATGGTATTAGAGTTTGGTTTTATTTTGAACGCAACATCCATGTGTTATATGTTTCAAGCTTCATCATGCACCCCCGCTCGTCTGTTTTCACGTACATTATAATTCGAGTTACATGTGAGCGAGGGAGTTAGAGTACCACATATAAAATATGTGGATATGTTCACCGGCTTAAATAACATTTTGAGTCTCTACCTACCAGCTTGAACTTTTAGTTGAGTTGAATTTTTAACAAAAAAATAAGTTTTTATAATAAAAAATTAACTTTATCGGCAATGTGTATTTCTCATGAGATATTACTCAAATATTATTTTTAATAAATATACATTAATATTTTTAATATATTGGGGACGAGGTGGGAATTTCTCGCCCTGTCCCCGATCAAAGATGAGGATTCCCCGCCTCATCCCCTCCCCAACTGTGAACATTAGGTTTTCACCGTGGATGGGACATTTTGTCATTTCTAGGAATGAGACGGGTATGGAGCGAATTTTGTTATCCCAACGCAATTATGATTGAGTTAGGAACATCCCGATAAACTTTATCTAACTAACTATGCTTTACATATGCTTTGAAACAATTGATCCACTAAATTTGTAGATGGAACATCTTATACATGTGTCTAATCTTTCTATTTATATAAGTTGTTATTATTACGGTTGTTTTCATGTTTTTAATGAATCCATGTTCGGTAAAATGAATGGTGTGCATAGGTGAGGCATTGACAATGTTACATAAATACAAAGACTTGGCCACAGCTCGAAACAAAGACAACGAGACAGGGTTGCTTGTGCTGGCTCGGAATCCATGTGTTTTTGTTCCTCAAAATCGACCTAGTTGGAGAACATATATTGGTCTATGTAAGTTTTTGCATAACTACTATTTTATGGTAACAATGTTTATACGAGTCACGGGTAAGAAGGAAAAAAAATACCCAAACTCGGTGAGATCGGTGTCTTTGATACGATAGTATAAGGATATGGATGACTGAATACACTCCGTTGTCATTTTATTGATAGACAAACAATTTTGAACTCGGAGACCCAATACAGTAGAAAATGCAGATCACTAATTTTGTCTTAAACTCGTCTCATTGCTATCCATAGTCATAATCGCAGACTGACCATATATGTTTAGTAATGTCAACGGAGCGGGTTTGGGAGATATAGTGATCCCATCTTCCATCTCATCGGATTGAGATACCTCTGTTGATCCCTGACGAGTTTGAGTACTAATTTAACAATAAATAAATTTGTACAATTTTAAGTACTAATTTATTCGTAACTATTGTGTGATCGAAGGCGATGATAACAACGACAATTCAATATCGGAGGCAATTGAGTTGGTGAAAGAGCTCTACCTCCTCCCAATAAAAAATCCAGACCTCGAGGAAGCGGACAGAGTCAAAGAAGTCGCTCGAGCTCTATTTGTTGCGGCGGAGAAAGGAAACGTTGACTTCATAATCGAGCTCATTCGGCTAGATCCCGATCTCATGTGGAAACGCAATAAAACGGGGACTATATTTCACATCGCAATTAAAAATCGTCACGAGAACATTTTTAACCTGCTATCAGAGCTTGGTTCGTTTCAGGACTTGATTGCATCGATCGTAGTTGACGGTGACAGAAACATGCTTCACTTAGCTGCCGAATCGGCCCCTGAGGAACAACTCAATATGGTGTCCGGAGCTGCTCTTCAAATGCAGAGGGAGATTTTATGGTTCAAGGTAAGAGTAACAATTTTCAATCTAATTTATCATTTACATATGAGATCATTTATTTCAGAGTTTATATATACTCAGTATTACTATTTAATTTATTATTATAAAAGAAATTATAGCTAGCGACCTCACTCCATGATACATCTCATGTAATATTTATGAGATTGATGATTTCAATTTGTTGTTGGTAATATGGCTAACTAGTTTTTCTTGATCAAAATTAACTTTTACGGTAAAATTGGGTTGTACATATCGGGTCGAGTTTTATAATTAAAAACTCAAGTTGTTAGTCGGGTTTGACCCTATCCTTTATATACATCCAATTTATTTCACTTCTTTTTAGTGTGGGATTAACTTAAATTCTCTCTCTCATGCTTCATGTACGCGTGAGACTTATTTTCTTTCAAGCTCGTGTACCCATGGACCTCTACTTCATATAAAAAACTCAATTTAGTTGTGGAGCCCGGCCCGATATGTGCCCAGTTTTACATTTACTGTATCTATTAATACATTTTTATTTGTTATGATTACAAATATTTTTTTTGAAAATTACACTTTTACCCCTTAATCCTACTTACCTCAAACATGTATTCACTAGGATTCAAATATCTAATACCTCTTACTAACTATAAATGGATTAAATTCTAACAGCACATTTTGTTCATAATACTAAAGCTTTTTAATCTTGATACCATTTTCATTTCTAGGAGGTGGAGAAGATTGTGCAGCCATCATTCAAAGAAATGAAGAACTCAAAGCACAAAACTCCACACGCATTGTTCACCGAGAGACACAAAGTCCTAATGGCCGAAGGAGAGAAATGGATGAAGGAGACGGCAAAGTCATCGATGGTCGTGGCGGCTCTCATCGCCACCGTGATGTTCACCACCGCCTTCACCGTCCCGGGAGGCTACAACAACTCCTCCGGCGAGCCCGTCTTGGAGAACCAGAGATCGTTCTTCGTCTTCTCCGTGGCGGACGCCCTGGCCCTCTTCTGCTCGTCGACGTCGATACTCATGTTCCACTCGATCCTCACTTCCCGCTACACGGAGACCGACTTCCTCGAGTCGCTGCCGTTCAGGCTGATGGTGGGCGTGACGGCTCTGTTCGTGTCGGTGGCGGCGATGATGGTGGCGTTTTGTGCGACGTTCTTCTTGTACTACCCAAAAGAGAAAGTGCCTTGGATGTTCGGGGTTTCTGCGATCTTTGCTTGTGTGCCAAGCATGTATGTATCGCTCAAGTATCCGTTGCTGCTTGATCTTGTTCGGTCTACTTATGCTTCCAGGTTCATGTTCAGATCGCAGAGACAGTTGTTTTAGTGTATGGAAGATGATGTTTGTTTCGGAATGTGGTAAACACCAATAATTGCAAGAACCATTGTGTGCTATTCGACTTTTGGAGTAATTATTAGCCGACATTTCTTTTTTTTGCATCGGTAAAATGAAGTGAAGTATTGAAAATATGTCGGGGTAATTTCACATAAGGTCACGACAAAAATTTGTAGTCTCATTTTGGTTATTAAAGATCTAATTTACTCTGTGAGGTTACCAGAAACATATTTACGTTAGATATGTGCAACATACAAGGTAAGAGATTGTTGTACTGAAACCATTATTTTTCTAAACTCGATTTCGGATTCGATGTTTTGAATCTAATAATTGTTTTCGGTGATTTGTTGATAAAATAATTTGACTTTTGAGATGGATGGTTCAGTTTGAGCATTGTAACAAGTCTCCCTCAGCTTCCCCTCCTTAAGGACACTCTTTTTCAATATTCACGTGATGCACTTAATATCAAAGGTTTTATATAAGAGATTGTGAGATCTAATTATGGGTAGTTTGGCTATTATTAGAAAAATTATGGTCACGTGCCGCACACATGAGCGAGATAACGGAAAAAAAAAGTAACAGTAGTTATAACAATGAGACTAAATATGTTTTTGATGACTTCATAAACTAAATTACATTTCTGGTGACTTAACTAAAATTACAAATTTTTGTGGTGAACTAAGTGAAATTACCCCCAAACATGTATGAAAACTTTCAACATATCGCAACATATGTAGTATGACATTATGTGCGCAGAATTAGTCAAATACCGTAGCGTTCCTGTTTAGACAGAGAACGTCAACGTGCGCGAGTTTTAGGCAACGACTAAATAAGGCAATCTCCAGCTAGCATCAAGACACATCAGCAAGGCCTGCAGGCGGTAACGCCGACTTACTAAACTTGCCAAGGACGGCAAGGGTTTGGATTTCCTAATTGGTATTGGAAACCGATTAGGCTACTCGAGTTGCTATTAAAGCAGGTGCTTTACCCCTTAGCAACTCGTCTGCTTTAACGTCCTTTCCTGTGCTAAATACTCAGACCTCGTGACCGTGTAAGACTAGCGGATCAGAGGCTGTTTTATTTAGAAGGACATTGTCGATCACAAACATCAACTCGCAAGGATTTGAGTGTTTTTTATTTGAAGGTATTTGTTCGTGATTGAAGAGTCACGAAGAAGATTATCGAAGACAACGCAACCGAGCATAGGCTTGCTCGAAGGGTGGAATTGAGAGGATCTCAAAGACAGGGGGAAAGGCCCTTGGTCGAGATTGTTCACGGTGAGATCTATACTAGCTTAGGACAATAACTTGTGTGATAGCTAGTTGATGCTTGAAGTTGTACTATTGACTACCAGATAGTGAAAACCTTTCCACTAGCATAGTGCCCCCAGATGTAGGTGCGGAGTCACCGAACTGGGTAAACAAAGTACGGAAGTGGTGCTGCAAAATGGTGCTTCGAAATGAAGTAAATATAAAACCCTAAGTTTGAAGAGAAAACAGAATTAATCCAAAATACTCGAGTTTATAATAATGATAACGATGATAATAATCTCTACACAAGCTAAGACTTATATGTAACTAATTCTCCAAAACTAACTCAAACTAATAAACCTAAACTAATAGAATAATCAATCCAAACTAATTAGATTTAGAAACCTAATTTAATAGGAAAACCTAAAACTATCCAAAATCTAATATAATTAAGAATTTTAAGCGGGATTGTCCTACATCAATTCTCCGGCGCTTGAAAAAAACTCATCCCGAGTTTTCTGGATTTAAAGAGAACTCATCGGGTGGATGGTGTTTCTCATAAACTTCCATAAGATTTAGGGTAAAATCTCTACTTGCTACGTAGTCGTTATATAGTGCGCGTTTCTCCTTATGAAACAATATCCTTGCTATTTCCTCCAGTTTTGTATCCATCTCCTTTATGCACTCCTCATTGAAGAGATAAACATTTAGATCTTGTGTCAAAACGAAACTATTTCTTTTCTTTTGATTTTTTTCCCACTTGCTCCAGTAGGTATACTCGCGTAAATCCATCTAACCTTGAAATTTTGACTCAAAGATGAAACATTCTTATTTGGTGGATGGTACTTGAGTATGTCTCCAATGTTGAGCATGTTGAGGACATCCACGAAGGCAAGAATTTGTTTCTTGGGGTAGCAATTCCATATTCGACATGTATTAAATGTGGACTCAAAATCTCGGTTCTTCAGTCCATAATAGGTCTTGTGTGGAGTACCAAAATATATTCCTTGAGCAGACAGCTTATCAACTTCTTTTGCTTGCACGTTTCCAATCATAGGTAGTTTGTCCCATCTAAAATATTCTTCTCTTTTTAGACACGAGGTCTTTACATGATGGTCGACATGCATGAAGTTCCTATCGTTTATGTTTAGACCATGAACCAGGTTATTGCTCTCAAATTCATAATAATCATCAATTGTGACCAACTTTGGTTGAGGTCAATTCTTTTGAACAGTCTATTCCAGCCATATTCATCAAATAAAGCACGCATAAGTCGGAGTTGAAGTTGTAGAGACGATATAGTGATCGACAGTGCACACAACACTTCTTTCATAAAAGGTGTTGTATCATTAGTTGAAGTTTCATCATGTCTTTGAGTTGTCACTAGCAATTCTTTTTTTATCTCACCATGAGGAGTATCAATTGAGTTCAATAACAGATTTACATCTCTTTGGTCATTAGATTCATCATAGTTTCTTGTCTGGTGACTCTTATTCTTGTCTGGTGGCTCCTTGTTCACTTTCATATTTCCGTCAGGTTTTTGATCATCAATTCTATTATGATCGTTTTCATAAACTCTTGATGGAACTTGAGAACAACTAATTGTACCAAAAGTCAATTCAATATCAAGAGTTTCAGTTGTAAGCTCGGTACCTTTTGCGTGTATCTACGATGGATCCAACGAATTGATTTTTGACACATTTGTTTTACTTGATTGAATGTGGCTATCAGGATCTGCATCTTGACTTCCATCGTCAATTTCTGAAAAACTTCTTGTAACACTAGATAGCCCCTTCTTATTTTCATTAGTATCAACCACGGGAATATTGTTTGTCCTTACTTCAAGTTGTATATGAGCATCTTCAAAACTTACACTGGCAGTTTGATGTGCCTCTTTCAAGACCTTGTATTCAGGGTATGGAACATCATGTATCTCCTTGCGCTCAATCAATTGATATTTACAAGATTCCGACTTAATTTTTGCAAGCGTACATCTCTCAATACCAACTTTAGTATCTTATTCTATTCGTTCTTCAACTTTTTCCTGATCGTTAACTTCTGAGAAAACTGGCCTGTCTTTCTTAATAGTGAGATTGGAATCTAGTGAGTTTGATTGCAGGAGTAATACAATCTTGTTATTTTCCCACCAAAACATATAGGTATTGTCACGAACCTTGTAAGTAGTATTGATGTCACGGTACCAATGTCGCCCCAACAAAACGTGACAAGTATCCATATCCACCACTTCACATAAAATCTCATCTTTATAGTATTTTCCAATTGAGAAAGGAACGAAACAAATTTCAATTACCTTAGTCTTGATTCCCCCTTTGTTCCATTCAGTTTTGTATGGTATCATGAGTGCTTCTGTGGTTGAGCGTTTTGACCAATGCTTTGGAGACTTTATTTTCGTTGCTACCATGATTAATAATCACTTTACATACCTTATTGTTAATGGTGCATCGAGTTCGAAATATCTTGTCTTTGTGTTCTCCATTCTCTACATCGGCTGTTAGTGCATGAATATTCTTTTGTTGTTGTTTATAAACAAGTGGAAAGTCACATGCATCGTTGCCTTTCTTCATTCGGCTTTCGCGGTGTCGATTTCTCAACTCAAATGTATGCGCAGGATGCATCTGCGTCATGTTACTAAGTGAGTGTATATTGTCATCGAGTCGTTGCATGACTTGTTCAATCCATCGTTTGTCGACGACGGGTTGGATTTTACTAGTGCCATAGTTGGCCATCATGCCCGGTCAAATCCGGGCTCTGATACCACTTTGGTGCAGCAGAAGGGTGTTTCGAAATGAAGCAAGTATAAAAACCTAAGTTTAGGGAGAAAACGGAATTAATCCAAAATACTCAAGTTTATAATAATGATAATGATGATAATAATCTCTACACAAGCTAAGACTTATATGACTAAGTCTCCAAAACTAACTCAAACTAGTAAACCTAAACTAATAGAACTAATCAATCCAAACTAATTAGAGTTAGGAAACATAATTTAATAGGAAAACCTAAAATTATCCAAAATCTAATATAATTAAGAATTTTAAGCGAGATTGTCCTGCATCAGGAAGTCACGTGAAACAGTGATTGGTCTTCTGTTATAGTTGGACACATGAGCCTTCTAGAAGAATTGCAAATTGGGGTAATTACAGATCAGCACACTCGTCGAAATCTCATTTCAGGATCAGTCACTCAAATTTAAAATTTTGTTTCTCGATACCCCAAGTTTAAAACCTTAACACTTAAGTCCATATTCTGTTAAATCTAATAGACGTGTTTGTAAAAAGTCCAACATACTCCTGGTATATAATTTGTAATCTTATGTAATTATTGAGATAATTATGAAATTACAATTTTACCCCTAATTGATTAATAAACTTGATTGATACATTAAGGGCATGATGGTCTTTACAGGTAAACAAATGAAGAATTAATTTATTTAAATAACCTATGAAATAATAATATTGTCCCTCTCTTTTAACCCTAAATACACTCTTCTGACTTCTCTATCTCTAACCTAATGAATTAGATGTGCCTCCATCTCAACACAAAATCCTCGTCGGTCGTCGCTGCCGTTGTTCGTCGTTGCCGCTGTTCGTCACCACCGCTGGTCGTCGCTGCCGGTGTTCATCACCGCCGCTAGTCGGTGTCGCCACGCCTACCCGCTCTGGATCTAGGCATTTTGATCATCGCCGCTGGTCGTGCCGTTTGTCTTCGCCGATGAAGGTGAAGGTCGTGTGAAGGTCGAAGCTGCAGTAGACCTTGAGGGGAGGGAGGGACTCTCTGGTGGTGGATTCGAGGAGGTCGGACTGTTCAAGATTGTTGACGACGTTGGGGCAGGGAAAGATGGTCTGGATTGGAGCGTCGGCGAACAAGCTCGCCTCCCTCGCCGCCTCTCATCTCAGGGGCAGTCTGTTTCTTCACCGACGGCGAGGACCAAATCAGTGGTGTGCGGGTTTCAATCTCCGTCGACCTCCACCACGAGATCTAGGTTGGAGGTCGTTGTGACCATGAATGGGCTTCACCGTCGTTAGGGAAGATTGGCTTGAGGATTGAGATGGCTCGTGGCTATGGCTTAAGAAAAGATTGAAAAGTATTGCAGCTTTTGTTCTCGAACCTTGGTTGTTCCTTCATATGCAACAGCCAGGATATCCCATGCGGATTTGGCAGTTGTGCATGTGTTGATTAGTCTGAATACGTTCTTGTCAACACCATTAAAAATAGCATTCAGAGCTCGAGAGTTTCCCAGTGATTCCTCGTCTTCGTTATCAGTTCAGTCGTTTTCTAGTTTTGGACCGATAGGGTTACCATCATTATCACTGATTTGTGGGGCATTCCAACCATTGATCACAGCCCTCCGTGTTTTGTTGTCAAGGGACTTCATGAAGGCACACATGCGAGCCTTCCAATAGCCGTAGTTGCTTCCATCTAGAACAGGTGGTCGATTGATGGATCCTCCTTCTCTAGTATTGTCCATCTTGATCAAAATATTTGTTTAGGAACTCACCTAAAGCTGTAGGTGCCTCCTCTGATACCAATTGAAATTTTGATCAGGTAGTCGTGCAAGATGCCACACACAATGTTATGTATAAAGCTATAACACCGTGTATGACTACTTGTGTAGATAATGCAGGACAGTAAATATAAAGCTTAATAAACAATGACACAGCAAATTGTTTACCCAGTTCGGTGCAACGTCACCTACGTCTGGGGGCTCTCAACCTAGTGGAAAGGTTTCACTTATCAGTAATTCGTCAAAACATACAAGTACCTATGATCATCCCAAGATCTATAGTTTATGCTACTTATTACAGTGCAACCTATCTCAGGGTCTCCCCCTGAATCCAAGACTCGTCTTGATTCCACTCTTCGAGCAATCGCCTTGCTCTGTCGGTTCAAGATGTTGTTGAACGTTGTGGTTGCGTGCAGTCTTCACTCACGCGATCAGTAAACCCTCAATCACCTAACTCTCAATAGTTATGGTGATACACAATATCCTTAACACAATCTATAACCTCTCAGCCTGCAAACCTTCACGTCTAAGAGTTTTGTAAATTATTGTTAGGAAACAATAAAGGAACCACACAATTTCTAAGGGGGTAGCCTAAGCTTTTATAGCAATCGAGTATGAGTACTAACCCTAATGGGTTTCCTCTTAATCACCGTCTTTCTTCTTTCCAGAATCGGAGACGTTCTAGAACTTCTCATATTTCCTACACGGATTCGTACTTTCTGCAGAACATGGAATTTCCTGATTTTCGTTGATCAGGATGTTTGCCGAGATGTCGTCACTAATGTCACACATGATGTCGCATACGATGCTTCGAAATTCCTTATGACATTTTCTCTAGCTACTTAAAAATAAGCCAATCACCAAAACCGTCGTAACTACAATCTCCCCCTTTGGTTGTTTTTAAGGTCAGTATTCTTCGTCACATTCTTCGTCGTATTTGTTATCAGCTTTTCTTGTAGCGATCGGTAGGCGTCGTTTCGTGCATCATCGCGCATCTTGCATCTCACTCCCCCTTGCTTGCTCAAAAAGAGCCAAACGTAAAGAAATTCGAATAAAAGAGCAGGGAATAATAAAACACAAACTTAACTCACACACATTCCCGATCAGCAGTCGAGAATATGTATGAAACATGTTCAAAACAAATATAAATTAAAAGTTGTTCAGTGTTTCAGCGAAAAAATACTTAAAGTTTAAACAGAACTGCTACTGGAACTAGCAGTATCTTCTTCTGTAGCATCGGGAGAGGCATCTTGAGGAGTGTCTTTAGTGGAGTCAGGTAGGGAGGAGGAACCATCGTTGTCAGAGTCTGGAGGAGGCATTGACTTCAGCAGGTTAGCATAGTGAGATCTACGCTGGGAGAGATGCTTTAGTGCCATCTTTAGGTTGACGATGTCCTCGTCAAGTACAACTATCTCTCTCTCTCGAGCATTATGGCATCTCTGCTGGTCGTCTCTGTTGGAGGGGCAGCACCGGTAGCTCGACTGGTTGTCGCCTTGGTTGGTTTGACTTCTGTCATGACAAGATCAGGAGCATGCTTGCCCTCGAACAGCTTGTGGCTCACCACAATCATCTCTCCACGCTTTCCTGCCTTATCGGTTGTCTTCAACACATCAGGGTGTTGGTGCACTAGTAACTCAAAGATAAGGGAGGGAAAAGTAATAGGTATCTTCACAGCTTGTGATCTGGCATGTCTAATAAGATGATCAATAACAAACTGGCCAAAGTCAAGTGTGGAACCAGTACCTATTTTGAAGATGAGAATTGCCAGCTCCGGTTTGATGGAGGATGCATGTGTGGAGGGAGCCCAGTTCGCTACTCCGATACAGAATAGTATAGAGTACTTTGACGTGAGGTCCGAGGCTGCCACGGTGCCCTTAGTAGGCCACATTCTGCTTTTATCACCAGTAATCTCCTTGAGGACCTTGTTTAGGTCAGGTGGAGGCACAGAACGGACACACTTCCTCCCCAAGAAGGCATTAATGATGTCAGAGGAAATGTTGAAGCGTAGGCCTCTGACATAAACCTTCTCACAATCCGGATCATCTGGAGTACCAAATCCAGCAGGCAAGTTTGCAATAAACTCTTTGACCAACAGAGGATAGTGATTACCTATGTCGGTGATGGTCTTCATGAGTTCCGCCTGTTTCAGAAGCTTAACAATGGCTTCCAGTCTAAGGATCTCCAAGGACAGAGTCTTCTCGGGATATGTCATCCTCTGGAACAAAAATTCCCACCGTTTTGCACTGGCAGCAGAATGGAATGACACATTGTCATACGGAACACTTGGGGCGTTCTTGACCGGCTTCTGGCTTCCTGCCTTCTTTGCTTCCTTTACTGTTACTTCCTCTGCATCGTCATCAGTTTCTTCATCAACCAATCTCCTTTTGGAGACAACTTTCTTTCCTTTCTCTTTGGCGGTCAGCTTCTTCTTCTTGCTAGGGCCTCCAACATCCTTTACTTCCTTCTTTTTCTTGGTTTCCCTCAACTTTCCTACCATTACTGCGAGGCATTCATTTTCCTGTAACACTTTCTTTTTCAACGATGAAAGCACTGTGTGTGCTGTTTCAGCGGAATTTTCTGTTACATCTACTCTGACAGCCAGAGGCGCTTCTTCTGTGACATTAGCTGCGGCACTATTTTCCTTATCTACTCCTTCCAGATCGGTATCCCCGTCTCTGGTCTCTTCTTTCTTAGATTCTTCCTCGGCTTCTTCCGCATTAACAACTTCTTCTTCTCCTACCACAGCCTCATCTGTGGGTTCAGGAACGACATCTTTTACACCTTCTTCTTCACCCTCTCCTTCAGCAATCCATTCTAACCCATGACTGATCGGGGTTGTTGCTACGTTTAATTGTTGGCATAATTTTTTAGCGCAAAAGTAAGAAGTCGTGCAACATGTTACATGAGATGTGGAGCGACTTGTTACGATCCAGATTAGGAAAGATCAGAAGCTTTCCTATTTCGACGAAGCTTGGAGCGAAAGAAGAAAGACGTCACGAAGACTTGGAGCGCAAGAGAGTGACGTCGACAAGTCAGGCGACTTCCAGCTGGCAGTTACACGTCAGCAATAGGCAGCAACTCTACTTGCCTGATTTATTCAGGAAGTCAGAACAGGCAAGACGACTTCCAGCTGTCGTGGAAGGCGGCAACGACTTGCCTGATTTGTTCAGGAAGTCTGAAACTTCCTGTTCCTGATCCGAGAAGGATTAAGAATGTGAGCTGCTATAAAAAGCCTTTCGCTTCCCATTAGTAGATCATCCGTTCTTGTTCTAACAATTGCAAGATTTCTCAGAGCTCTTAACCGTGCACCATCGGCGTGTTGAGAGGCTGATTAAGATCCGCTAGAACGGATATTTGCTCCGATCAAACATTAAGTCGCGAAGACTAAGTGTTTGGATTGGTTAGGGTTTTTGTTTGTGATTGAAGATTCACAACTCCGTCAAAGAAGACAACGACACCGAGCATAGGCTTGCTCGAAGGGTGGAATTGAGAGGATCTCAAAGACAGGGGGAGAGGCCCTTGGTCGAGGTTGTTCACGGTGAGATCTATAGTAGCTTAGGACAATTGCTTGTGTGATAGCTAGTTGGTGCTTGAAGTTGTACTATTGACTACCTAATAGTGAAAACCTTTCCACTGGCAAAGTGCCCCCAGACGTAGGTGCGGAGTCACCGAACTGAGTAAGTTATTATCTGGTGTCGTTATTATCTGTTTACTGTTTTACTCACGGTTTACGTTCTTAGGCAAGTAGTCGATACACAAGTTACGACTTTTTGTTCGACTTCTTGACTCGGCTAGGATTCAGAATTTCAATTGGTATCAGAGGAGGCACCTTTTCTTTTAGGTGATTTTCCTGCAAAATTTCTGAATAGCCAATATGGACTCAAAGGAAGGAGGTTCAGTAAATCGACCACCAGTACTTGACGAAACAAATTATGGGTACTGGAAAGCTCGGATGTGTGCCTTCTTGAAGTCCCTCGACAGCAAAACCTGGAAGTCTGTCATCAATGGATGGGAGGAACCTTACTATGCTGATGCTCATGGAAATCAAACTAGCATCAAACCAGAAAAAGAGTGGAGCGCGGAAGAAGATGAAGCCGCCCTAGGTAATTCTCGTGCACTCAATGCTATTTTTAATGGAGTAAACAGGAATGTGTTTCGACTCATCAACACATGCACAAGTGCCAAAATTGCCTGGGACAGCCTTGTTGTTGCTTACGAGGGTACTTCCAAAGTCAAAGAGCAGAAGTTACAGTACCTCACGACTAACTTTGAGGCCCTGACCATGAATGAAGACGAAACTATTGCGGAGTTTAATGTGCGCATCAAGGATCTGGCCAGTGAATCATATTCACTTGGCAAGCCTATGACCGATGAAGATTTAGTCAGAAAAACGCTGAGAGCTCTAAGTCCCAGATTCAAGATGAAGATAACCGCCATAGAAGAACTCCATGACTTGAAGACACTGAAGTTTGATGAGCTCATGGGATCTCTAATGACTTTCGAGCTCTCCCTACCTCTTATCGAGAAGAAACACAAAGGTGTGACTTTCAAAATTTCTACTAAAAAACAAAAGAACTCCACGCACTCTGATTCGGATAGTGACATTGAGGAAACTATCACCATGCTGGCCAAAAACTACAACAAAGTCATGAAAAGATTCGGCCAGATGACAGGGAGGAACGTCACCCGAGAAGTCAGATACAAGCCGCAGCACAAGTTTCAGAAGCTCGAAAACACAACTAACGAAGGTAGACGAGGAGAACGATCAGGTAAAGGAGTTCAGTGCTTTGAATGTGAGGGGTATGGACACATGCAGAAGGAATGTCCCAACTTCTTAAAGAAACAAAAGAAGGGATTCAATACCTCTCTAACTGACGATGAAGATGAGGAAGACAATGACCTTGAGCATACAAGTAACTACGTTGCTTTCACTTCCTCCACAATAGATCAACCAGCTGAAAGCTCAAAGAAGTATGACTCTAATGATGAGCTATCCGATGAGACCCTCAACAACGCGTACAACGAATGGTATGTCAAGTGGCTTGAAGACTCTCAGGTAATCAAAAAACAGAATGCTCTCATTCTTACTCTTAATGAAGACAAGTCAAGACTTCTCGAAACGACTGTTGATCTCAAAAAGGAAGTTGCTCGACTAAAAAGCGAGTTAGAGCAGGTCACCAAGTCTGTAAAGATGATGAATCCAAGCACTGACACCCTAGACCAAATTCTCTTGATCGGAAAGCCATCCAGAAATATGGAAGGTCTTGGATACTCAAAAGAAGCTTCATCATCGCACACTGTCTTCGTCCCTCAGAAGGTTGACCCCTAGAAGTCGCGTCAGAAGTCTCCTAATTTCACGGCTGACCAAGCGACCAAACAGCCTCTTACCTTGGCCACTTCAAAGACGCAGAACAAAAGACATAACTGGGTATGTCACCACTGTGGACGAAGAGGACATATTCGACCTTTCTGCTATCAGCTATATGGGAGGAGCTTTGTCAAGAAAAGGACCACCATCAAGAAAGCACAACCACGTAAGGAATGGCGAATTAAGGAGGTAAACTTTCGAGCTAATATCGAGTACACTGCTCTAAAGGCTTCAACCAGCAACGATTGATACTTTGATAGTGGATCCTCTCGACATATGACGGGTAATAGCTCTTTCTTGGTCACTTTAATACCTTGCACGAATAGCTTCGTCACTTTTGGAGATGGAGTAAAAGCTATAGTACTCGGGAAAGGAAAACTCAACCTTCCTAACTCACCATGTCTAAAAGAGGCTCTACTGGTAGAAGGTCTTACAGCCAATCTCATCAGCATAAGTCAAATATGCGATTTAAATCTGGACGTCAACTTCACTCGTGACAAGTGCTCGGTAAAAGACGAACAGCAGAAGGAAGTCATGACAGGCCACAGATCCCTTGATAACTGTTATCTATGGTCTCCAACAGTCACAACCTTGCCAACCAAGTGCTTTCTATCCAAAGCTCAAGAGACAAAGCTATGGCATCAAAAACTTGGTCACATCAATTTGAGGAGCATGCAAAAGATTCTCTCTGAAAAGGTAATCATTGGAGTTCCCAACCTCAAGAACATTGAAGGAAAAATCTGTGGAGAATGCCAGATTGGGAAACAAGTCAAGACGTCACATAAGAAGGTACAACATCTTACTACTTCTCGTGTTCGACTTCGAAGCGATCATGGAAAGGAGTTTGAGAACATCAGCTTCGCAAATTTCTGTGATGCTGAAGGAATTGCACACGAATTTTCTGCTCCCATCACTCCTCAGCAAAACGGGATCGTTGAAAGGAAAAATCGCACTCTTCAAGAAATGGCAAGAGTCATGATGTTAGCAAAAGACATCCCGCAGCACTTCTGGGCTGAAGCTTTGAATACGGCGTGCCATATTCATAATAGAGTGACCCTTCGCCTTGGAACTTCGCTCACTCTTTATGAAATATGGAGGGGGAGAAAGCCGAATGTCAAATATTTCCATGTCTTTGGATCGATCTGCTACATACTTGCAGATAGGGAACCTCGACGCAAACTTGATCCTAAGAGCGACGAAGGCATCTTCCTTGGATACTCCAGAAATAGTCGGGCTTTTCATGTATTCAACAAACGCACCCGGACTATCATGGAATCCATCAATATCGTGATCGATGATAGTAACGAGCAACCCAGTGACGAGGACGAAGAAGTCCTAAATCTCTTAGGTGAAGTCAGACCAGAAGTCAGAGGAGAAGTCAGACCATAAGTCAAAGACGATGAGCGCAACAAAGAGTCTGAAGACGAAAGCCCAATCATCCCGAATAAAGAGGCATCTCCTATAAGTCAAAGAGCTCCGTCAAGAAGAATTCAGAAGAATCATCCACCGCAGGATGTGATTAGAGACATTAATGAGGGAGTGCGGACTCGACAAAAGGCATCTCTTGACTTCAAATAAATGATAGGTAACGTTTGCTTTATTTCCAAAATTGAGCCAAAGAATATACAAGAGGCCATCAATGATGAGTACTGGGTCAGCGCCATGCAAGAAGAATTGGTTCAATTTGCAAGGAATGAAGTCTGGGAACTAGTACCCAAGCCTGACAATGTCAATGTCATCGGGACAAAGTGGATATTCAAAAACAAGCCTGACGAACAAGGAAACATCACTCGAAACAAAGCAAGACTGGTGGCTCAAGGATACACACAAGTAGAAGGAGTCGACTTTGAAGAAACTTTTGCTCCAATAGCCAGACTAGAAGCCATACGACTTCTTCTCGGCATCGCATGTCATCTGCGTTTCAAACTCTATCAAATGGATGTAAATAGTGCCTTCCTTAATGGAAATCTCAACGAAGTCTATATGGCTCAACCAAAGGGATTTGAAGACCATGACTCTCCGCACCATGTCTACAAGCTAAAGAAAGCCCTCTACGGACTCAAACAAGCTCCACGAGCATGGTATGAACGTCTTACCCAATTCCTTGTACAGAATGGTTATATTCGAGGGGGAGTAGACAAAACTCTCTTTGTGAAGAAGGAAGGAAGGGACATCATGATTGCTCAAATATAAATCAATGACATTGTATTTGGAGGGAAGTCAGACAAGATGGTGGAACGTTTCGTCCAACATATGCAGTATGAATTTGAGATGAGTATGGTCGGTGAGCTCACATACTTCCTAGGCTTCCAGATCAAGCAGATCAGATGGAATATTTATCTCTCCAAGTAAATATGCAAAGAACATTGTCAAGAAGTTCAGGTTAGAAAAGGCCTCACACAAGAGAACTCCTATTGCCACACATGTCAAATGCACAAAGGACGAGATGGGAGAATCAGTTGATCAAAGTCTTTATCGAAGCATAATAGGAAGTCTTCTCTATCTAACAGCAAGTCGACCCGACATCGCTTACTCCGTGGGAGTCTGTGCTCGATATCAAGCCAATCCAAAAGTCAGTCACTTAGCTCATGCCAAGAGGATCATAAGGTACATCTCGGGAACTTCTGAATTGGGTCTACTATATTCCTTTGATACCTCTCCTACTCTTGTTGGATATTGTGATGTTGACTGAGCGGGAAGCACACCAGATCGAAGAAGTACCTCTGGAGGTTGTTTCTACCTGGGGAACAATCTTGTATTGTGGTTCAGCAAAAAGTAAAATTGTATTGCTTTGTCTACTGCTGAGTCCGAATATATTGCAGCCGGAAGTAGCTGTACTCAGCTTTTTTGGATAAAACAAATGTTGGCAGAGTATGGAGTCAAGCAAGAAGTCATGACTTTATTCTGTGATAACATCAGTGCTATTAATATCTCGAAAAACCCAGTGCAACATAGCAAGACAAAGCATATTGACATCAGGCACCACTTTATTAGAGAGCTTGTAGAAGACAAGAAGATAAAGCTCGAGTGTTTACCCACTGAGAAACAAGTCGCAGACATCTTTACAAAGGCGTTAGATGCCAACAGGTTTGAAAGTCTGAGGTCAACCCTTGGACTTTGCTGTCTGGAGTAACCAGAAGTCAAGCAAGAAGAGGGAGAGCTTTTAGTTGATTTTACTCTCTCTCTCTATCAGGACCAACCAGGGTCCACAAAATCAAGCCGGGCCCAAATCTTTTTATCAAAAGTCCAGTAGTCTTATTTGAATTTTAAAAAGAGAAAAAAAAATGATTGCACTCTGACGATCAACCAATCAGCAATCGTTCTGTTCAACTCCCACGCAAAAAAGGTTCTGCACCTCCTCCACCTTTTGAAACCGCTAGGGCACCAAAAATCAAAAATTCTGCAACTGAAAGATTTTGTTTTCTCCTCTCAAGAGCAAATCCTATCAAGCTTTCTGCCAAATGGTTGGTACCCGAAGCGGATGAATACCATCTGCCTCCAAGACGCTACGAGCAAAAATTAGGGCAAAAGTAATTGCCAAGAAGTTGTCGGCCTCCAAATCGACGACAAACAAATATGGAGTGAAGATTCGTGGAAGAAATCTGCCTGGGGAAGGATCGGCGAAACCTAAGGATGGACCAATGGAGGCGATTACCTCCACTGAAGAGAAGGACAAAGCTGCCAACCTAGAAGAGGAAGGCTCTCACACTTCGCAGACGCCACCACAAGGTACTTCTACTACCCTTTCTGTAGAAAACATCATAGACAAAGAGGCGTCTAAAGAGGCTCAAGGAACTCTCCCCCCTGAGGACCATGAGGCCGTCTGTGGAGATAAATCTAGCCCCCAAAAATCTGCACCTACGCCAGAAAAATCCCCACCAACATAAGTCTTGCAAAAAGCCGATAGCCCACCTGTAGTCCAGGACAGTGAACCTGGGATAAATGAAGAAACTGAAGTCATCCCAGAAGTTGCTCAACATGTAGAGAACATTATCAGTATAGAAGAAAGAGATGTAGCAGAAGCCATGGAAGAAGAAGCTGTGCCTAAAAGGCTTGAGAGAAGGAAGCTACCAACAAGAAGGTTGGTCGATGAAGAAGAAGAACCCTAAGTATCGAGGAGATTGACCCCAAAGAGGAAAACCACAGAGAAAGGAGGAGCATCTGCTTCTAAACAGCCAAAAAAGTCTAGAAGGAAGTCACTAACTTCTGTAGCAACATCTGCTCCAGAAGAAGAGGAATCTGAAGAAGAAGACACCCAGATTGTACTACCACGGGTCAAAAAGGCAATGGGAGGGCAGAAACTCCCCAAGAATGTGCCTAAAGCTCTTACAGATAATATCTCCTTCCACTCTGTAGACAGCGCGGTTAAGTGGCAATATGTATACCAGCGCAAGATCTATCCAGAAAGAGAGCTTTCCACAGAGGCGCAGGGGATAAACTCGATCGTGGAACTTCTTCGAAGAGTAGGCCTGACCAATACGGTCATAAATATTGGGCCATTCTACCCAGCATTGGTCAAAGAGTTTATTGTCAACCTTTCAAGCGAGTTTGATGATCTAGAAGACGCTGAATACATAAAGGTGTTCGTTCGGGGAGAATGCTTCTAGATATCTGCCTCAACCATCAATACCTATCTTGGCAGAGAAGACCCAAAAGTCACTCCAGAAGTCCCGCACTTGAACAAAGTAGCGGTCGAGATCACTGGAGGACGGAAGAAGGTCTGGCCCGTCAAAGACACCATTACGGCCACTAAGCTAACTGCTAAATACTCAATACTCTACCGCATTGGCCTGGCAAATTGGGCACCTTCTACACATGGGTCGAGCATCAAAACCGAATTGGCTAAACTCATATACCAAATAGGTATGCAGTCTTCTTTTGATTTTGGCTCATATGTTATTGAACATCTAGTCAAGCATGTCAAATCACGTGCTGTAAAACTTCCTATCGAGTTTCCTTCATTGATCACCGGTCTCCTTCTCCAACAATGTCCTCACATTGTTCGAGAGTCGGATGTTCCGAGTAAGAAGCCACTGCCCCTTGCTATCAGCCTCAAGAACTTCGAAGGCAAGCATTTGAAGGACCTCGCACCTCCTATAGCCAAAGCATCAGGAGCTGGTTCAAGCTCTCGACCTTCAGGACCACTTGGTACTAGGATGGAGGAAGAATTGGTGGAGATGATCGATGATCTGGAGAAGTCAATTGCTATGCTATCAACCCGCAAAGTCGCCTGTGAAGCTCTTCTCGATGAACTCCGCTCTGCACCTGCTAATGAAGATAATGTTGATGACTCCACTTCATTTTAAGTATTTCTCTGATCCACTCTGATAAACTTGTTCCAAGCACACTCTTAAATTCTCGGGGACTGTCCGAGTTAAATTTCCGCACACTATGACTTTTTATTTTTGGATATATTTGCTCATGTTTGAGCTGGATATTTGCTCATCTTTGAGCTGTTTATTTTGGTCATGGTGTGAGCTGGTTTTTACCCTGCTGTTTAGTCAAATTTCATTGTATGATTACCTTTGGCAATATTGTTAGACAAGCAGGGGGAGATAGATAGGATACGCCAGAAGTTACGCCAAGAGTTACGCCAGAAGTCGCGCCAGAAGTTGTGCATAGAAGTCGCCGCTTCAGAAGTTAAACCAGAAGCCGCTCCAGAAGATAAACCAGAAGCCGCACAAGAAGTTGCATCAGAAGTCACATAACTTGCTGTGTGCGTAACTGCCTCAAGGTGACGATGTGCCTGAAATGTGTTTTAAGTCACATTACATGTTGTGCGTAACTGCCACAAGATAACTCACTTGCTGTGCGTAACTGCCACAAGATGAAAATGTGCTTAAAAAGGTGTTTGCCTAAAAAATTGCCAAAGGGGGAGATTGTTGCTACGTTTAATTGTTGGCATAACTTTTTAGCGCAAAAGTAAGAAGTCGTGCAACATGTTACATGACATGTGGAACGACTTGTTACGATCCAGATTACGAAAGATCTGAAACTTTCCTATTTCGACGAAGCTTGGAGCGAAAAAAGAAAGGCGCCACGAAGACTTGGAGCGCAAGAGAGTGACGTCGACAAGTCAGGCGACTTCCAGCTGGCAGTTACACGTCAGCAATAGGCGGCAACTCTACTTGCCTGATTTATTCAGGAAGTCAGAACAGGCAAGACGACTTCCAGCTGTCGTGGAAGGCGGCAACGACTTGCCTGATTTGTTCAGGAAGTCTGAAACTTCCTGTTCCTGATCCGAGAAGGATTAGGAATGTGAGCTGCTATAAAAAGCCTTTGGCTTCCCATTAGCAGATCATCCGTTCTTGTTCTAACAATTGCAAGATTTCTCAGAGCTCTTAATCGTGCACCATCGGCGTGTTGAGAGGCTGATTAAGATTCGCTAGAACGGATCTTTGCTCCGATCAAACATTAAGTCGCGAAGACTAAGTGTTTAGATCGGTTAGGGTTTTTGTTTGTGATTGAAGATTCACAACTCCGTCAAAGAAGACAACGACACCGAGCATAGGCTTGCTCGAAGGGTGGAATTGAGAGGATCTCAAAGACAGGGGGAGAGGCCCTTGGTCGAGGTTGTTCACGGTGAGATCTATAGTAGCTTAGGACAATAGCTTGTGTGATAGCTAGTTGGTGCTTGAAGTTGTACTATTGACTACCTAATAGTGAAAACCTTTCCACTGGCAAAGTGCCCCTAGACGTAGGTGCGGAGTCACCGAACTGGGTAATCATCTCTGGTGTCGTTATTATCTGTTTACTGTTTTACTTACGGTTTACGTTCTTAGGCAAGTAGTCGATACACAAGTTACGACTTTGTGTTCGACTTCTTGACTCGGCTAGGATTCAGAATTTCAGGGGTCAAGTCATTCTTTTCCTCTTCAGGATTTATCAATTCCTCAACCACCCCTTCTTGAGGGGGTTCCAGATTTTCCAGTAGTGACTCTAACAAGTCACTATTTCTAGAAGTATCAGTATTCGATACAATGGAAGAATTGATACCTGGGAGACTTGCTGAAACTGGCGCAAGGATGATTTGCATAGAGGTTTCTTGGTTCCCTTGGTCAATGCCAGTTTCTCGCTGAGGGCTTGTAAGTTTCGTCATCGTGAAAGCAGAGCTTCCAGTTCGGGTCCTTTTGGGAACTCGGGAAAAGACGGGTATTGGTGCTTCCTCCGGTGCAATTTCTCTGGAGGATCCCTCGGCATTCTTCTGTGGCTTCAGTCCTTTGATTCATACCCCATGTTTGTTGGTGCCGGGTTTGCTGCTTTTGGGGATTTTTGCCTCGGTTTTCTTGGTTTTTCGACCGTCTGTGGCTTTCTTCGGCGTCAGATTGCTCCTTGTTTTCACCATTTTTTTCCGAGAGTGGTAGAGTTTTGTGCAAGAGTTTTGAGAGAAGAGAGTGAAATATTCAAGCAGAGGCAGACTAGGTTTTTGAAAAAAAAAAACAAAATCAAATTTGTAGGTAGCAGAGCGTATCTCACGACCTTTCCTCTTTTTATTTGGGCTTTTGGCATGCTTGGCCCAATGACATGTGTTGGTATTTTTGAATCGGTTCATGAATAGGTACCAACTAACTCCTCTCAACCGTTTTAGCAACTTCGATTACTTGTTGATGGTGCAGAGACCGAGTGACGTCTTGAGTTACTCGAATTTTCTTGCATCTAATGGCTTAATAAAAATGTCAGCAAGTTGCTTCTCTGTATAGATGTGCTCTAGGACGATCTTCTTGTCTTCGACCAGCTCGCGAATGAAGTGGTGTCTAATGTCAATATGCTTGGTTTTGCTGTGTTGAACCGACATTATCACAATACAAAGTCATGGCTTCTTGTCTGACATTGTATTCGACTAACATTTTCTTCATCCATAGTAATTGTGTGCAGCTACTCCCAGCAGCGATATACTCAGATTCGACAGTGGACAAGGCAACACAATTTTGCTTTTTACTAAACCATGATATGAGGTTATTGCCAAGGAAGAAGCAACCTCCAGATGTGCTCTTCCTATCTGCTGTGTTTCCAGCCCAATCAGCATCACAATACCCCACCAATGTAGAGGATGTGTCGAATGAGTATAGTAAACCCAAGTCAGTAGTCCCAGAGATATATCTTATAAATCTTTTCGCTTGGGATAGATTACTAACCTTAGGATTAGCTTGATATCGTGTACGTACTCCCACAGAGTAGGCAATATCAGGTTGACAGGCAGTAAGGTAGAGAAGACTACCAATAATGCTTCTATATAGGTGTTGGTCGACGGCTTCTCCTGGATCATCTTTAGTCAGCTTGATGTGTGTAGCTGCAGGTGTCCGTTTATGTGAAGCTTTCTCTAGTCCAAATTTCTTGACAATATTCTTCGCATATTTGCTTTGAGAGATGAAAATGCTATCTTTTAGCTGTTTGATTTGAAAGCCTAGGAAATAGGTAAGCTCTCCACCATGCTCATCTCGAATTCTGATTGCATTTGTTGGATAAAGTGTTCTACCATCTTCCTTGACATCCCTCCAAAGACAATGTCATCGACATATATTTGGATTATCATCACATGTCCGTCCTCATTTTTCACAAATAGAGTCTTGTCGACTCCCCCTCTAGTGTAGCCGCTTTGAATCAGAAATTTTGTGAGCCTTTCATATCAAGCCCTTTGTGCTTGTTTCAATCCATAGAGGGCCTTCTTGAGTTTATACACATGATCTGGGGAGTGAGGATCAACAAATCGTTTAAGTTGTGACACATACACTTCTTCGTTGAGATCTCCATTCAGAAAAGCACTTTTGACATCCATCTGGTAAAGTTTAATCTGTAGATGGCATGATATCCCTAGTAGGAGTCTGATTGCTTCAAGTCTTGCTACAGGAGCAAAGGTCTCATCGAAGTCTACTCCCTCAATTTGAGTGTACCCTTGAGCTACTAACCTTGCCTTATTGCGAGTGCTGTTACCAAGCTCATCGGATTTATATTTGAAGATCCATTTTGTGCCAATGACATTTCCTTCACATGGCTTGGGCACCAGTTCCCATACCTGGTTCTTCTCAAATTGAATCAGTTCCTCTTGCATAGCATTGACCCAATACTCATCATTGATGACTTCGTTGATATTTTTTGATTCAATTTTTGAAACGAAGCATATATTACCTATCATCTCATTGTAGTTCACAGGAGTTTTTGTCCGAGTTTGTATGCCTTCATTTAAATCTCCAATTACTCCAGAGATAGGATGATTAGCCTGGGTTCTTCGTGAGGGGTTCTTGTTGTTGGCTTCAGGAGCTGCCTTATCGTTATTGGTACTAGGGCTCGCATCATTGTCTTCTGACTTGCTGCTAGCATCTTCACTGGCATCCGCAATAGCATCCTTCCTAACATTGTTTGGATAAACTCCTCTTCGTATGTCGCATCTTCTGGGGCATCTTCACAGTCATCATCAACAACAACGTTGATTGATTCCATCATAGTCTTAGTTTGTTTGTTGAAGACCCAGAACGCGCGACTATTCCTTGAGTAGCCAAGGAAGATGCCTTCATCATTCTTTAGATCAAGTTTTCGACGAGGTTCTCTATCAGCCAGAATATAACAGGTGGATCCAAAGATATGGAAGTACTTAACATTGGGCTTTCTTCCCCTCCATATTTCATAATGAGTTACTAACATACCTGGTCGGAGAGTGACTCTATTGTGGATATGGCAAGCAGTGTTAAGTGCTTCTGCCCAGAAGTAAGTTGGTATGTCCTTGGCCAGCATCATTACTCTAGCCATCTCCTGTAGAGTTCTGTTTTACGCTCAACAATGCCATTTTGTTGGGGAATAATTGGTGCTGAGAACTCATGGGCTATCCCTTCTGAGTTGCAGAATTCTGCACATTTACTGTTTTCGAACTCTCGACCATGATCACTGCGAAGACGAATTATTTTGCCAATGGTCTCCCCTTTTTCTCGTTGGACCTGGACGCATAGATTCTTGAAGATTGAAAAGGTATCTGATTTTTCACGAGGGAAATCAACTCATGTGTATCGTGAGTAATCGTCTACACATACAAAGACGTAGCGTTTTCCTCCAAGGCTTTCAACTTGCATTGACCCCATGAGGTCAACGTGTATTAGCTCAAGCACTCGAGAGGTGGTGATATGCTGCAGCTTCTTGTGTGACATCTTTTTTTCTTTCCAATCTGGCATTCTCCGTAGATCTTTCCTTCCACAATTTTCAGGTTTGGAATTCCAGTAATGGCCTGCTCTGAGATTGCCTTCTGCATACTCCTAAGATTTAGATGTCCAAGCTTTCTATGCCAAAGTTTGGTTTCTTCCGCTTTGGAGACAAGACACTTTGTTTCTTCGATATGAGATTCGGGCGACCAGATGTAACAATTATCCATTGAGCGGATTCCTTGTAGAATAGTGACTTGATCGAAACTTTTTACTATACAGACTACTTTAGTAAATTTTACTTCTGAACCCAGATCACAGATCTGGCTGATGCTAATCAGATTTGGTTTGAGTTCTTATACAAGTAATGCTTCAGTTAGACAAGAAGCTCCTGGATGCTTGAGCAGTCATTTTCCAATAATTCGAGCTCGAATCTCATCTCCAAAAGTAATATAGCAGTTTGTATATAATTTGAGATTGGAAAGAAACTTTGGAGTACCTGTCATGTGTCGAGAACATCCACTATCGAGATACCAGTCTTTGTTGGTGTAAGCACTCAAGGAGGTATATGCAACATTAGCTCGATAGACTAGATTCTTCGGTCTCCATTCAAGGTGGGATGATTTCTGAGGAGTTGAGAGATGACCTTGATATCTCCTTTGATTTTGTGGTGACTGGGTTTGCTTCTTCCCATGGAGTTGAAAGCAGAATTGTGTGATGTGACCCCTTCGACCATAGTAATGACATATCCACTGATATTGATAAGCTGGTTTTCTGGAATATTGATGTCTGTGTGGAGGATGTCTTTTGGTAGTTGATTGACAAGAACATGTTATAAAAGATGACATGACATTTGTTGTAGGTCGTCCTGTAGGATGTGTCGTGTCATCCTGTATTTTCTTGTCAACCATGGCTTGTTGTGGGACAAACTTTGTGAGTGTTGATGAGGCGGTATTATGTGTGTGCCCTAGAACCGTCATATCTTTGGACTGCTTTCCTACTAATAGGAGTTTGTCAAGGCTTTCTATGCTAGGATTCATCATCTTTACTGATTTAGTCATAAGACTAATTTCTCCATTAAGTCTGGTGATTTCGCGTTTTAGCTCTACAATCGTCTCTAGGAATCTAGATTTGTCGTTGGTAAGAATGATGATATGTTCTCCTTGTTGATCAAGGATCAGAGTTTCCTTGACCCATCTGGTATGTAAGCTTTTGTATGCCTCGACTAGTTTCTCTTTAGTCCAATTCTCGTTTGGGGTTGGATGATGGAGATCATCATTGATATTGGCTGAGTTATCAATGTTACATACAGAAGTAGTAGTAGTGAATGCAACAAAGTTGCTTACCTCCTCAGTGCCACTATCTTCATTGTCATCATCTGATAAGGTAGCATTATATCCTCGTTTTTGTTGTTTGAGGAAATTTGGACATCCTCTGTGAAGATGATCGAATCCTTCACATTCATGACACTGAGGTCCTTTGATCTTGTTGTTTTCCTCTCCACTTCTGTTTGGTTTGTCAAGACTTCCTCCTGTTGGGGGGAAAAACGGTCTCCCCTCTCTCGCGCAACAACACGCGGTCGTGGCAAGTACAAATAAACCGGTAAGATATCGAGTCGAATCCACAGGGACTAATGAGGGTCGTAGGTTGTTTTGAGTGTTTGTATTTATTTTAGTAAACTACCAACAAGTAAATAGCAATAACATGATAACGATGGAAGTAAAGCGCCTGGGGTGCTAGACAAATAGCAATGTAAATAAGTTTGCGAGTTTTAATTCCTTTGGATCAAAATTAATGTTGAGCCTATGTCTTAAGTGCCGACCTCGCCTTTCGGTAATGAGGTTGGCCTAATCCCGAGTCTCCTCGTGCCCTTTCGGTATTGAGAACAACTCGAGACCGCATCAGATTGACAATAATAAGCTAAGGGTTATTATGAGGTGCCAAGACACAGTCTTGAGCCTACAACCCTCGGTGGATGTTAGGTCCAGATTCTATTCCTTCTCTTTCGGTATCAGATAGAACCCCTCAAACATATATTGTAAAGCGTCAATTAAACAATACATGCATTCAAACAACAATCCACACAACAAAGTCTTCAATTCTATAACTAATACCTCAATAAAATCAATAATCACATTACAAATGTCTAGCACCCATGGCTAAGGGATTTAGCTCTCAACCATGGTGCTCAAATCAACCATCATCATAAAATCAACAAAATGAAACAACAACATCAAAATAAACTAGTAAATAGGGATAGAAATTGCTCTTGGTGTTCTTGAGCAAGACGGTTCTTCAAGGTTGGTGGATTTGATGGTGGGAACCTCTCCAAAGTTTCCTTTCCTAGCTCCAAAGGTTGGTTCTATGGTGGAATCCACTCCAAAGCTCCCAAAGTGTCAAGAATAGATGAAGAACTCTTCAAGTTTGATGAAGAACAAGAGGTTGGAGCTCTCAAACTCACCTCTTTCCTCCTCCACTCGTTTTTGGTGTTTGCCCAACTCCTCCACCTCCAAAATATATGATTTCTGCACTTTATTAGCAGTTTCGCGCCTTAGTCACGATTTTTCCTTGGTAGGCACGATCGTGCCTCACCTAGGCACGATCGTGACTCAAATCGTGGGAGCCCACGGTAAGTTTCGAGCAAAATTCGGCCAAAAATTCATTTAGGCACGATCGTGCCTCCTCTAGGCACGATCGTGACCCCTTGAAATCTTCACCAATGGATTAGATCTTCACAATCCGCTCAAATCGACACATTATGGGCCCCAATCGCACTTCGGACGAGAAATCTACACCATCGGGAAGTTTCAGCTGTTGTGCAGAACTTTCTTAACCGATTTTCAGCTCTAATTGTGCCTTGCACCTACAAAATGTCAAAAACACACAAAGGATCAAAAGTACCAAATTAATGGCTCTAGAAAGCCGAAATGAGGACAATTCGGTGCTCAAATGCGGGTCAGAAGTGTAATTGCGAGGTCACATTCGGACCCGCAACACCTCCTGTTTGAGCTTTTTGTGGAGTTTTGTTTCTGGCATTTGTTGAGACATTCCGTCCACCCATTCGACTGAATCTTCTCATGACTTTGTTGTAATTTTTTGTGAGAAGGGCCTTTGTAGCATCGATGTCTTCTTCAAAGTCAGAATTCTCAGATTCTGGTTGCTTGTGTGTTGAGCTTTTGAAAGCAACTCCTTTATTTCTTTTGTTGATATTGGGCATAGATAACTCATAGGTCATCAGAGATCTCATCAGTTCATCGAATTTTAAGATCTTGAGGTCATGAACTTCCTCAATTGCGGTGATCTTCATCTTAAATCTAGGGTTAAGAGCACGCAGAGTTTTTCTAACCAATTTTTCATCAGACATTGGTTCGCCTAGAGAATAGGATTCATTGGCTAGATCACGAATACGAACATTGAATTCAGCGATTGATTCGTCCTCTTTCATGACAAGGGCTTCGAAGTTGGTTGTCAAGTATTGCAGCTTTTGTTCTCGAACCTTGGTTGTTCCTTCATATGCAACAGCCAGGATATCCCATGCGGATTTGGCAGTTGTGCATGTGTTGATTAGTCTGAATACGTTCTTGTCAACACCATTAAAAATAGCATTCAGAGCTCGAGAGTTTCCCAGTGATTCCTCGTCTTCGTTATCAGTTCAGTCGTTTTCTAGTTTTGGACCGATAGGGTTACCATCATTATCACTGATTTGTGGGGCATTCCAACCATTGATCACAGCCCTCCGTGTTTTGTTGTCAAGGGACTTCATGAAGGCACACATGCGAGCCTTCCAATAGCCGTAGTTGCTTCCATCTAGAACAGGTGGTCGATTGATGGATCCTCCTTCTCTAGTATTGTCCATCTTGATCAAAATATTTGTTTAGGAACTCACCTAAAGCTGTAGGTGCCTCCTCTGATACCAATTGAAATTTTGATCAGGTAGTCGTGCAAGATGCCACACACAATGTTATGTATAAAGCTATAACACCGTGTATGACTACTTGTGTAGATAATGCAGGACAGTAAATATAAAGCTTAATAAACAATGACACAGCAAATTGTTTACCCAGTTCGGTGCAACGTCACCTACGTCTGGGGGCTCTCAACCTAGTGGAAAGGTTTCACTTATCAGTAATTCGTCAAAACATACAAGTACCTATGATCATCCCAAGATCTATAGTTTATGCTACTTATTACAGTGCAACCTATCTCAGGGTCTCCCCCTGAATCCAAGACTCGTCTTGATTCCACTCTTCGAGCAATCGCCTTGCTCTGTCGGTTCAAGATGTTGTTGAACGTTGTGGTTGCGTGCAGTCTTCACTCACGCGATCAGTAAACCCTCAATCACCTAACTCTCAATAGTTATGGTGATACACAATATCCTTAACACAATCTATAACCTCTCAGCCTGCAAACCTTCACGTCTAAGAGCTTTGTAAATTATTGCTATGAAACAATAAAAGAACCACACAATTGCTAAGGGGGTAACCTAAGCTTTTATAGCAATCAAGTATAAGTACTAACCTTAATTGGTTTCCTCTTAATCACCGTCTTTCTTCTTTCCAGAATCGGAGACGTTTTGGAACTTCTCATATTTCCTAAACGGATTCGTACTTTCTGCAGAACATGAACTTTTCTGATTTCCGTTGATCAGGATCTTTGCCGAGATGTCGTCAATAATGTCACACAGGATGTCGCATACGATGCTTCGACATTCTTTATGACATTTTCTCTAGTTCTTTCAAAATAAACCAATCACCAAAACCGTCGTAACTACAAATTAAAAAATCATTATTTAAAAAAATAGACAATGCCAAAATTAATAAAATAGGAGATATACCTTAAACAGAGTGTTCTTCGTTTGAGAGACATTTGCTACTTCTTTTCCTCACCGATGTCCTATTTATACAAAATGGCCGATGTCCTATTTATACAAAATGGAGAGAGTGGGTGGAACAAAAGGTACTGTCACATGATGTTCACCTAATTTTCAATTAGAATCATAATAACTCTGGAAAAAATTATTTAGAATCCCCTAAAATGACATTTGAAGAATTTGTATTATTGACATGTACACTTAATTATTTAAGTGTTTGTCTAGTTGAACGGATAATTAAATTATGGTTTTGTTTAGACGTTTGCTTTAATGATGTTCTTTTATAAATAAAACCTTGTTTGACGTTGTCTTAAGTTTTATATAAATTAATCGGCTGAGTTAATTAATAGAAAATAACAAATTCTCTAGTGAACACCGATGGCGGTCTCAATCGGATTGACAGTACATCAGGTCTTGGAGTGGTCATTTGAGATAGCAATCGGCATTGTTTAGGAGCCAAAGGCAGAGCGGTGGCGTGGAGTTTCTAATCTAACTGTAGCCGAAGGTCTAGTTTTGCTGGAAGGGGTCAAGTGAACTAGTAAGTTATTTTTTGAAACCTTTTAGGCGGAGTTGCGCTCTGTATTAGAGATAGATTTGTCCTAATAAAATGACTATCCTTCCTAAAAAGAATTAAGATTATATATACATAAATTAGCTGTATCCCAATAATAACTCATGATGACAACACAAGCACCGTCGTGCTTTTTCTTGTCGGCGTGTCTTCATATATAACTCATTTTAATTAAATGTAGCTCCTTTTTCATTGGCCGATCAAGTTGGAAGAGTTAAGGAATGGACAGTTTCACTATATTGATTCTACACGAAAGTCCCCGAACAAGACGATCATAAGCATGCGTGAATTAATTGAACACAAATACTGTCCAATAATATGAAACTCACATGCTCTCTTGATTCATTTATTTAATTGAGTTTGTTATATGCACGTGATAGTTAATTCTGGCCAATCCGTCTCTAATGTGTATATGTTAAGCGAGCTGCTAAATTGAGATCTCCGGAAGGTTTAATTGTTAAGGAATGTTTTGAAATTTTAGAAACAAATGTAAATTATAGTATATGTTTTGTTTGTAGATCATATAACTCGGCTACTTATGAGGTCGCTAGTTTAGCCCGTCTGTGCTTTGATCGTGAGTTTGTTTTCGGGCAATTTCCAAACTCACTCGCCTGCAGTGTTATAAAAAAAAGGCCGCCTACTGCCCTGTTTTAAGCTAATTGAAAAGTGGTGAACGTTTTGGTTCATCAGGCGGTCCAAGCGACCATCTGGGCGATCAAACGGCCGTTTAGGCATCTAGGCGGCGCGTATAGGCGGACGCTTAGGCGCTTAAACAGCCGATTAGGCGTACCAGAATTTTAGTTTCTTACAAAAATCAATTAAAACTTAAAATTTAAAACGTTAAGAATAAGAAATAAGACAGAGTCGCTTCGTTCCCTTGTCTCACCTTAGACCCTTACGCCCTAAACCTCTTCGCCTCTGACGAATGTCCGTCGCCCGCCACACCTTTTTTGCGAATCAATCGAAGTCAGAGCTATGTACTTTAAACTTCACTTCATGTTTGTAACAGATGATTTGTATTTGTTTATTCATTTTTAAGAGTTGATTTGTTTATTCAATTTGTGCGAGTTTAAGGTTTATTTTCAAATTTTCACGGTGAAAATTGTTTAAACGGTTTTGTGATAAAAAATCAGTTTTTTTAGATTGTTAGTTTCGTAATTTTTATCCTTAAAGTTGTTGTGACTGCTTATCACTACTTTAGATTGTTCTAAAAAAATTGTGGTGATTGAGTCACTTTAGTTGTACTTGATTTCGGTCGATTTCTCGGTTCCCGTTTATTTTGCAAAACCCTACATGCATGTACATTCAAAAAGGTATAATAATCAATCTGAAAGAGAAAAAGTATGTAAGTCAAATTTTATAGTTGGGCACATGGGCCTTCTAGAAGGGTTATTTATGACAAGAAATGACAGATAAGATACAGATGGGCCCACTTCGTTCATTTTCTTCTTTATCTTTTAGGGCTATTTACTTAACAGATCATCAAATTAATCATATTATTCTGATGTTTATTTTTAGAATAAACAATACAATAATGTGGTGTTTTTATGTCCGTATCAAAAGAAACTTTTTAAAAAGTGTTTAGAAAACAAAAACACTTTTCAAATATCGTTTTCTATTTTATAAATTTTTTAAAAAATACTGGAATATTCTTTTATAAAATTAGAAGAAAAAAAATAAGTTCAAAGTATTTTTATTTATTGAAATATTTTTATACACGGGTAATTTTATCATTTTTTAAAACTTGTTATTTGAAACGTGGTATTTAACTAATAGACAATGTTAAAAAAAATTTCAAAACTGGTCAAGAAGATGTTATTTTATTGTTAGCCGCAATTATGTGGATAGATATATATATTCTAATTTTCTTGTTTGATAAAATCTAGGTTAAACTAAATTCCCTTCCAAGAATGTTCCTCGTTGAGCCTACCTTAATTCGAATGTTCTTGTCTGAAATATCCTAGTGCATGGGTCGATCGTATTCGAATTAATGTTCCTCGTTGAGCCTACCTTAATTATGTCCAGTTGTATAAATTACAAAGCCCATAATGATGAGTGATGAGTATATGTAAACATAGAGAGCAATATTTAAAATAAATATAATTTATTAAATTCATACATTTAATGCACGATATGAGATAAGGTGGTGGGTTCAAGCGCAAGAGATATAATTAAGTCTTATCATTAAAATGCATAGGTCAATATTTTACTTTAATTGTAATATAAATATATAATGATGCTCAGGAGTTACGATATATTTACTTTTCTGAAATTCTATTTTGTAATTGTATTTTCTATAATTTTAGAAACAACTGGATTTTGAGATTTAGACATGTGAAAATTATTACTGAGATAATTTAGAATCTATTACAGTTTTAATTATGATGATTAAGATATTAAGTTGTAATTTTTTTCCGAATATCTCAGTCACAATATTATAAATCTTCACAAACTCCCGAGAGCACTAGATATATATATATATATATATATCCAAGTAAGAGACATTTAATTAATTTCCCACCCTATATTTCCCAGGTAAAATTAATATTCCATCAATTTAACAACACAAATAAATAAAATAACACACTATAAATTCACTTCTTTTAATTATAAGGATAGCCTTTATTATTACAATATTTCAACCGGTAAGTTTGTGGGAAGACAGTCCCGATCAAGGCCCGATCGGGCTGCGATTGCCATAACACGACCGCACAATTTCCCGATCTAGTCACAAACAAGAATCATACAATATAATTAGTGTAAGACACTCCAGATCATGCAATATACTTGTTTTTAGAATTATTAGACTTGTCAAGGGCAGAATTAGCGTCAACTCTCTTACAATCGCCCAGAACACTCGCCGACGCCGAGATTAAGGAACTTTGCTTGAGCCCCGCGCCGTCATAGTGGAGCGGTGGCGGCTGAGGAGCTAGTTCGGTGCAGATTTTGGAAACCGAGGGGTCACGACGTGCACCGGCACTATCGCTTACATGAGCATGATCACCATGCACCACGGTTCGACCGTCTCTTGCACAACTTTGGCCTTCTTTTTTTGTTACCGCCACCTTCTTTTCTTCACCTACCACTTTCTCAGCTCCTTCCGATATCGCGTTCTTGCTCTTTCCGTTGCCCTTACCCTTGGCCATGACGACGCGGTCGATCAAGTAAACGCACCAAAATATTTGTTATCTCTACAAATGCTTCTTGTTTTTTGACGAGAACAACCACAAAGGCTTGCTATATATATATATATATCTCCGTGGGCTTCATTCAATGCGACGTCGATGCTGCCTCTACGAAGGCTTGTGCCCCACGCGGTTAAGTTATGACCAGGAGATAAGGTTAGGGTTTTCTATTATGGGCCCATACTCCTCAATTAATTAAGAAAAAATGTCACTTATCTCCATCAGCCAATTAATACATCTTCACATATTCTTATACTCAGTCAATTTTTTTTTTTAAGAAAAGTAAAAGATACCTATTGTATTTAAAAATTTAAAAATTATTTTAAAAAAATATTATTATTATTAGTTTTTATCATTTATTTCATAAAAAAAATATATGTTAAGAAAATGTTTTTTTTTACTTTTTAATACGGGGGCATTTTCGTCATTTTGACTAAAAACTAACATTGTTGGGTCTTCGTGAAAAATTCTGAAAGTATAGGGTCTTGTTAAGATGCATTAGTCGGACGAGCTAGGTAAGTGAAAATCGAGCATACTACGTGAGAGGTAAGTGACATTTTCTCATTAATTAGTTAATTATAAATCTCAGAACGTTTTGAAGGAAAAGTGAATTTTATTAATTAAATAGCAACTAACTCAGCATCAAGCCGGACAGCTGAAGCTACAGATGGTGGGATAGACCTCTCACAGCTACTGCTAGTTAAATCAAATATGGTCAATTCGTGAGCCATTTGATTACGAGCAAAACAAAGCACAGAAGTTCTGATGATGGATAATACGCAACACCGTTCGCTAATGA
Source organism: Geranium rotundifolium (assembly GCA_963920655.1). Taxonomy (NCBI): domain Eukaryota; kingdom Viridiplantae; phylum Streptophyta; class Magnoliopsida; order Geraniales; family Geraniaceae; genus Geranium; species Geranium rotundifolium. Next base: position 38,825,274 of record OY987313.1, on the reverse strand, counting down.
TTTCTTCAAAGTTGTTCAGCTCGACCCGTTTAGCATCATGTAGAGCCACGACCTCCAACTCATACGAATAGAAAAACCCCATGATCTTGTTTCGGAATGCTTTACACAAGCATCTTTGATAGCCCCAGAGACCAATCGACTCGAACCAGTTAGCATCATGCAGAGCAACGACCTCTAACTCATACGGATGGAGAAACCTCGTGATCTTGTTGCAAACCAACTTAAACCAGTCTCCTCGATTAACCATGCAGATCAATATGGCCATCGCGAAATTCAAATCCTCCCAGCTCATTTGGTTTAACCGGATCAACCCATCGACACCATTGACCCCCCGTTTCCTTTCAATATCGATCCCAATACGACGCGTATTGAACATTGAGCAAGCCGAGTCCACCTAGTTTTGTATGCTTGCATAAGTTTACACACCAACGTCAGATAACTCTGGTTCCCTCCCTGTACCGAGGCAAATATTAAGGAATAAAATATATTAAACATATGCATTTATGTGTAATTTATTTTACTTAAATATCATAATTATTTATAAACGAGTTGACCCGCGAGCTTAACAAACCTCAAACTTTAGTATTTGAGTTCGGCTCGTTTAATAAACGAGTCTCGTATTAAGCTAGAATTCGACTCGAGCTCGTTATATACGAGCTCGAGTCCAATAATTAGCGAGTCAGCTCGAGCGTGTCCTCAGCCGGGGTTTGGGGCTTCATGAGTGGGTCAGAGTGAGTTAGTAGAGTCGGTGGGGTGGGCTCGGTTGGGAGTTATAGGGTACTCAAAATAACTAAAGCATTTAATGTGTTACTTAATTAATGAATCAGGATCGATGACCAGGGACCACCATTTACACCTAATTTAGTTGCTTGACTCTCATTAATTTTGAAAATAACTTAATAAATTACATTTAGGAATAATTGCGGATAAGATGAGGCAAATTTTCAAACTAAAAATTTAATTTTATCAATAACATAATTAATCTGAGGAGTAAGTTCTCATATTCCTTTTTTTTGTTTTTATGATTAAAATAAAAATAATTATTGTTTTATAATAATAAAAATATAAATCATCACTAACATCTAAAATAATTTATATGAAATAATGATATTAAAATAATTATGAACCTATTATGTATTAAAACACTAACGTCAATTTGTTATAAATAAATTAGTTATGTATGTTTATTATATATAATATACCGTTTGGTACAATCGGGCTGCTTATATTGAGAAAGTACGCAATTAATTCGCGCTGCATCACATTTGTATGCAACTAAAAAAAACATACTGCGTACAGTCGTGTATGCAGCGCGAATTGGCTGCGTACTGACTATATACACAACTAAATAAAGGGCATTTTAGTCTTATCAACACCCACACAATATCCACCTCTCTTCTCTCTTCCTCCCCACACAAATGCATCTCAAGCACCCTCAGCCTCTCTTCTCTCTTCCTCACCACACAAACACATCTCACGCACTGATGATGCAGGGGCATAAAGAAATAAAGCACATGGGCACAATTATTTTAATTTTCTATTTTTATATTTCGTAATCCCAAGTTTCTAGAATAAGTAGCTTGTAACTCAAGTAATTTAATTTCCAAATTGTTATTTTTAGTCTTTACTTTCCTAGTTTCTAGTTTGTTATTTCATTTTTTAGTTCCTATTTGTTATTTCCTAATTTCATATATTTAAAGGGGCATTGGGTTCTTAAAAATTAGATTGGAGAGAATAAAAATTACACCTTTGTGCGTGAGACTGTCTTGTTATAAAGGATTCTAGGTGTGGGGTAAAATTTTTATATTAGCCTAAATCCGGCTAAGTGGTGGTTAAACCTTATCTTAGCCTACAACCGGCTAAGTGGCAGTTTTATTCCTCAAAACTCTACCCAATTCTCTACCTCTATCTTATTTTCTCATTCATTCCTACACATTCTTAGATCGAAATCTTCAAAATCCCTAAAAACCACCAAAATAAATTTAAATTCATCCCGTTCTACTTATTTTCGTAGCCATCCTCGTATCACGCACCCTCAGCCTCTCTTCTCTCTTCCTCTACCGTCCCTTTCCTCTGTCGTCCATATCTCGCCTCTGACGACGACCTCACCTCCCCTTCGATGACCTCGCCTCTGCCGAGTCCTCCTCGCCTCCTCGCCGCCTCCTCCGCCGACAAGCTCACCAACCCACGCTTCGGGTGCTCGAAGTCGCATATCGAGGAATTGGGGGTTTCGTGCGGTAGATCTACGGTTTCGTGGGGTAGATCGACGGCTCGTTGCTCTCCTTCATCTGCCTCGCTAGGGTTTTCAAGGTTCGGGGCCGTGCTGTGGACGACCGAGTACGAGAGGTGATTGATCTCTCTTTTTTTTATTAGCTTGATTTCTCTTCCATTGATTTGTTTTCGTTTTGCTGTTTGGTTAACTATTTCAAATTTCAGAACCTTTCTCTGTTCCGAAGCTCTCATAGTGTCAGATCCATTCGTGGCCTGCGACGTGTGTGCATTTCCGGCGTGTCGTCCATGTTACAAGTACGAGAGAAAAGATGGGAATCGGTGTTGTCCTCAGTGCAAGACCAAGTACAAGAGGCTAAAGGGTTTGTAGTTTTTTTATTTTTTTCAATTGTGTTCTTGTTGTTTCTGTTTGTTTTTGTTGGGTTTTTGGTTCTGCACTCTTTTGGTCTTATTTGATGAGTTCTATAATTATTTTCCTTTATTTGGGTTTTGACTGGGATTTGGATTTGGCCGGTAATTGGGATTGATTTTTTTTATTATTTTAATTAATTGATGTTGCGTGTGGTAAAAAAACGCAGCCCGAATTTGCACTGCGTACTGTACGCAGCGTGAGCACATTCACACTGCGTACAGTACGAATGAAAATATTTAAAACCCGTTTTTCATTTTTAATATTTTTTTGAATTTTTTTCTGAAAAAATAATTTAAAAAGTATTATTATTTATTCAATGAAAATATTTTTATTTTTTTAATACACGAATATTTTCGTCATTCCCTAAAAGTTAATAAAGTTTTCAGAAAAGATTAAGGAATAAAACTTGAGATGTTTGATAAGTTGTAAATACATTTATATTTTGAGCAATATAAGTTAGAATCACACGTACTTAATGGCGTTAAGTACGTGAAATTATTTGAATAAAAGCACTATTTTGATATTTTATATGTTTCATCGTCTACACCTAACACTTTCTTGGATATACCTGATATATATGAAAAGCGAAACTAACATTATTATTTAGGGAAAATTTCACTCAGCAACTCTTAAATTTGACTGAGTTTCACTTAACTTCAAAATCAACTTGTGAAGTCCCTTAAATTTGAAAAAGTTTCACTTTACCCTTTTCTGTTAATTTTTTTCAAAATTCTGTTAACTTTTTTGCAAAATGACGAAAATACCATTTTATTGAAAAATTATAGTAAATTAATAAAAATGATTTTTGAACTTTTTTATATAATATTTTCATTGTATAAAATAAAGAATAAAATTCTGTTAGTAGTAAAAATTATTTTTAAAAATTATTTCTTATAAATTTTTTTAAAAAAAATTAAAATGATTTTTAAACATCGTTTTTTTTTTTTTTTAAATTTTTTATGAAATTTATTTTCTCAAAAAAATTAATACTAAAATATTTTTTTATTCTTTATTTTTTTAAATAAAAATAAGAAAACAAAAAGTTCAAAATCATTTTTATTTATTTTTTTTAATTTTTTAATGAAAGGGTATTTTCGTCATTTCACAAAAAATTAACAGAATTTTCAAAAAAGTTAATTGAAAATGGGTGAAGTGAGACTTTTGCATACTTAGGGGACTCCACAAGTAGATTTTGAACTTAAGAGAGTTAAGTGAAACTCGGCTAAACTTAGAAGTGGCTAAGTGAAATTTTCCCTATTATTTAAAACAACATTTTTAATTATATAACTTATTAAAAAAAAATTTTGAATATATATATATTATTAAAAACACTAGTTTAAAGGCTGTCAAGAATAGATTGCGTAGCTGGTTTGTGTACTATATCAATAAATGCTGATTTAGATTAGTCAGCTGGTTTTGTTCACAATACTAAGTTTCAATTAATTCTGAATAAGATTACGTATTGGTTTGGTTGACTGGCAAATATATATCAAATTACAATATTTAATTAAGTGGCCAAATTTCTTAATTCATAATTATAAAGGTTTGGTCTAATCGCTTTAATTACTAATTTAAAACAAATCCTTTAGTGTGAATCTTACAATTGGTGATGAAGATGGTGTAGGTTAGATAATTAGAAAACCAAATTAATGCTTAATTATTTATTGAAAATAAAACAATTATTTACTGGGTTTGAGATCGAAGGATTGGAGAACATGGGGCAGGAATAATTACTAGAATATTTTCTCATAAACCAATCACTATTTCTTTTATCGCCTACCTACCACTATATATTACTTATGAACACGAGCTCGTGGAGTTGTAAAGGAGAGAGGTGAGGGTCAAAATTAGAATTACAACTTATTCAAGGCATTTTAGTATTTTCTATCTAATTCTAATACCTCGTAAAGGTATTTTAGTTATTTTCCAAATAAAAATATCAAATACTTATGAAAATTTGCTAGGTAAAAAAAATGCAATTCTTATGTATTTATATTTTAAAACTTATTCTAGAGAAAAATAATCAATTATTAAGGTATTCACCTAACAATATCCTCATAATCAATACAATAAGATAGTCATAAATTTAATTTTAATAATTTAACTCAGTTAAAGTAATTGTTGACTGCTGATAGTATAGTTAATTGTTTTGACTAACAAATTCCGATTATGGAATTCAATTAAAATCATCATCGTAACTCTTGAATTCTGATTCTTTACTTTTTCATCGACTTGTACACATGAATTTTACGACTTTCACAGTATACTGAAATAAATTGTTGATTCCTGAGGGTCAAGAGATAGTAATACTAGTTCGTATTGATAATAAGGTTGTTAACCATGTCTTAATTTTAGAATTTTTAATATATTTGAAGTTTCAGTTGATTTATATTAATGATATTCACCTAACAATATCCTCATAATCAATACAATAATATAGTCATAAATTTAATCTTAATAATTTAACTCAGTTAAAGTAATTGTTCTGTCAAATAATAGTATAGTTAATTGTTCTAACTGACAAATTTCAATTCAGGAATTCAATTAAAATCATCATGACTGTTGAATTTTGATTATTTATTTTATCTCATCGATTTGTACACGTATGAACTTCGCACCTTTCACAATGTACTGGAATAAATTGTTGACTCCCGAAGGTCACGAGATAGTAATACCAATTCATGTTGATAATCAGGTTGTTAACCATGATTAAATTTTAGAACTTTTAATATATTTTGAAGTTTTAATATCTTTTAATTGATTTATACTAATAATGCAAAAAACTTATAAGTTAACAGAGAATTTTTGTAATAAAAATAACATAAAAAACTATATGCAAAATTATAATAGCATAAGTACAGTTTCACGATTTTTCCTAATATATACAGACTGACCCGCATATTTTATCAATGAAACATACGAAAGTTTAGTAAAAGGAAAAATATCAAAAGTTTAGATATTTGTTTAGGGGTGTAATCAGTTACAAACTTATGCTTTAAGTACAAACTTACATACCAGTTTTGGACTACACCGTAGGACATTTAGGTGGTGATTTTATTTTAGTCTTTTGACCTATATGGCCTATTACACCTCTCTGCCCACATGATTCACCCATTGATTATATTATGGAATCCAAGATTTTCATTACACCTCTTCCCTCCTTATAACCGGTTTAGCATCTTGTTGAAAATATGAAGCATGTTTCAACAAATTAAAATATGTTTCAATAAATAAAAATCAATTGTTTCACTTGAAATCATCCTATATTTATTGACTATTTTGTTATTTGTAAATTTAATTGAATTATTTATATAATAAAATAGAGATAAAATAATGATTTAACCTATGATCCGTAAGTTTGTATTTGAATGATAGTTGGAAAAAATCATGATTCAAATACAAACTCCCGTTTATTTATAATCAGGTGTAAAACAACAACAACAACAACATAATAATAATAATAATAATAATAATAATAATAATAATAATAATAATAATAATAATAATAATAATAATAATAAGGGGTAATTACTGATCACTATACCCTCCAAAACCTCGTTCTTAGATCACTATACCTTATTTTTAATTTTTTTTCTCACTCCCCAAACTTTGATTAGGTTACACTTAACTCAAATTCTGTTAGATATAACTTATGTGATTTGTAAAAATTCCAAAATGCCATTGAGTTATAATTCTAATTTGTTGTGATTATTAATATGATTATGAAATTACTATTTTATCCCTCAATGAATGACTAATATGAGTAAAGTTTGAGGGCAAATTTGACTTTTCAAGTAAACAATTAAAAATATATATATAACTATGCAATGACCACATTACCCCAATTGAATAAAAAATATAACTGTGTGGATAAGGGTATATAAGTATTTTCAAAAAACAAAATAAAAAACAAAACATAAATACTAGTGAAATTGCCATATTACCCCCTTCTTCAACCTCTCATCTCTCATCTGCCATCTCTCTCTCTCCCCTGTCTCTTATTCATCAAAGCATCACATTCAACAAATATTTGATCAAATTCAACACATAATCGTGCACCAAAACATAATTGAGCACTGAGATATTTTTTTATTTCTAATTTCAGTGAACTAAATTGATAAACAAAACAATTTAAATTAAAAAAAAACATAACAAAACAAAACAACGTCTGGGGTCTGGAAGTGGTTGTCGAAGTCAAGGACGGGATGGTCGAATCGATATGGGTCTGGTCGCCGGAGGGCTTCTTGAGGCGATGGGTCCTGGGGTCCACCACCGGAGTGCCCTGGGGAAGCACCACGGAGATGGAGCTGAGGCTCCTCCTCCGGTTGAAGTCCTCCTGGACGGAGCGAGGGACAAGAAGGCGCTCGATTATGTGGATGACGTTGTCGGGGCGAACGACGTCGTCTGGGTGGATGACCTCGGCGGAGTCGACGACCCTCTTGTCGAAGCTCCAGCTGGTGCTCAAATGAACATGGTGGGTGTCCAAGGTGGAGGCGGATCGGTGATTGAGAGTGAAGATGGTGAGGTTGGTCCCGACGGCTTGCTCTAGGGTGAGGCAGTGGAATTGGAACTAAAAGGGTTGTGGTTATGGAAGTGGAAGAGAATCAGGGTAGGGTATAGTGTGTAATTAGTATTAAAAGAGAGGAGTATAAATATAATTTCACAAGTTATTTAAAAAGTTTTAATTTTTTATTTGTTTACTTGCAAAGACCATTTTACCCTCAATCTTTTGGTAAAGTTGATTATTCAAATAAGGGTAATTATATAAAACTAGAAAATTATACATTGAGGGCATTTTGGTCAATACAAAAATATTGATATTAGATTTAACAGAATTTTGATCTAAGTGTTAACAGTTTAAACTTGGGGTATCAGCAAAAAAAAATTCAAATTTAGGTATAGTGATCTGAGAATGAGGTTTGAGGGGTATAGTGATCAGTAATTACCCCTAATAATAATAATAATAATAACAAGGGATAATTCCAGGTGGCTACGCCTAGATTTTGCTGTTTTTCACCTGGGTACACCTAGAACTTTTTTTTCCAGCTAACTACGCCTAGAATGTGCAAAATTTTCACTTTACACTTTCCATCCAATTCTGTTAGTTTTTAACGTTTTTTTCATGTGAAATGACTAAAATGCCCTTAAGGTTAAAACAGTTATTATAATTGGATTGAAAAAACTAAAATGCCCTCACCTATTCATCTAATTTTCAAAGACATGCCACTTTTCTCTCTCACCATCTCTATCTTCTTCACTTCTTTATCATTTTCTCAGGGACCCTTTGTCCTCACTCTCCCTCTTTCCTTTTCTCTATTTTCTCGCTTTACTCTTCATAAATTCATGCACTTATTTTTCTCTCGCACCTCTTCACTATACTGGGTCTTCTCTTGATTGTGCAAATTCTCGCTTTTTATCTCCGATTTTGCCTCTCACCTTCCCAAAATAGAGCTTTTCACTGTTTTCCTCATTTGGGTCTTCTCAAAATTGTGTATTTTGGTTCTATTCACCGTTAATTTTGGGGTTTAATGGAGAGGAAGCAACAAGGGTTCTTCTCGGCGGTGAGGGGTCTGTCTCCGGCGAGGTCGAGGGAGAAGAGTCCGACGAGGAGCACGTCTTCGATCTCCAACCTGCTCCGGCGGAGGAGGAGCCATCGCATGTCCCAGCCTTCGTGGGATTCTACATGTACGAAAAAATCGAGCAAGAAATCGACGACATGGTTCTTCAAATCCTCTCTAAGGAATTGGAATTGAAATCAAACATATTAAAACAAATCCGACACAAGATTGAATGAGCTTTGTTGCCCTAATTTTGTTAGGGAATTTGGATTTATACCCAAAATCATGTATATTGGTTTCATTGTGAAGCAATTTTTTGTTGGGTGTCCTACAAATGAGAGTAGATAGGGTTTTGGCCCTCTGGATGTAGGGGAATGAACCCTAAACCTGTCCTAAAGAAAGGGATTGACCAAAACAGTGATGCTTTTGCTTTCTTTTTCTACTGCAATGTGTCCTACAAGTTCTGATACAATGTGATGCTCTTTTTTTGTGTTTTGTGGCTTTCTTCCCTTAATAGCAATTGCTCTGTCAGCTCTTAATTTACTTATAGCAAGTGAAGGAGAAAGAGATGGTGAGAGAAAAGAGCGGCATGTCTTTGAAAATTAGATGAATAGGTGAGGGTATTTTAGTCTTTTCAATCCAATTATAATAACTGCTAAACCTTAAGGGCATTTTAGTCATTTCACGTGAAAAAAACGTTAAAAACTAACAGAATTGGACGGAAAGTGCAAAGTAAAAATTTTGCACATTCTAGGCGTAGTCAGTTGAAAAAAAATTCTAAGTGTATCCAGGTGAAAAACAGCAATATCTAGGTGTAGCCACCTGGAATTATCCATAATAACAATAACACGTTTAAAGAGTCAGAGGGCCATATTTACTACGTCCATTCAAATGGGCCCAAAAACTTTGGAAAATTGGAGGTCCCTTTAAGGCCCATTAGCCCATAAAGTTAATGACACTGCTCAGGCTCTGTGTCAGGGCCCATTCATGGCAGGTAGTGAACGAACCTCTGAGTATAAAAAATCAAGATTAATTAAGTGGCCTAAAGTAAAAACATCATTTTGTTTATACTTCCACAGAAGGTTGACTTGGAGTTGATGGCACTCCACCAAGAAATAGAATTACTTTAAACGTGCCAGAATTGAAAAACGAAAGTTCAAAGAAGTTGTGCCCAAAGAAGAGGTGGTCACTAAAGCAGCGGTCGATATTGCACGCTCCAAATATATGGTACATAAATAATGTCCCAATAATCAATCATTAACTTTGTTCAATACAACCAGCTTCAACGTGACGTAATGGTGTGCACTGCTTAACTGCTCGTTCTTTACTTTCAGATCAAGTTCGAAGTTCAGCATAATATTCAAGTAAAGTGAGTTTATGAATAGTTACGGACAATAGCAGATCTAGGGGGGACACCTGCCCCCCTTCGCCCAGAATTCTGAAAAAAAATCATTCAAAAAATTTTCGAAAATTGGATATCCCCCACCCCCTTTAAATTCTGATATGTATACAAAAAACTGTGCAATTTAATGATAAAAGTTGTCTGGTTTAGTGTTTAGTGTGTTGTATTTTACCTTGAAATTGAAATTTTTTTTTAAATTGTGTTCTTTTTAATGATCTTTGGGTCTAAACTTACTTTAATAGGTGCAGACTTTTAAAATGGAGCATATTTCATTCTCTTTTTACTTTTTTGTTCATAGTTATAATTCTTTTTATACTGAATATTTTATTAGTTAAATTATCTTTTTTCATTTTTTATTAAAAATTTTGTTCTGTCTATTATATTTTATGAATTAAATTATTTGTTAATTATTGAAAATTTGTGAATTTTCTTAGTAAATTTATGCAAAGATTAATTGGGCATCTAATTTGTGAATTGTATTAGAAATTTTTATTCATTATTTCAGAAAAAAAAAAATTAAACCAGCCATCCGCCATTTGGCAATCATTGAAAATTTGGCAATCATTAAAAGTTTTGTTTTGTCTATTATATTTTATGAATTAAATTATTTGTTAACTATTGAAAATTTGTGAATTTTCTTAGTAAATCTATGCAAAGATTAATTGGGCATCTCCTATTAATTTGTGAATTGTATTAGAAATTTTTATTTATTATTTCAAAAAAAAATTAAAACCAGCCATCAGGCATTTGGCAATCATTGGGCATCTGCTATCTCACCATCAGCCATCATGCATCTGGCAATCATTGGGCATCTACTATCTCGCCACCAGCCAACATGCATCTAGCAATCATTGGGCATCTACTATCTCGCCACCTACCAACAGGCATCTGGTAATTATTGGGCATTTGCTATCTCGACATCAGCCATCAGGCATCAAGCATCATCGGGCAGTTGCTATCTCGCAATTTTCCAGCAGGCATCAAGCATCAGACATTTTCAAGCATCAGACATCTTCGGGCATCAGCAAACATCATTGGATATTATGCATCATTCAACACATAAAGCATCAGGCATCCGCCATCAGCCGTGAGCGGCGCGCATCCTCCATCCTCAATTCTCGCCACATTAATTCGACAACATTCTCGACAGCCGCAACTCTCGCCACAACTCAATACTATCAAACTTCAAACTCAATTCTTGTTTCACCGCATTGAGTTTGAGGGGGGCTGTCAGATTATATCAGGTTTCCTATCTTTAGTTTCTTATATTTATATTTTCTTTTCTCACATGTATTAGGGTTTCCTATTCTATTCTTTTACCTCTATAAATAGAGGTCTCTTGTAATTCACAACACACACATCAATAATATATCTCTCATTATTTCTATCAATTAAGTTTGTGAATTTTCTTAGCCAATTAATGCAAAATTAAGTCCAATGGTGGGTTGTTTGATAAACGAATCAAACTCGAGCCCAAACTATTAGAGTTTGTAAGGCTCGCAAACCGATTCAATTTGTATTTATATATAAATGAAAATTAAATTCAAACTCAACTAAAAGAGAAATAATCAAGCTCGAATTAATCTTTGTTATATCCATATAGTAATTATTTTATTTATAAACTTATTATTAATAAGAATTAGTTATGTTATTAATTAATTAATTAAATTTTCAGTATAAAATTTTTGCTCCCCATTAAAAAAATTTCTGGATTAGCTAATGGTTACGAATAGTAATGCAATATTGAAAAAAAACTTCGTCTAATTCTATTGTTACAATAGTTAGCTTCATTTTAGTTAGTCTTCTTAAAATATTATTATAATATATTAGTTTTGTTGCAATGTTATAAATTAAATTAATATAATTAAAAGAATTCAAACATATTATATCTTAGGTTTATCAAAACTAAACTTTGACTTTTTTTTTTATTTTTTTTTTTTTGGAAAACATCTAACCTTATTACGCAAGCAAAGTTATTTACACATAAAGTAGAACAACGACAAAATTCGATGGACAATACCCCATTTAAACCCTCCAAAACCAAAAAATTGACAACAAACTTGATTAACATATGTTGGGCCGAAAAGTGTCGTGCGAAACGTCACCTCCCGGTTCCCCGTGCAAGTATACACGGTCGACAAGTAATAAGATTTCCAAGAGCCGGTAAGCTACCGGGTCGGTCCACGGAGATTAATTAGGGTTTTCGATTGTTAAGTCTAATGATTTAGGCTTACGAAACTACTATTTTGGTGATTTAACGTTGGTTTACGAAATAAGATTATGATGGTTTAAAGGCCTAGGGTGCTAAACATGCATTTTAGTGATAAGGGTCACGAGTTCAAACGATATTACGTCTTATGTTGAGCCTTTGACTTAAATACCAATCTCACCTCTCGGCATTGAGATTGGCCTAGTCTCGATTCACCTCTTGCCCTCCCTCTCGGGTTCGTGATAGAATCGAAACTGCAATGACCCGACAATGAAAGGCTAAGGGTCGAGTTGAGGTATCGAGACACGGTCTCTAGCCTCCAACCCTCGGTAAATGCTAATTCCAAGACTATCCGTCGCTCTCGGGCTCGACTTAGTCTCTTAATCATGCATCCTAAGTAGCTAAGTCAAGACACAAGTATTAATTCTAGCATCATACACAACAAATCCATAACATCTAGAATCAATTCCTCAAATGAACCTTAAATCACTTTATACAATGTCTAGCACCCATGGCTAAGGGTTTTATCCCTCAACCATGGTGCTCAATCCACTAATCATCATACAACCATTCAAACTAGACATAATCAATAGTATAAATGGAGTTTTAGAGTTTAGAAAATGCTCTAGTGGTGTTGATGATGAAGAACTCTTGTGACTTGGGCAATGGTGATTCTTGAAGCCTTGAATGGTGGTGGAGATGAAGTCTTCAAGTGTCTTCTAGTGGTCTTGGAAGAAAACTCTAGTTGGAAATCCTCCCTAGAACCACTTGGAGAAGAAAATGCTCTAGAAAACCTTCAAGAACACAATGTTGGCAAGGAAAAGACTGTTGGAGCGGATTTTGGTAGGTAAAGATATGTCCCATCACTAGGTCAAAAGACCTTTTATACTTTCTGATTTTTGCCCTGGTCACGATCGTGCCTAGGGTGGTCACGTTCGTGTGTCGGGGAGTCACGATCGTGCCTCGACATGTGTGGACCACTCACGCGCCACGGTCTTCTCTTGATGGGCACGATCGCGCCTGACTTCAACTTCAGACCACGATCGTGACTTCGGAGTCACGATCGTGCCTCTCTCCTGGTCACGATCGCTCCTCGATCGTTATTGACATCGTGGAAACTCTCTGTAAGTTGGCAATTTAATCGTTCCGAAAATTCAACTTGGCACGATCGTGCCTAATGTGGTCATGATCGTGCCCTTTGAAAATGATCTTCGTTCTTTGCTCATTTGCACTTCAAAACCTGATCTGCCCGTCCCTCGATTTGATCCCTTTTTCGCCCGTTCCTACATATGCTCTTGAAAACACCGAAGAGCATAAAATTGTCCTAATTGGCTCTCTAAAGCCGCTACGAGGAAAATAAGCATCTAATTGGGGGGTTGATCGAGGTCAAAATGATGTCGCTCGACCCCACAACAACATCGTATAAAACGTTAAACCAATAAGATCATAGATTAGAGACAAGACGACTCGACTAATTTAGCATCATGCATAGTCACGACCTCCACCTCGACTGGATGGAGAAACTCCGTTATCCCGCTGTAGAACGCTTTAAACAGGGTTACTCGATAACCCCGTAGACAAATCGGCACGAACCAGTTAGCATTATGCATAGCCACGACCTCGACCTCGAATGAATAGAGAAACCCCGTGATTCCACTACGGAACGCATTAAACAAGTTTCCTCGATCACCCCTGCATTCAATATCCTTACTCCAACGATGGCGATCGACATCTCTAAATAAATCACGAACATTTAATATCCAAGTTCTCCAACCTTTTCGTGCTTATAAGAATCATCTCATCAACGCCAGAGAACCCCAGATCCCTCCCAGTACTGAGTCATCAAGAAGAGACTGAACATCGATAAAACAAACCAATTGAACTTGAAAAAACCAGTCAGACAGGGATCAGATTTCGCTATCCAAAATTTCTCCCCGGGCCACCACAACCTTCGACCACCGGCAGAACGCCTTCGTCCATCCCAGCAGCTGAAACCGGACAAATCACACCAGGAACTGTCCACAACTATCAACACCGCCACACACTGAAAAAGAATGTCAAAGAGGCGGTGCTCTTAACTTGAAACAAAAAACCTACACAGTCACGTCAAAAATGCACCTGAAAATAATCACATGCGACGGGAATCTCGTCTGGGACAGAAAACGGGTTAAATCCTAAATCTCATTTTTTTTTTCATTTTCATAAATCAGCCATATTTTATTATAAATAATTGAAATGGACAAAATATTTCAGTTTTATGACAATAATTGAATGCCGAGGAAAAAGTTTTCCACAGAAAAAGTGAATATTCTTTTCTACACCAATCCACTATAAGTGGCGCCTACCATTGTCATCGATATCATTCACCTGCAAATATCGTTCCTTCAGTGAGCTTCTTTGCCTCATCACTCTCTTGCAGGTGAAGTGTTACAATAATGTACTTGTTTATGATGCATATTTTTCTCATAATGTTTTGGTTATAGTTAATTCTAGTTTCCTAGAACTTAGATTATTTGTAAGCGAGGCAAGTTTTTAGTTAAGTTATATTGGATCATCTCATTAAATATTTGACACAATGTTATCATAATCGAGTTCAAATCTAATTATCGAAGGCTTGATGAATTCGCGAACCAATAATTCGTTAAATGTTTAATTAGTGTTAAAACAAATTTTAAACCAAAATTGAATTGATTGTGACAGAAGTCAAGGGACAGCTCCTCTTGTCTTAGGTTTTGGGTGTACGAAACTACTTGATAAAAATCAGAACTGAACCGATTGTAGCTGGACTTATTTTATTTTTGTATCCCGATCATTTTTCAATAAAAATTACTATGTTCTGTGTATGAACGTAGTCTAAATATGTTGACAAACCATATAAATTTGTTATGATCATGACTGTTTATTTTTAAATTTTTGAAATATATTCTACCCTACAATCACTAATGCTACTATGTAACAATTATTTTATTTCTTGATTTTTCAAAATTCACAGGAAATAAAAATGAGCACCAGCACCAACACCAAGTGTGTGCCACTCCACAAAGCTGCACTAAAAGGGGACTGGGAGCATGTGCAATTACAAAACTACCCTCGAGACGAGCTTACGAGCAAGATCACCGAGAAAGGCGAGACCGCTCTTCACATCGCCGCCGCGGCCAAAAAGTTTCCGTTTGTGGAAAGTCTGGTCAACCATCTAAATCCGGTAAGTCAATTCTTGGAGACCGAGAACGGTAACGGAAACACTGCCCTCTGTTACGCTGCCGTGTCCGTCGGCATTGCAACGGTCATGCTTGAGGCTCACGCTAATGAGTTGGGCGTTAGGGCTAGTAACGACCATAATCCGCTGGCTAATTGCGGCAAGGTGAAGCCGCTTTCGATGGCTGCCTTGTTCGGGCGATGCGAGATGGTCAAGTATTTGATGGACAAGACAGATATTCACGCTTGGAGTGAACAAGATCGAGTCGAGTTGTTTACGAATTGCATAAATATTGGACAATGCGGTGAGTATATATATATATATACTACACACAACTATACCCGACTACTATAACACGATATCAATACATTTTAACGATATCGTAAAACTGACGTAATATTAAAAATAATTAACATTTTAATTGCATTACATGTAACAATAGTTTTTTAAGATAATTTTTTGAGGACATTTATTAAAATAAAGAGAAATAGGAGTATTTTGTGTCAATGAAAATTTAAATATCCAAAAACATCATAGTTAAGTGAAAATGTGTTTAATTTATAAGTAATTGTCTGTCATTCTCCTAATGTACAGTAAAATCCTGATTTATTTAGTTAGACAAGATGTCAAGAACAATATTAAAACAATGTTTTTAACAACTTTTCAGCAAATAGATTCGGACAAACACAATATAAAACAGTAAATGGCAAACAGCGACACAGAAGATTGTTTTTCCAGTTCGGTGCAATCTGGGGCCCCTCGGCCAGTGGAAATGTTTCACTATATGGTAATGAGTCAAAACATACAAGTATACATGATCATCACACATATTAATACCCTATGCTACTATTTCTAGTGCAAACCTATCTCGGGGACTCCCCCTGAATTCAAGACTCCGTCTTGATTCCACTCTACGAGCACTCGCACTGCCCGGATGTAAAAAGTCGCTGTTATGCACTTGTACGTGAATCTTCAATCACGCATTCACATGAAACCCTCAATCACTCACTCTTGATCTTCCGATTCTGGTAGTGATACACAAACGTCCTTCGTGGAACACACAGCCTCTCAGCCCGCCAGTCCTTCACGTCTAAGAGCTCTGTGTATTCACCGAAGAAACTACAAGGAGTCGTCCGCTGCTAAGGGTAGAGCCTCAGCATTTATAGCAGCTGCAAAACTAATTCCGAAACGCATTAGGGTTACCATAATTCTAGTCGGTTTAGGTTTCCCAAATCCTTGACGCCGATATCTTTTCAGAGTTTCTATTACGGCAGGAAGCTCTCCAGAATCATGACTCAATCAAGACTTACCAAAAGCCTTGTACACAGTTGGAGATTCTCCCGACTTCCAATCACAATTGGTTTCCTATTTAAGGAAACTTTTCAATGGTGTGATCCACAAGATGTTGAGACTAAATGTTTGACATCCTGACCAGATGCTAGACATCTTTCGTATCGCCTAAAAAATAAGTCAATAACAAACGTAACAACATACCATGGATAAAAAATTATTCCAACATATTAACCTAAGCTAACATTTAACCTAATATCTCTGGAAGTGAAAATGTGATGCATGGTACATGTGTTTTGTAATAAAGTCTAGTTCCGATCAGGTCAGAAATATTAGTCGAGTTATAAGAAATTCTCATTCAATTTTCTCGGATTTCTAGTATTTTACCGCTCTATATTTACTCTTTCTCCTAAACATATTTTTTTATTTATAGAAGTTATTTTTAAGGATAATTTTGTGATTTAATGGATCCACCACCGTGTTTAAAATAAATAGGCGAGGCATTGGATATGTTAGATAAATACAATGACTTGGCCGTAGCTGATCAAAACAGAGACGAAGAGACAGGCTTGTCTGTGTTGGCAAGGAAGCCTTGCGCTTTTCTTCCTCAAACTCAACCTTGTTGGCGATCATGTATTATTGGTTTACGTAAGTTCATGCACAACTACTAATTTTATCTTCCTTTCAATTTATCATAAATGTTTTTAAAAGCCGTCTAATTTCTTAGGTTGTTCACGGTTCAGTTTTGACCGAGTTCAAACTAATTAATTTGGCTATCAGTTCGGTTTAGTTAATCATGAATTTCTCACATTTTAAGTTGGTTTTGGTTTATATTTTTCTAAATTAATATCTTTAGAATCAAATAAGGAAGATCGATAACTTAAAATGAGTCATATATTTAAATCGATCGGTTTTTAATTTGATATGATTTTTATGTATCGGTTTTAACTTTTAAACTGTAATCAAACCGATAAAAATTTGGTTTTGCTCATAACTAAAACAGTATCATTTCTTTTCGATTTGGTTATTTTTTTAGTTGGCTTGGTTAAGTAATTTTTGGAAACCCATATGACTTCCTCAGTTTATTACGAGTTTCTAAATTGAATTCCACCCTAATTTTTAACATTGTTCTATATATGTGCACACATTTGAGTACTAACTTATATATATTTATACAAAAATGAAATGAAGGTGAAGACGATAAAATTTCAATATCGAATGCATTCGAATTGGTGAGAAAGCTGTACCACCTCTCGATCGCCAATCCGGACCTGGAGGAGGAAGACAAAGTCCAAAAAGTCGTTCGAGCTCTATTCATTGCAGCGGAAAAAGGAAACGTTGACTTCATAATCGAGCTAATTCGGTTGGATCCCGATCTCGTGTGGAGATCCAGTACGAAGGCAGGAAACATATTTCATATCGCAATTCAACACCGTCACGAGACCATCTTTAACCTGTCATCAGAGCTTGGTTCGTTTCAGGATTTGATCGCGACGATCATAGTTGATGATGGCAACAAAAACATGCTTCATCTAGCTGCCGAATTGGCCCCTCGGGAACAGCTCAATATGGTGTCTGGAGCTGCTCTTCAAATGCAAAGGGAGCTTTTGTGGTTCAAGGTAACATGAGATCTGTTGGTTCTGATTTTCAACATGGTAATAATATATATACTATTAAATTTATTATTTGATCTAATAAAATAATCTAAAATTTCACCACATTGTATAGACAGAACAACTTAATGGTGTGGCACCCATGTATAAAAAATATATAAAGCGGGACAATGACACTTTAATTTGTTACGCATTAACTTTACCGAAATGACACTTTTATATCTTAATTACTTTTATCTCTTTTATAGTATCATGACAATTTTTCTGTGACAACCTACCTCTAAAATACTTAAACTACCATTAATTTAAAGAATCATAATTAAACTGGTTCAATTTGGTTTATAATTAAGAAGCAATTACAATCACGCCACCAAATCTAAAATTAAATTTAAGGGCACAATAGTCATTTCAAAATAAATGATGAAAATGACAATTTCTTAAACTATATGTATTTTAGGCATTTTAGTAGTAGGTTGTCACGAAAATTTTGTCTTAGAGAAAAAATAAGTTATTATATGAAAGTGTCATTTCAATATATATATATATATATATAATTAGATATAACAGAGTGTCATTATCTCATCATTTAAATAATTTAATAAACTTATAATAAGCTTATAGAAGTTTACACTTACCAAATATAAGATTGATAATGTTAATTTTTCCTTTCATGTAAATTATACAATCATAAAACGGGTCATGCAAATTTCTCTCCAAATTTTGAAAACCGGTCTTTTTTGGTCTTGCCAAGTTCTCTATACAAGTGTGTTACCCTTTACCCATCTGACCAAACAAGTACCCACCAGAATTCGAACATCTGATCTCAACATGAATGGATTAAACCCTAGCAACACATTTTGTCCATTCAATTAATAAAAGTTTAATGTCATTTCCATTGTTAGAAGGTGGAGAAGATTGTGCAGCCATCGTTCAAAGAAATGGTTGCCTCGGATAGCAAAAGCACTCCACACGCATTGTTCACCGAGAGACACAAAGTCCTAATGGCCGAAGGAGAGAAATGGATGAAGGAGACGGCGAAGTCATCGATGGTGGTGGCGGCCCTCATCGCCACCGTGATGTTCACCACCGCCTTCACCGTCCCGGGAGGGTACAAAAACACCGGCGAGCCCGTCTTGGAGAAACGGAGATCGTTCTTCGTCTTCTCCGTGGCGGACGCCCTGGCCCTCTTCTGCTCGTCGACGTCGATACTCATGTTCCACTCGATCCTCACTTCCCGCTACACGGAGACCGACTTCCTCAAGTCGCTGCCGTTCAGGCTGATGGTGGGAGTGACGGCTCTATTCGTGTCGGTGGCGGCGATGATGGTGGCGTTTTGCGCGACCTTCTTCTTGTACTGCCCGAAAAAGAAAGTGCCTTGGATGTTCGGGGTTTCCGCGATCTTTGCTTGCGTCCCAAGCATGTATGTCTCGCTCAAGTATCCGTTGCTGCTTGATCTTGTTCGGTCCAATTATGCTTCCAAGTTCATGTTCAGATCGCAGAGACAGTTGTTTTAGTGTATGGAAGATGATGTTTGTTTCGGAATGTGGTAAACACCAATAATTGCAAGAACTCTTTGGGTAATATTTGACTTATTGTAAGTACTGTCCGTCAACATTTCTTTTTTTTCACCGGTAATGACACGTTGAAAATAAAGTGAAAAAAAGGAAATGCCCTACGAATAAAATAAGGGAAAATTTTACTTAGGTTTATGAAGAATACATATTTATACATGATTAATATGATTTTTCAATTTGCCTTGAGAGACACCTGAACTTTTCTAATGTGGCACTTCAGCTAACACTACACCAATTATATATTTGGGTGACACAATAAAGTCAATTTGTCACCCTTAATCAATATAAGTTAACACAACCATACTTTAGGTGACACTTTAAATGTCACCTAATACTTTTGGTGACAATGGATATGTGACATTATTGGGGTGACACACATGTTGTCACCCAACACTTTAGGTGACATATCTCATACTAAGGGTAAATAGATCTTATGTCACCTTAACACATAATTGGTGTAGTGTAACAGAGTTATAATTTTGGAGAAAATGGGGTCACGTGTCCATCACGCGAGGCTACATTTTCAGAAAATGCCAACATTACCCTTCTTCCCTCAACTCTCTCATCATCAACCATTTGAAAATTTAATGGTTAGTTGAGGGTACTTTGGACTTTTCACCGTTAATTTAACACAGTCAAACTAAAGTGTCACATTAGGAAAGTTCAAGTGTCTCTCAAGCCAAATTGAAAAGTCAGATTAGTTAAGTGCAAAAGTTGTATTCTTTAGGGTACCTAAGTTGAATTTTCCCATAAAATAATCCACAAAATTGCATGCTAACATCATTATTACATAATTATATATTTTTAAAAACAACAAATTGTCATTTTGGAGGGATAAACCATGAATATTTTTTAAAATTGGGAGGCTTTCACGGCGAAAACGTGATGTCGGATTGAGCACTGGTGCGGAGTGACAGAGTCCTGAGTGCAGAAATTTAGGTCTTTGGAGGCTTTTTAGATCTGAGATATCTGAGATTTCGCTGAATCTTTTAGGGGTGTTCAGATTGGACCGAAGCTAAGCCGGTCGGCAATAACCTTTCCTAATATTGGAGGCGTGCATAAGTTGGGCCAAGGCAATAGGTCTAATTTTTTCTAGCTCAAATTAGAAAATGTGTTATTTTAAAATCTAAGCATAAAGCAAGCAAAAAGTAAAAACAATCATAGAAACCAAACAAATAAAACTCAATTGATATAAATAATCAAATCAAAACGCCTCCTTATTAATTGACCAAACACCCAATATAGCATACATATGTATCCCAATAAATCATCCATTGTCTATTGTATCCCAATAAATCTTTATTGTATTTTCATGATTTTACTAAAAATCTCACCTCTTTTTCATGTATTTTTTGTAATTTTGAAGGCATGGTGTACGTACACGGAAAAGTACTTGCCTTGATTGAGTAATTTGTCACGTCTTGCACACAAGACACATCAGGCTAATTAAATGCGTGTATGCAATTTTTATACTCATTTAATTTATTGATAAGTATTTATTAAATTGATAACATGTAATTATGTCGTATAACATTTTTTATTAACAAATTATATCAAGATTTGAGCTCGACTGTGATATGATAAGGCAAGACAGCACCAAGCTTATATAGAATGAGGCCTAATATTGCCACTTGACTCCCAACGAGAGAGAAAGAGAGGCCTAACAGAGGTTGAGAAATAAAGACGAGATATCGCAACGTGACTCGAACTCGTATTCTTTAGACCCAAGATCAAGTGTTTAACCAATTGGTTAAAGTAATTGTTAGTATGTCGGTATAATTAATTAACAAGTTCATACTTCTTACATCAGCAACTAAATTACCGTGCATCTACTTCAACAACCGATCGCGCGTATCCAACGGCTAAGTTTTAAGGATTGTTGATTTGCACCAACCTCATCGGTCTCCATTTCAATGTATATCACCAATATTTCCAAAAGCTTGACTTGGAGTGTTGTTTTTGTAAAGTCTCACATGAAAAGAATATAAAATAAAACGGGTGTATATAAAGTGTTGGAACAAACTCAACTAATAAGTTTGGGCTTTTAGTTGTGGAGTCCGCCCGATATGTACAACCCAGTTTTACATGGTATCAAAGCTGGCCGATTTGAGTATGTACCGGTGGGCCGCATGAGGGAGAGTGTTGAGATTAAAATCTCACAACAAAAAATATAAAATATATCGATTTTATATAAAAGGTTAGAACAAACACAATCCGACCCGACAAGTACAATCAACTTTACATGGAATTGACAGGCTTACGGTCACAAGTCCGCAAGTAATTAATTCAAATGTGCCAAAATTGAGCGAGGAAAGTTCAAAGAAGTTGTGCCCAAAGGAAGTGGGATCACTAAAGCAGTGGTCGACGTTGCACGGTCCAAATAGCTTTTATAGTACATAAATAATGTCAGAATAATTAATCAAAATGTTTTAGATTAGTGCTTCAAACATTAATCTTGTTTAATCCTGTTGCTACAATAAGCTCCGATTGAATTTAGCTTTTTTAATACATCATTTAATTTTAATCAAAATCTATTCTCAATGTATATATCATCTTATTTAGATTTTAAGTACAAATTATAGTTACTAAACTTTGTCTCTCTTTTCAATTTCATAAGGGTAGTGAGTGTTTATTAAAAATAATTTAAAGCGAGGACAAAGTTTTCCACAATAATTGAAAACAGAGGAAAAAGTTTTCCACAAAAAATGAATATTCTTATCTCAACATCACTTCACTATATAATAGTAGCGCCCACCAATGCAATTCGCATCATTCATATGCAAATATATCATTCCTTCGTTGAGCTTCTCTGCCTCATCACTCTCTTTGCAGGTGAAGTGTTTACAATACTACTTTGGTTTCTTCGCTACTTCTTGCTTATTTTCTTAAAACTAGGTTTGTTAATTAACTAGTACAGCTTTCAGTAAATTGTTAGAAGCTCGGCTTGTTAAATATTCAGCTCAGTTTCATTTTAATCGAGTTTAGTTTAAAAGATTAACCCGTTTAACAAACTAGTTAAATCTGAGCTCAATAGTTTACGACTTAGTAAATTCGCGAACTGACTCATTTTGTAAAGAGAGAAATATTATATATTGGCTTGTTACTTATTTTATGTAATTTTTATTATCAATACGTTTAATATTTAATTAGTGTTGGGATATATCTGGAATCAAAACTGAACTGATTGTAACCAGGGTCAAGGGTTAGTGCCCCTTGTTAAGGGTTTCGGTGGCACGAAATGGCCCCGACAAAATATTAGTCACGTCGCATGTCATGCACAAAATTTTCTGTATCCGGTGGTGTTTGATCTTTGTCTTTGAGATCTCCGTGAGATTATATTTCATGTTTCTATCTTCTATTATGGTTTCAGTGTAGTATATTGTATATATTACTTATGTAATATACCCGAAACTAATATTTATATTCATATCCTTTCTCAATAAAAAAAAGTTATTTTCTTCTATCGATTAACCAAAACTGAATAAATTGTACTGGGCAAACCCGAATTCGAGCTTACCAATATTTTTTTCGTTTTACCATTAAAATAAATATATATTATTTGCTTTGACAAGTCCACAACTCCCAAGTGTCCACTATGTCCACGTGAATAATCAACAAAAATATCAACATTGAGGACCACACACTCACTCAAGTCCCATACCCAACACATGCGTAGAATCATTAATGCTACTATATAGTACCATGTAAATGTAATAATAACAATTACTCATTGCCAGATCTTCAAAATTTACAGGAAATAAAGAAAATGAGCAGCAATAAGTGTGTGCCACTCCAAACAGCAGCGTTCAAAGGAGACTGGGAGTTTGTGAAATTACAAAACTACCCTACCGACGAGCTGACGAGCAAGATCACCGACAAAGGCGAGACGGCTCTTCACATCTCCGCCGCGGCCGGAAAGTTTCTATTTGTGGAAAGTCTGGTCAACGGTCTAAAACCGGCGAGTCAATTCCTGGAGACCGAGAACGATAACGGCAACACCGCCCTGTTGTACGCCGCCGTGTCGGGTGACGTCAGCATCGCCGAGGTCATGCTTGAGGCTCACGCCAGAGAGGCGGTGGTTAGGGCTGGCAACGGCTATAATCCGCTGGCTAATTGCGGCAAGGTGAAGCCGCTCTCGATGGCTGCTCAGCTGGGGCGGTGCGAGATGGTCGAGTACTTGATGGGCGAGACAGAGATCGAGGCTTGGAGTGGGGAAGAACGGGTCGAGCTGTTTACCAACTGCATAAATATCGGCCTCTGCGGTGAGCGCCTATATTTTTTTATCAGCAATAACTCGAATATTTTATATTACTGTCTAACTTTTTGTTTAAGGGTAATTTCGTTATTTTTATTCAAATACACATATCGCACCATGTTGTAGTCACTGCTCCGTTTTAAATTCCCGGCTACAACGTTTAAAAAACATAAAAATGATTTTTTTTAATAATTACATAAAATTTCCTACTCTTTAAAAATGTATGTATCAAACTGCTGCTGAAGTGTCCCATAAAGGACTAAAAAAATTCATAGTTAAATGAAAAACATGTATAGTTATAAGTAATTATGTCATTCTTCTTAGTCGTAGTTGAGTTTGGAAATATTAGTTGTAGTTGAATTCTAGGCACGCATTTTACGATTTGACCAGATATTTTTGAATTTTGAGGATTTTACCATCTACATTTTACACTTGCTCCTGGATAGTTTATCCACTAAGATTCGAAGATTGAATCTCATACAGGTGTATATTGTATACACGTGTGTCCAATCTTTCGTGCTTTAATGAACCTACTGTTAAAATTAATATTGTAGGCGAGGCATTGAAGATGTTAGATCGTTACAAAGACTTGGCCACAGCTCGAAACGGAGACGGCGAAACAGGGTTGTATGTGTTGGCGAAGAAGCCTTGTGTTTTTGTTCCTCAAAGTCGATCTAGTTGGAGATCATATATTGGTATAGGTAAGTACATGCACTACTACTGTTTATCCGACAATAATATTATTTTGGGATAATTGCAGGTAGGTACACTTATCAAAATCTACTTTTAATTTCGTTACAGATTTAGACAAAATTTTAGGACATTTATATGAAAAAAGTTTAAAACATTGTTTTGCATACACGTTTGAGTACTAACCTGTCGACATTTGTATAAAAATTATTGAAGGTGAAGACAGTGAAAATTCAATATTGGAGGCATTCGAGTTGGTGAGAGAGCTCTATCGCCTCTCGATTGACAATCGAGACCTAGAAAAGGCAAACAGAGTCAAAGAAGTCCCTCGCGCTCTACTCGTTGCAGCAGAGAATGGAAACGTTGACTTCATAATCGAGCTCATTCGGATGGATCCCGAACTCATATGGAGGCGCAATAAAATGACAGGAACCATATTTCACATTGCAATTCAAAACCGCCACGAGGCCATCTTTAACTTGTTATCAGAGCTTGGTTCGTTTAAGGATTTGATCGCAACGATCAAAGGTAATGGTGACAGAAATATGCTTCATCTAGCTGCCGAATTGGCCCCTCGGGAACAACTCAATATGGTGTCCGGAGCTGCTCTTCAAATGCAAAGAGAGCTTTTATGGTTCAAGGTAACATGAGATCGTTGGTTCTACTTTTCACAACGTTAATATTACTGTTTAATTTATTGTTTATAAAATAAAATAATTTAATTTTTATCAACAATAATACGGAAATCCTAACTCTAATTACAAAACTAGTGTCATTTCAAAACGATAAGTAGAGATCACAATTTATAATCTTATTGAAAGTTACAATTAAAACTTAACATGTTAAGTGAGTTGAATTTTATGGGCCTACATTATAAATACCGAGTCCGTCTCTCGACATTGGAAGCGTTCTAATCTCGGACTAACGAACCTCTCAGAAATTATTACTGATGTTCGATTGCTTGATGAGCAGTAATTTTCAAATAAAGAGGAGACTATAAGACATCGATCTCTCAATTCTAATTAGGTCAACCCCTAATTCAACCTCTCGAGATCAATTAAGGATAAAATAATGAACCCTAGGTATCTAACTTTGCATTCAAGCACAAAGTAGAATCAAACAATCATGCATCAACAAATAATTAACCATACATTTTATAGTTTAAGTCATCAACATGGTCTAGCACCCATGGTTATGGTTCTTAGCCCACAACCATGGTGCTCAAGCAATTAGTCAACAAAGAATTATTTCAAGAAATGAAAATAAAACAAACAAACCCAAAAACCCAAAGTGGGTTTGGAGGCTCATAAACCCTCCAATGTTACCCTTTCTTGAAACTTCTTGCCTTCTTGATGTTCTCCCTTGGAGAGGCGGTGAAACTCTCCCTTTTTCTTATCTTGTAAAGCTCTAAAAATAACATTCAATGGAGAAAATAGGGGATGGACACTTTCTGAAAAACGAGAGTTGGTGGTTGAAGAGATGTTCCCAGAAGGTAAGTCAAAACGACCTTTTATACAAAAGACAAATTTTGGGATGTGACGTTTTTGGTGTGATGGGCCTCACACCAAAAACGTCACATGCTTGTGACGGGCCGTTACACTCCTAATCACAGCTCTCTGGTTAATTGTGACATTTTTGGTGTAATGGGCCATACACCAAAACGTCACATGCTTGAAATCTTGCTCCATTTGACTCCAAATCACTTGTTCCTGCATATGTTTACCCAAAACTATCACTAACATAAAAAAAACAAATTGGGTCTAAAATAGCAAGTACAAGGATAGTTCTGTGTAAAAACACGGGTTAGAAGTGTCAATACAAAGTTACTACAGGCCCGCGGCAAATATCAATACCTTTACATTAACATTATGCACATAAAATACGCGAGAACATAACCCATTTAACATACATCTTTTAAAAAAGCCTATCAAATTTAGTTCTTAAGTAAATTGGATTTTTCAACACAGATGTATCTCACACGTCAAAAAGATATGAATCAAGTACCTCTAAACGATTAAACGATTAAACGTGTTGAAACTTTTACCTATTAACTTCATTATACATGAATAAAAACAATTTGTAATAAAAAAATTCTAAACTACCATTTGAACTCATCATACCCGAATATCATGCTGAACTTCGAACCATGGTTTCAGGCCAAGCCAAAGAGCGAGCAAGGCTACCACTGAACCAAGCTCAGCTGGTATAAAAAAATTGTCTATTACTATAATATTATAAGTACATGAAATTTTGCACTTCTACCCTACTGATACTATTTTCATTGCCAGGAGGTGGAGAAGATTGTGCAGCCATCATATAGAGAAATGGAGAACTCAAAGGGCAAAACTCCACACACATTGTTCACACAGAGACACAAAACCCTAATGGCCGAAGGAGAGAAATGGATGAAAGAGACAGCAAAGTCGTCAATGGTCGTCGCCGCCCTCATTGCCACCGTCATGTTCACCACCGCCTTCACCGTCCCGGGAGGCTACAACAACAACTCCGGCGAGCCCATCTTCGAGAACCAGAAATCGTTCTTCATCTTCTCTGTGGCCGACGCCCTTGCCCTCTTCTGCTCCTCTACCTCCATCCTCATGTTCCACTCCATCCTCACTTCCCGGTACACGGAGACCGACTTTCTCGAGTCGCTGCCGTTCAGGCTGATGGTGGGTGTAACGGCTCTATTCGTGTCGGTAGCGGCGATGATGGTGGCGTTTTGCGCAACATTCTTCTTGTACTACCCGCGGGACAACTTGCCTTGGATGTTAGGTCTTGTCGCGATGCTTGCTTGTGTTCCAAGTATGTACGTCTCGCTGAAGTATCCGTTGTTGCTTGATCTTGTCAGATCCACTCATGCTTCGAGGTTCATGTTCCAATCGCAGAGACAGTTGTTTTTGTGAGTTCTTCTGATACAATGTAGAAATGTACCCGATGATCCATGTTACTTTTGGAATGTGGTAAATAGGAATAATTACTTTGGAGAAATAAATGGTCATGTACAGATGGTCAAGTGACTGCGCATGACGAAATAGACCACTAATTCACAAGACTGGAGTAATAGTAAATAAAGACTGAAATGCCTGAACTCAAATAGCATATACCAAATGCACCAACAAAGTTCCGGAGAATCAAACATGCAATGGTAATTTTTATGGATTTTCTAACAATGACAGAACACGATTAATTTCAAATAAACGAAAACTTACAAAGACGGAACTACGAATATAGAATCCCCATAGCCTGCAAAACAATGAGCGGTCTTTTCTTTCAAGAAAGGGCACATTTTTACATAAGGGTCAGTCCAAGAAATTGAAATGAACACGGAAGCAAGGTAGTGTTTACATGACACACAGACAAAAACATGCAAATTCCTCATAAATTATGGACTTAAGAAAGATGAGTGCCATTAAAAACCTTATAAGAATAAAACAAAACCAACATCAAAAGAATCAAACAGTAACAAATATTCCACAGGTATAGATAATTTAACCAATACCCTCATAAAATGATTGATGAATAAAACCGATGCTAATTCCAACTTATGCATCAGTTAAGAGAATTTAAAAGTACCCATCTTAAGATGATAGTGCAGACTATCATCTAAAAAGGCATGGTGATTCAAATAGGTTTGTTGCTCAATTTCACAACGTGCCCAAGGGAAGAAGAAGAACAGCAACATACATTGCAATCCGGCATCTACATCGTCTGAGACATCTTTGTCTGAGTGAGCTGAACCTGCCACCGCAACTGATCCATGACCTTGAGCTCGCGCTTAGCCCTCTCTTCATAGTTGAACATAGCCAGCGCCCGTTTCTCCTCAGCGCTATAAACCTGGTTCTCTTTCCTAATACGAATAGGTGTGTCTATCACCACTCATCACGTACCCAAGTGCCTCAAACTTAGAAAATCTCCTCCGCGGAAAGACCCACCTCGCCCCTACATGGAATACGCTTCCCTTGATGAACATACCGCGCAATGGCGTCACCTTCACCAGGCCAGAGAGCTCCACCGTAGCTAATGTGAACCTCAGCCCTGGGCAGTGGCGTAGGGCCAACTACAGGTTCATCATCCAATTCAGGTTCATTTTGGGATTCAATCGCATTGACCTCAGCAATCATAGTCCCGGCTTCAGAATCCACAACCAGTCAGTCCTCACTCAGTGTCTGATTCGGATTTCCTCTTCTTACCCTCAGCTTCCCTCTTCTTCGACCTAGCACGATCACTGTCCAATGACTCGCTAGAGTCAGAGTCCTCACTTTCACTATCATCATAATCACTCTTCCTTCTCCTACTCTTCTTCATTGTACTGTGCCTTTTGCTTGAACTCCTCTTCTTGATCAGATCTTCTTCATCCTTGGATTCGCTATCGCTCGGAATCGGATTCCGAATCTCCAGATCGAATCTCCTCCTCCTCCTCTTTCTCGTCCTCGCCATCGAGATTCAGAATCTCCTCCTCTTCACACCTCGGAGTCACGAGCCATAAGCAAAACTTCACAGATCTCCTCATCTTCTGCCTCTTCAAGCTCCTATACTCCACATAGCTCAATCCCTTGAGCTCCAGGTCCGATTCGACTCCGATAGCCTATCACGATCGAGAAATGGATCGTCCCTGCCAAAATTCCTCGCCAATCCATGTCGCAATCCGTTGCTAATTCTAGGGTTTGTGTGATCCAATCGATCTCGATCTCGATCTGACCTGTTTCGTTCATCGTCGACCCGCCGCCGGCACGGTCGCGGACGGGGCAGTGGCTGTGGCTTCGCCGGCGATCGAAACGGTGTCGTTTATCGGCGGTTGCGCCTCCACACAAGTATAAGGATCGGAGAGGTCGTCTTTTGAGTCGTCGCTTAGGTCCACCACAGCGTCAACGGGCCAGAGACCTTGATCAGGCCCATATCGTTCAATGCGGCCCAATTGAAACTCGTGCCACTGCACTTGCGAACATGGTGTTCAGGTCAAGCCCAGGTACAGGCCCAAAAAAGGTTCATAAAACCATAGAAACCTTCGTGAACGCCCCGGGAGTACCCGCACAAGTCCAAATTCATTTTTGTGACTTTGGCATCTTTCGGTCAAGCATGACGGGCGTGCAAGCATGGCCGCCGTTCTTGTAGAGATTTCATTCATTAGTTGGTTTTGTAATTCACCTGTAAAGTTTTCTCTTCGGTATAAAATACTCTTTGGTAGAGTTGCTTTTTCTTTCTCTCTTTATCATCTTCATGTCCTGCTTAGGCTGGTTTTGATTCATAAGAACGTCGGGAGCTTGAGTCTAAACGCTGGCGTCTCTTAAAACTTTAGGAAAAGTTCTCGGATCGTTTCATTCGTCTATCTTCTTCTCTCGGCTCTCTGAAACTCAAGATCTAGTAGAGCCGGTTCACGGTTCGATTTAAAGTAAACAAAACTCATAAGTAAACTGATAGAATTTAGTTTAGTTTGATTTAAAATCACTCACTTTTAGATTCTTTCGGTTTTCTAAATTTTATGAATTTCTCGCATTATAAGTTATTTTGACTACCGATTTTTGGTTCGATTTTCTTTCAACTAATTTTCATTAAATTCTCACAATTTTGGATCGATATTGATTTATTATTTAACTTATTTTTTGTTGACTTAGTATTTTCAAGGCCAATAATAAAGATGAGTGACTTAAAATGAGTCACTTGTTCAAATTATTATGTTTCAATTTGGTTAGGGTTCAATTTTTTATTGGTTCTATTTTTATAAATCGAAACCGTGAAGTTTCAGTCCAGTTTAAATTTGAATCAAACCAATTTGGTTCTTTTCAATTCAGATGGATTCGTTTATTTTTGGGCAGCCCTGAAGATGCTACATCCCTAAGGAGAGATTAACGAACAAATTTGCAATAATATATTAATACATCAATTTTAATTAACAAATTATAATAAAAACGTCAAATGAGTTATTAAATTTCATCAACAAAATATTTAACTAATAAAATAACTATTAAAAATAAACTAAATAAACAATTTGAAGTTAAATAAAAAAAATTGTGAATGATAAAAATTGACTCCAGACCTTAAAGACAGAAGGGCAAAACCAGTTCTTTACCATTGAACCAAAGAATTTATTTTCTTATTCCAAATCTCGAGTTCAATTTTTCATGAACAATTCCTAAATTAGGAGCTCGCAAATGCGAGTTCATGAGAATGCACTTTTCAGGTTTATTTCCACAAACATTCCTTTAAGACGGAGGGAAAAGTATAACTCGCCACAGCTCGTCTTGCCAGGAACCGCGTTCAGCAAATTCCAGCGACCGAGCCAACCTGCAAGGTCGTGACACACGTTATGTAAAGAGAATATCAAACACGAACAATAGAGCAAAAACACTTATATGCAGAGAAGGGCACAATAAGTTCATTTACTTGAAATAGAAGTTTTCCAGAATTATTCTTCACACAAAGACAAAAAGAAACTCGCCTTAACCGTAACAAGAAGCAAGCATTACTAATCCTTTTGACTAATTTCTTCAACTTTATATCTTCTTTATCACAAAGCCAAAGAAAACTGCTTTGAACTCTACCGAAAGCACGTAATGTCAAAACCTTACCGAGTTAATCCAAGGAAAAAAATGGAAATGTGTACACAATCTCATTTTGCCGCATGAAACTCACAAGTGGAGGCTATATCCACATTTCAGCTCATTGGCACCAACCCAATAATGCTATAAAAACAAGAAATTTATACAGCTGCTTTATAGAGTTCATCAATCTTAGCATACCATTTTAAGTCAACTTTGTAGACCGCTGAATCACGGGACTTAGAAATAATACTAATTATTAAGATTTAGACGCGTGAACTCAAAGAGTTAAAAGCCTATACCAAATGAGCCAACAAATTTCCGGAGAATCAAACCTGCAATAGCAATTTCTGTGGATTCTCTAACAATGACAAAACACTGTAAATTTCAAACAGTCAAAAATTTGTACACACATACAAACACAAAAAATACGACTATGGAATCCTCATTCATAGCCTGCAAAACAGTGCGCGATTTTTCCTCTCGAGAAAGGGCACATTTTTACACAATGGGTGAGTCCAAGAAATTGAAATGAACAAGGAATCAAGCTAGTGTTTACACTGATACACACATACATACAAAAACACGTAGAATCCTCATAATAGGCAGAGAAATGCATGTTTTGTCAAGAAAGAACACAATTTCACACAACGAGTCGGTCCAAAAATTTGAAACAAACAAGGAAACAAGTGAATAACACTAACATACAAACAAAATATATAGAATCTTCACAATCTGCAGAGAAATGGGTGTTTTCTCCAAAAATGGAGCATTTTTACATAATGGGTCAGTCCAAAAAATTGAAATGAACAAGGAAACAAGTATATAACAGTAACATTACGTACAAAATACATAGAATCCTTCATGTTCAGCAGAGAAATTCAAGCTCTCTCAAGAAAAATAGGGCATTTTTACAAAAGCGGTCGGTCCAAAAAATTGAAATAAACAAGGAAACAAGTGTATAGTAACATACATACATACAAAACACAGAGAATCTTCATAATATGCAGAGAAATGCATGTTTTTCTCAATAAAAATCATTTTTTTACAAAATGGGTCGGTCCAAAAATTGACCAAATTGAAATGAGTGAACAAGGGAATTAAATTAATCACCAAGGCAGTGAGTGAAACCAGAACACGAGCAACGAAGAGTGTGTAAAAAGTGAAAACCCTTTTGCTGTTTCTTCTAATTCACCAAATTTTGCCACCAAAAAGATCCAAAACCAGAACCAAATCCACTAATAGAAGAAGACTCCATAACCTGACTGTGAAGAGCTTGATCGAGCTCAGAGCTCAACAATGGAGGAGATCGAAGAAGGAGAAGATTGTTGTGTTTGCTTTGAGTGACTGAGCAGAGATAGGTCGATTTGGGGAAAAGAGGTCGATGAGTGCCACGTGGACTGACCTCATGGAGGAGCATCTATATTTGCATTGCTGTTTCTCCTTTGTTTTAACCTCTGACTTTTCATTAACTATGTTTTGGGTCCAAATCTATGACTTTGGTTGCATCTTCTTTTTAATCACAAAAAACTGTTTAAATATTAAGAAAATATGATGAATCAAAACCTTCAATAATAAAAAAAAACACATGATTTAAAAATTCTCAATTTTATCGATTAATCTTCAATTCATTCTTTGATAAATTATATCATTTAATTAATTTTTTCATTAATAACCTTTTATCTTTAAATAAAAAGTCTCACCATCACACTAACACCTAATATTTTTTTAAACATTAAAAAATACATGCTATTTTAAAAATTAATCTGTATAACGATTAAAAAATTAAAAATACACAATCAAATATATGATTTATATTATATTTGTAACCTCAACTTCATGATATGATTATGACTTTAACTTTAATTACGAAACTATATATTTGATTAAATAACCTTTGTAAAATACACATTTTCTTTATTTTAGAATCAAGTCAGCTCAATTTGTTTGGCAACTCAATAAAAGTGCACATCAAATTCAGTAAATTTGATATATAATATGTTTTACAAAGTTTGACCGGTTTTTGAAACAGAAGCTTAATTAATTAACATGGGATCATAATTAGGAGAAAACAGTAAAATACAATAATGAAAAGAAAAAGAAAAAAAAACTTGTATTGAGAGACGAAACCGAAAACAATTCATGAGTGAGCTGTAAAACAGCTATGGCTAATGAAGAAAATACAGAAAAAGTCAAACAAAAAGTGACAGTAAAACAAACAAAGAAGACACAAATAGTGAAGTCAACAAGGGCAAGCTCTCTCTCTCTCCCTCAAAACGGTTACAGCTTCGACCATTCCTTCCTCTCCATGCCTTTATAAGAACCTGTCCTTTCTCTATGCCCCACTGTTTGTATTTATATTCACAGACGACTCCAGGATCAACAATCCAAGTCCTCTCTTTGAATTTTTCTGCGGATTGGTGGATCAGAGGGTTGATTTCAGAGGTACCCATTTCTTGATTCTTCACCTTTTTGTGTTTTGTTGATTTTTTCATGGAGGTTTGGGGGTTTTTTCATGTGGGTTGGTGTTTGGATGGTCAGAAAGTTTGGATTTTCAGGGAAAGTTTTGATTTTTTTTTCAGGTGGGTGTTTTGGGGTAGATGCTGAGCAGAAGGAGGAGGAGGAGGAGAAATTGAGAGTTGGGGGCTTAATTTTATGGATTATTTTTGCTGCTTCAATTCTCTGTTTTCTCAGGTGAGCTTGTGTATGTATTTATTTACCTTTATATATATTTGCCCCTTTATGGCTTCAATTTTTTTGTCTTCAACAATTATGTTAAGCTTTTGTTTGGTGTGTTTTATTTCTTTTTTGTTGATAAATTGATGAAACTGTGGAAATGGGTTTGATCTGGTTGACTCTAATTACAGGAATCAGAACCTTGTTGGTTTTATTTGAAAAAGATAGGGTTTTGCATATTTATGGTGTATGAACTTATTATGCAGAGCTGATGATTTATTTTCAGCACCTGACTAACTATCTAGATTTAGCTATTTCTGATTAGGAATCTTCGTTTTGGCTCGATCGATCCCATTTTCTGCTCTACCGTCGGGGTTTGGAGGCGTGTAATTTGGTCTGATTTAAGGATACCTAATTTGTATGCCCTTACAGCCGTGGAGAATCTTTGGCGAAGAGTTTTTGTTACGTTAATTAAATTTAATGTCGTTCAGGAAATGACCATCCGCGAAATGGCGATAGAGAATTAGAGGAAGCCCATTTGGTCGTTTCCACAGCACGATTCATTTGATTCTTATTTTAGCGTTTCTGCTATGAGGAAATAAACTGTATAGACTAGCTCTGGTTACGCCACTTCTTATAAAGACCGTTTTTTTTTTGTTTCTCAACTGTGATCTTCTCCTTTGAAACAATTGAAAAGTACCCTGAGCGCATATATATTTTCCTCTCTATTTTCGTATATCATGGTTGGAAAGAAATAGAAAGTAGAAGGGGTGTATAGAGATTGAGAACTTATGAGTTAACTTCAGCTCAAAATCCATTTGTTAAGTTCGACTGACTGACTTTTTTAAATTTCCCAATTGCTGATGACCGGGCCATCAACAATAGTTTTCTTTTGTGATTAATTTCACATATTTTATTTTTTATATAAATAATAATCTTTCTGGGAAACACATTTTAGGATTGACTTTCACTTCTTTTTTTCTTGGTGGAATTTAATATTTTTTATCATTTAGCTATCGGGAGGGAATTCATCATGTAGCTCCGGCAAGGGAAGGAGCCACCAGGGCCCGACTAAGTTCGGGTTTAGCCTTGTGAAGGGGAAAGCAAACCATCCCATGGAGGATTATCATGTAGCAAAGTTTGTCGTTTCGAAAGGGCACGAGCTTGGTCTCTTTGCAATATATGACGGGCATCTTGGAGATACTGTTCCCGCCTATCTCCAAAAGCATTTATTCAGTAACATCTTAAAGGAAGTAAGCGTTAAATCTCGTGTATGCATTATTTTTAGATTATTTATGTTCTTTTAGCCAATTTTTTTAAAAATGTTACGGTATATTCAATTTCAGGAGGAGTTCTGGACGGACCCTAACCGGTCTATTTCTAAAGCGTACGAGAGGACTGACCAGGCAATACTCTCACACAGTCCCGACTTGGGGCGAGGCGGGTCCACAGCTGTAACGGCTATTCTGATAAATGGGAGTAAGTTATGGGTAGCCAATGTGGGCGATTCACGAGCAGTTCTTTCAAAGAGAGGAAAGGCGATTATGATGAGTACCGATCACGAGCCCAACACTGAGCGGGGCATGATTGAGAATAAAGGAGGATTCGTCTCCAACATGCCAGGTCTGTTAACAAACTCGAGACCTATAACTTATTGATGTTAGAGTAAATTGCCAAAAAAAAATCACTGAAGTAAAAAATGTATAAATATACCACCATAGACAATTTAAAACAATGTTTAGGATGTAAATTAGTAAAAAGTCCAAATTACCCCTATACATTTGCAAAAAAATAAGGATTCAAATGCTAGCATTTCGCAGTGTTCTTAGAATCTTCGACTTGTTTGATTAATCGCTGACTAATCAATCCTCTATTAATCCCTAATTAGTCCTTTGATCCAATTAATATTTTATTAGTCCCCAATTAATTCTCATAAGGCTCTCTCCGGCCGACTAGCGTCTAACGATTTTTTGTAACACTGGTGAATCTATTTCGTTGAAGTTTTAAATAAAATTCAAAATAAATATTTTCTTATTTTAGTAAAATTTTGAAATATTAATGTTTGCATCCTTATGCTGCAAATTTATAGGGGTAATTTAGTCTTTTATATTAATTTGCATCCCAAATATTGTTTAGGGCGGTAAGTTGCAGAAAGACTAAAAGTTTAAGGGTTTTTTGCAATTTCCCCTCGTTGTTACGAAGAACTGATAATCCCATGATTTTGTGTATATCATGCTTGAAATAGGCGACGTGGCAAGAGTGAACGGCCAGCTAGCTGTATCCCGTGCTTTCGGAGACAAGAACCTCAAATCGCACCTACGATCTGACCCTGACGTGAGAAATGCTGATGTCGATGCTGACACCGACCTTCTCATCCTTGCAAGTGACGGCATATGGAAGGTACTCTTCCTCCGCTCTCTCTCTCAAATCTCCAAAACCCCAAACCATCGCATTTTCTTGTCATTATTGCTCGTTTATGCATTTATGTTGTGTATTCAACGACTTCAGGTCATGTCCAATCAAGAAGCGGTCGACATTGCCCGAAAGACCAAAGATCCACACAAGGCCGCGAAGCTACTAACGGCGGAAGCTCTGCACAGGGTCAGCAAGGACGACATCTCGTGCATCGTGGTTCGTTTCAAAGGTTAAATTTTTTATAGAGCTGTGATTTTATAAAGAATAAGACATTTACGATATCTATTTCTTTTACGGGGATGTAACGATCTGTGTGGGCTGAAATGGGTATGAAACCTCATCAAACCCGTTGAAACCCTTGAAATTGCTCCTCCCCGGACCTCCCTGCGCAAAACTTTAGGAGTTTCGTGTATTGCTTTGATGTGTTGGTCTATTCTATGTATAGATTCATATGTTTTTTCGGGTATTTGGATTCTGGATTCGAAGCTGTGGATATATGGCTGTGATTTATAATGGTTGGTATGTATTAGTATTATTATTCATTGGTTAATTGTTGTTGTGAGGTTCATAGTAGAAATTTTGCTTACAAGAATTGAATTTGTTCTGGCTCAGAGCATGAGTTTCAGGCTCATTTTATTTTATTTTATGCTTATTATCAGCTTTATATTGTTTTGTTGTGTGGTGAAGAATGCTACTATTTGCAGCAATGTTGCCGAATTGTTGATTCACCTTGCTGTTCTCGTGGTTAGGGTGGGCATGGTTCGGAACCGGACTGAATCGGGTGAAATGGTTCTTGAATTTTAGAGGACGGTCCGATTCAGTTCAGCTTGATTCTTTGGTTTAGATCAATTAGAATCGGTTAATTTTGTCTTTAATTCGGTTTTGATTTAATGTCTGAATTACATTACTTTAGTCTAATGTATGAGTCAAAAACTTAAAATTTATTGTAAAGAATAGTATTGTTTAAATGTTGCACCTATATCAATATATAATGTTTGCAATTTAAATATTACAATCACTGGTTTTAACTTTTAAGAATCAAAACCAAACTGCAATAAATTGATTCCCTTAAAATTAGAACAAAAGTTGAACCATTATTCTAAGAGGTTCTCGATTCTATGGCCAATATACATACCTCTACTTGTACCATCAAGAGTTAATAGTAAAAAGGAGTTACCATTTTTTCAAAATTTTTTTTGTAGAAAATGATTTTTGGAATTAACAAAAGGAACCAAGCCAAAAGCGAAGAATTTAATTCTTTAAATTTTAGTATTCAAAGTTTTTTCTAAATATTTGTTTTTCAACTCAAGTTTGGTTCATTTAACCGATCACTCTTAACTTTCATTTCAATAGCACATCTTAAGAAATTTTTTAATCAATTATATTAGATTTTGACAATTTAGTTAAAAAGATTTATTGATTTTTTAAAATGATCAGTTGGAGAAGAGGAAAATCAGCAACCAAAAGTACGTCGATCTAGCCTAAAATTATTATTCAACACGATTTAGAGTATCATCACGTTGAAAACATCGAACTCTTATTAAGCTCTAATTATCTTATTATCTTAGATTATTGTTGTAGATTACTACATATTTAAGCATTAAAACGAAAGTAAATATGTCCAGTTATATAGACTGTTTGAAGGTATTATTGACTATTCAAAACTTGTTAACTATGATTTTGTATTTAATCTTATCTTATATAATGGGAATAGGGAATGAGTTTGGAGTGCGTCATTGACATTTGGTTTTCTGTAAGGTTGACGTGTGGCGTTTGGGATTTGTAATCTATCTTATATTATATATAATGGGAGTAAGTATTGACTACACATGGCATTTACTTACCCATTGTGTGTAATACGTTGACAACAATATCTTTCAGTTATTTCTGTGCATTAGTTGTTGTCTTAGAATATTGGTTGGATTCAATATATTGGATGAAAAATGAAAAAAATAATTAAGATTTGTTCAGGTTCAATGCATGATATTTGGTTGTGGATAATCACGTCATTTGACTTGCACCCATTCGTTGATTATAAATGCAGTTTGTGAAACCAATAATATTTTTTGTTCTCTCTTCGGTCAGTTCTCCTCTCTCTCTTTTATATTCTCTGTTCATTTGAGTTGTGTGTTGGAACATCTGTTAAAGGATTCATTTTTTCTAATGTTTTATGGCTTTCTTGGTTTGTTTTTTTCTGGTTTTTGTATATTGTCGACCTGTTTTACGTTGCTACCACCATGAAAAAGTTTTCGCATGAAAGATAATGACTTTGGTAAACTCGCGATACAATCGCTTTGTCCAGTCCGCGTCATGCGATGCCACCATCAAGAAATGGCGCATCCAAGTCTTGAACACTTCCGCTGATGTGGTTGAATTGTTCTTGGCTCGGTTTCTTGTGGTTGCGACTGGAGAGAATAAAAAAGACGGTGAGCGGAAGGTTCTTCTTTTGATCGTTTCAAGCACCGTATTTTTTGTTCTGAAGCTTCTCTTCCTCTACGCCATCGACTAATGAGCCGTCACTCCCAACCTCCAAATTAGGTAAGTTTTTGTCTTATTTCCCACAAAAAAATTATAGAAAGAAATGGAATATGAAGTTATGTGTCAACTTGATGTTTTTTTATGGCTATATTTTGTCAACTCCATGTATTCATGTTCGTTTTATGCTTAATTTGTGTTATGGTGTTTTGTTTCTCATATAATCATTGTTTGATTCATAAGTTTGGCTCTTTGAACAGGGAAGACTTTGACAAATCTTCTTTCAATAGATTTATGGAAGTGTATTATTTCTCGAAATTTGTTGTTTTTCTTTTGTTTTATGTGGTGATTCACGAATATGGTCGGATTTTTTTTAAATGAATGTTAATTGGAAATGATATATATATATATTATAAGGATAATTGCAAGAAAATGATTTGTGTTTGGTAACACATTTTGAATTTAGTAATGCCTTTTCTTTCTTATAAACATCATCATGTGCACGTGTTATTATTCATTTTTGTTTCTTATTCATATGACATCATGTGCAAGAGTGGTTTGTTGCGAGTCTTTCCCTCTTCTTTTTCATCATCTTGTGATCTTAACTTCTTTATTTTTGTTTCCATGCACAAATGGTGTTTGCACGTCTTGCTACTTTTCCTTTAGTTCTTTCATTAATTGGCGCAAAATTCTCTTATCTATCTTCAGTTTGAGGTTTTGTTCCTTGATTCTCAAAAGGTTTATGTTATAATTTTCTTAATCTTCTGCTTATGCTATCTCCTCGTAACTTTTGGTTTTGAGTTTTTTAAGGTTACTACTTATATTATTGCTTGTGTAATTTAGTGTTCATTTCTTATCATTTATTTCAACATAACACTAATAGTCATGTTTTTTTTCTATTTCTAATTTTAATTAATTGTTTTGTATATTTGCTTTCTTTGGTGTTGTGCCATATTGAAAGTGGTAGTGTCTGACTCTTGCTAAACATATAACTTTTTAATCTTTGGTGTGTTTCTGTCTTCTGATTTGATCTTTATGTTTTGGTGGACAACACATTGTGAACTTGAAGTTATTCACTTAATATGAATTATAGCATGTGATTATTTAATAATTTCTTTTGTTGCATAAATGTGATAGTTCAAGTTTATTACGGGGCTTTATGTGTTTATTCAATTAATTCTTTTCCATGAGAATTAATGACCTTGAAAGTTGGTTCTTGCAAATTTGAATATAGTTGGTAGTTGATATTCAAATTGTGTTTACTATTAATATTATGAATTCGATAATATTAATATGAAGTAGCAAATAAATGGAGGGAGAGCTTGAGTAATATTTTAAAATTATTTATTTAATTAGGACTTAGGAGAGACTTTTATGAATAGTGTTTTACAAGATTGAATCGAGTAAATCGCTGTAATCGTGGGTTTTGTTTGCTTTAATTGAGAGATAATTTATTAAACCAATTAATTAAAGTGTGAGATTCATTTACCTGCCCCATAATTAGTAGAGATTAATGGATATGAAAGTTTTAAGGAGAGAACTAAGTAAAATAATTAAATTATGGGATTGACAGTTGAAAAACTTGTATTATTAACACCTGATTTGT
The DNA here is from genome assembly GCA_963920655.1 of Geranium rotundifolium. Lineage (NCBI taxonomy): Eukaryota > Viridiplantae > Streptophyta > Magnoliopsida > Geraniales > Geraniaceae > Geranium > Geranium rotundifolium. The sequence continues at coordinate 38,785,138 of OY987313.1, read as the reverse complement.
GCCTAATTTTTGGATTATTATTAGTTTTTTTGTAATAATATTTTCATTATATTTAATCTTGGAAGAAGAACACAAGACAAGGTCATGAACAATTAGACATGTATTGGATCACTCTGAACTTTACCCAAAACATTTAAATTTATAATGCAATCCACTGTGAACTTTACCCATAAAACATTTAAAATTTATAGTACAATTCTATTCCCAGAATAAAATATATTGCCACTTCAAAAAAGGATTAATTTAATAGCTAACTGAATAAGAAACGAACCAATTGGATTAATAATTTTTAATTAGAGTTGTATATTCTTAATTTTTCCAAACTTTAAGTTTTAACTGGATTGTATAATTTTTGATTTCAAATTTATGCTTATTACTAAATTTTATAATTTATTATTGCTTAGTTCAAAAATTAATTTTTCAACCCTAATTTCATCCATAAATCGGGCAAAAAAATAAAAATCGGAGTCCAAACTGTTTGGTACGATTTGATTCAATTATTGAATCACAAAACAATTTTACTTATTTTCTTGAATTGGATTGAAAGACTCTGAGCCGATTTGATTAAATTCTTGAACCACAAATAATCTTGTTTACTTTTATAATTGGATTGAAAACTTATTCAAAAAATATGTCTTTCCCAAAATACCTGAAAATGTATCTCATCCCTTCTTATGAGATCGAGTCCCACAAATTTTTCACCAAAACTGCAAGCCTAAAATTATTTAGGTGTTCTCTCAAAGACGGAATAGTTGTCATTGTTGATATTTATTTATGAATACAATTATTGTGAGAAAGATAATGTTGACTTATGATGGAATTAAATGGGAGCCAAATAACTTAAGGACCTATACATATGATAACCTTAAGCAGAAACTCGATGTTCGATTTCATGTCCATCGAAAAGCAAAGGTTCCAAAAAGAGATTATCATAATTTTAAACTACTCACTGTCTAGGCTTATTTTGTTTCCCACTTTCTTTACATTGCATCATCTTTGTTCAAGTGTATCCCCTCAAAACAACTTCCAACAGTAAGTGCTCTCAATTCAAACATTATTCTCGCAAATTGCATCAAAAACCGGCATATATGATAGTTGAAGTTGGAGATTAGCATCATTGGAATTTACTCAATTTTTTTCAATAACAACTTCTATTATAGTTCACTGCTGGTAATATCAATATGAATACAAGCTATCAGTGGTTTGGCATCACTTCTAATAAATTTCCGGTGTTGTCTTAAAATTTTGGCCCTCCCTCAATTTCTAAAAGATCTAATAAATTTAGCAGCCCAAACAAGATGTCCAAATAAAAACATTCATGCTTAAACTAATAAACTATTCATACTAATGGGCGCCTATGGATAAGTTACGAATGATATATCACATGAAATCTCTTAAATCTTAACCATCCACCAAATAGGTGGGAGATTCATTTATTTTGTGAAATGTTTTCCTATGATAATGTAATATGCTTTCAACTAATAAAAGTAAAACACCAAATGGTATTTAACAACAACAAAATGCCAGATAAAATGTGCTCCAAGTCGAAATATCACAAGTACCTATTGGTTTTCTTAGAGATGTGTGCTTTGTAGCAGTTGTCTTGTTATATATTATTTTTTGTTGAAAATATAAGGCAAAACATTTTAAAAAAATCTATTCTCTAATTCAATAACATGTAAGGAAAAAGTTATTAACATCGGATCTACATTACACCACATAACTATATCAAAAACTATCAATTTTTGTTTTACTGTATATAAAAAGAAGTAGGGAAAAAGGACATCTGACTCGTGAGGTTTTAGAGGAATCGTCCAAATCATTGCTTATGTTTATGGTTTTGTGGATTTCAAATATCTTGAAGTCTTTGTTCAATGAATTTGGTCTTTCTCTTGTAATTGAACTCTTGCATCTATTCGTTTTCTTTCAACGTCTTTTCAATTTGTAACCCAATTTACATTATAAAATATTGGTCAAAACCTCCTGTTTTAGATTTGTTGCGATAGGAGATGCAATCAACAACGACGGCATCACCTTCGAGAAGGGCGTCAGGACCACCCTCACCTTCGTCACTCTCTGGGCCGACGACGAACACCCTTGAGTTTAGGGGTGTTAAAAAAAACTGAACCAAACCGAATCGAAAAATGGTCGATTTTGGTCGGTTCCGAATGTAGTCTGTTTGGTTTCGGTTTAATTAGTTAAAACCAACCAAAAAAGGAACCGACCAACCACGGTTCAATTCCCTCTCAAGAAGTCAAAAGTCACCGTTTAATTAATACCTCCATCTCAACCTCTCAAAACACACCGTTTGTAATTAAAGAGCCAAACCCTAAAATGGGTTCTCAACTTATCTTTTCCTTCTCATTAGCCGCACAACACAGTGAGATAGAGACGACATTAGAGAGAGAATCTCAATCGGCGTCGTGGCGTCTCCTCCGCCGTGGTTCGACTCGTCTCCGCCGTCGTGTGACATTATTGCCCATTTATGTATGTCTATTTCTTCTTCTTAACCATGACTTATTCTTCAACGCTGTCATGGCTTCTTCTTCACCGCCCGACAACCTCGGCGAACGCCGAAGCCGTCGTCGGTACATATCATTGCTACCAGGGTCGTGACCAGATCGAAGAAGTCAACCATATGAGCGCTCAGATCGCCGATCTTGAGTCGGATCTGGTCGTGGCCTTTGTGCCCTATTTGCTTGCTTTCTCAGTTTCTTGATTTTTTGGGGTTTGTAATTGGCTTCGGTTTCGTTCAGTTCAAACTGAAAACCGACCAAAACTGGTGGCGAAAACTTTCTCTTGCTCCGTGTCCTGTCGGCGATAGCGGTGACGAATAGATGGAGTGTAGTAGGAGCAGCAATTCCAGGGACCCGTTTGAAGCTTTTTTTTTGCATGAAAATATTAATCAATCCCTTTTTCTTACTTACGAGTTATATGAACGCGTTTCACATCACTCTAGGTCGAGTCTAAATATTCTATAATCACAGCTCAGGTTGACCCAGTCATAAATGTATTCTAAATTTGCCATTTTAGACACTTTTGTCCAACAATAATGTCGTACACTATACACTATTGTAAACATAATTGTGAATACTAACAGTTTGAATCACCAACATTTAAAAAAATGAGAACAAGAAATTATACTTTACCAAGATTTTACGGGTAGCACGTGCATCGCGCGAGCCCCACACTAGTATTATAAATAGCAATGGGTGGAATTTGATACACTCCCTAAGTTGAGTAGCTGTTAAATGTTAATAAAATTTTTCAAATTTTTAAAAAATGAAAATAACTTTCCCTTTAAATATACTGCTAATACATGAATCGAAACCTAATATAAGATAGCGAGACAAACTTTTTATTATAATTTTAAATCAACTAAAACAAATTTAAATAATTCATAGGCAATCGAGTTACACGATCTAGAAATAAAATTAACCAAAACCTATACGAAACTATTGATAATATTACAATTCTTCTCCAAGACACCATAAAAAAATTTAAATTTACTCACGATTATTCCATAAAAAATTATGAATTTAAATTTCACGAAGTGCCGATAATATATATATATATATATATATATATATCCTTCGAAAAAAGCAATAATATTAAAAATACAAATATTTAATTTATTGTTTTAGCTAAACATAATTGGGAAGTGCAAGAGAAAATTAATAAAAATAAAAGTTTCCAAGACAAACAAAGTGGCTCCACGTGCAAGATTCCGGTGACTTTTCCTTCACGTCCTTAACCTCAACCCCCAGCGCACGATAGCCAGCACCCTCTGTTTCCGTCTTCACTGCTGATCAAAAATACGCCGTCCTTCTCTCCTCTCTAAAACCCTCCCAAAACCCTCAATTAACCTCCAAAAACCCATTACCGCAGATCAGTCAGGAAGAACCAAATTCAGCAATTTCTGCAATTTATCGGATCCGATCATGTCAAAGGCGCTTCACGCTCTCAAGCAGAGCGCTTCTTCGAGCCCCAAGCTCTGGGTCGTGATCGGCGTCGGCGTCGCCGGGATCTTGGTCCTGGCGGAGACACGGCGGCGGAGGGCAAGATCGATCCGGAGAGAGGATTTCGGGGCGTTCGTGGAGTGGGTGGAGCTGCTCCCCTCTCCCCAGCCGCCGCCACCCGCCGCCAGGCAGCCACTCGCCGACTTGACCTTCGCCATCAAGGACGTGTATGTGATCCAACACTTGAAATCGTGTGTTTTTGGTGTTGGGTTTTGGTTATTTTTGTGTTTTCTTGTGATGGGTCTTCAGAAAGTTTAATGCTTTGTGTGGAGGATGGGGATGGGATCGATGGGAAGTTGAGCTTTTGATCGACATTGTCTGTGTTGTACAGAACGCTAGGAGAGGGTCTTTAAGGACTAATCTGAAAATAAATAAGATTAAAGGATTAATCGGACAAATTGGGGATTTTTACTGCATTACATTGCTTTTAACTGATATTTGGTTGGCATTAGTGGAAAATGATTTTGTTTTGTTGCATTTGGGGATGTTTTGCTTTGTGGAGCAATGAGATCACGGTTCTGAAATGTTATTTTTGTGTTTTTTGGATGGGTCTTCAGAAAGTTTGGTGCTTTGTGCGAAGGATGGGGATGGGATTAATGGGAAGCTGAGGTTTTGATTGATATAGCCAGTTTTGCAAAAAAAAGCTAGGCTCTAGTTGGTCGGAGGGGGTCTTCGAAGGACTAATCTGAAAATAAATCAGATTAATGAGACAAGTTGGGTATTTTTACGACATTATATTGCTTTTAACTGATATTTGGTAGGCATTAGGGGAAAATGATTTTGTTTTGTTGCATTTGGGGATTTGGAATTTGGGGATATTTTTGTTTGTGGAGCAACGAGATCACATTTCTGAAATGTTAGTGATGGAATGGTACATAGAAGTGGCCTGGAAGGTGGTTGTTGGCTAGTAATGAGGTTGGTTGGAGTGTAATGAATGGGAAATGTTGTTTTTAAAACCAGAATTTGTTTTGGAGATGCCCACAAGGTGATTTGTGAGGAGGGAAGGGGATGGAGGGTTGAGGTTTTGCTTGAAATTGCCTTTAACTGATAGTCTGATATTTGGTTGGCATTGAGTAAAATTGATTTATTTTGTTGCATTTGGGGATTTGGAATTTGGGAATGTTTTGTTCTGTGGAGCCATGAGATCACATTTCATACATGATAGCAGTGGAATGGTGCCTAGAGCTAGGAAGGTAGTTGTTTGCAAGTAATTTGGTTGGCTGGAGTGTAATAAATGGGAAATGTTGTTTTTATAACCATAAGTGGTTTTGGGAATTCCCACAAGGTGATATCTTTTAGTAATGGGAAATTTAGATATCCACATGCCTATTGAGTTTTTGGTTGTGTTTGACTTAACCCTTTTTTGCAATTGATAGATTTGAACTGGAAGGATACGTGACGGGTTTTGGGAATCCAGATTGGGAGAGCTCACATGAAGCTTCTGCTAAAACAGCTGTTGTAGTAACTGCTCTGCTGAAGAATGGGGCTACTTGTGTTGGCAAAACCGTCATGGATGAATTGGCCTTTGGGTAAGTTCTCTGTCTCTCTCTCCCAAAATAAAAGTTTAGCCTTCTCATTGATGATGTTGTTTTGATATCATTTTAGGATCACTGGAGAGAATAGGCATTACGGAACTCCTACGAATCCACAAATGCCATCGTGTATACCCGGAGGTTCTTCTAGTGGTTCAGCTGTGGCTGTTGCAGCTGAGCTTGTTGATTTTGCTCTTGGTAAGTTGAGTACCTGACTTGTGTATATATATATTTAAATTTCTTGTAATCTTCTAAGTCATCATTAATGTTGTAGGTACTGATACTTGTGGATGTGTAAGAATTCCAGCCGCATTTTGTGGTATCCTTGGATTTCGGCCATCTCATGGTGCTGCATCTACAATTGGAGTTCTTCCAAATTCTCAAAGTCTAGACACTGTTGGTATGCTAGTTACATAGTGTTTGAAGATGTTTTGTGCGTTTCCAAGAAATATTGATCGTTAAATTATCTTTTATACACATCCTCGCAGGTGATATGCATTACTCTTAAGTTATGCTAACAATAATATTAAAATGATAAGCATATAAGCTAAAGGGTAACCTTGTCTTGAGGTGATGTTTTTGGCTTAGATGGCATTCTTTAGATAAAAAATGATGCCTATATGACTCCTAATTTTTCTTGAAAATATGTCAGAAGAACCCAAAGAGTGGAAAACAGTACTTTGCATGCTTATCGGGTACTTAATATGTTCACGGGGTTCTAAGTTCTAACACTCAATGTTAAGATCGCGTCTTGAGATTTTTTTGTACTTATTTCATTTCACCGGAATCTTTTAGGATGGTTTGCCCGTGATGCATCGACTCTTCATCGTGTTGGACACGCTTTACTGCAACTCCATCCAGTGGAACCTAAAAGAAAAAAGCAACTTATTTTTGCCGATGACCTCTTTCAGCTTTCCAAAATCCCCAAGCAAAAGACTGTGTATGTTGTCAACAAAGTGACTGACAACCTATCTGGCTGTAAGTTTGTAGTATTTTTGTAATTTTTCCACTTTTAGTTGGATTGTTCTCAAGATTTTCCAGTTGGTGCCACAACATACTATCATGCCATAGTTATATTGATGCGGTGATGATTTTTTAACAAAATAATCTGATATTTATCCATACCTTGCTTTGTATTTGTGCAGACCAGTCCCCAAAGCATATGAATTTCAGTGAATATATTGCTTCCAAAGTACCTAGTTTAAAAGAATTTCACGAACAATCAACAAACCTGCAAAATGGAGCATCTGCTTTGATAGCTCTCTCTTCTGCTATGGTTGCTTTACAAAGGTATTGTTGAATGATAGGTTTTGTTACAACAGAGCCGTATTTTACAACAGAGCCGTACTTTCTAATCAACACTATTACCTATTCTCCAAATAATCTTAATACCTGTTTTTTGGCATTATGTGTATGCTATGTGAAGGCCTTTGTGTTAAATTTACTATGTTGGGTCAAGTGGCAAAAATAAAGCTCCCTTCTTCACAAGGCAGGCCTTGACTCCAAATCTCGACACATTGTTGATAAAAAAAATACTGCAAAAAAACAGAAGATAAATAATATTATTGAGGATTTAATTACACGCCTGTTACCAATAGCATGTCATGCATACCAATAAGTTTGTCATCATTTAACCAACAAGAACAGTTGTGTTGCAAACCGATTCGTCCTCTACATTTGGAAAAACATTGGCAAATATATGCTGCATTACTAATTTAATTACTGACGTCTTTCTATCTGACTGCTATGATGTTCAAATGGCTTTGCAGATGTGAATTCAAAGCCAATCACGAAGACTGGGTTAAGTCAGTGAAGCCCAAGTTAGGATCTGATGTTTTTGACCGTGTTAATGCAGCAGTCAATAGTTCATATAATAACATCAAAAGTTTCAATAAAGTCAAGGCCGAAACGAGGGCTGCTCTTCAGAGTCTCTTGAAGGTTATCCTCAACTTCTTATCATCACTTTTTCATAAGTATTTTTATTTTGGTGGTATAATGTATGATATCTCGTTATAAACTGAAACTCTTGGTAGCATAATATTTCATTTATTTTTTGTCAAAGTCTGCCTATAAGTTCAAGTACAAGAACTATGAGTCCTTGAACATGTCAGGTAGCTCTTTCCGGGATGTCGTCTTCAATTTAAACAGGTCAATAACTTCAAATTTTCAAAAAATACGTCTTTCTAAAAAGATAATTTAAGCCCTTAAGGATTTCAGGTAATGATATGCAACTTCCGGAAAATTAGATAACAAAAAAAGATTTCTACTAAGAACTGGAACCTCTCTTAGCCAATTCGGGTTTCACCAATCTGTTTAGTGAATACAAGTGTGAAACTTTTCTTTTGTCTCAGGATGACGGTATATTAGTCATGCCCACAATTCCAGTCCCGTCTGTAAAGCTTAACTCAAAGAAAAGCTTGATCTCTGAGTTTCATGACAGAGCATTGACGCTGTTGAGCATTTCAAGCATGTCTGGTTGCTGTCAGGTAACAACATACAATTATCAGATTCAGGTTTTCAATATTTGTTTTCCGGTTTCTTACTTTGGTCGACGCACTTCCTAATCATTTTTTTCAGGCTACGATTCCATTAGGAAAGCATGACGATTGTCCCATATCTGTCTCTTTTCTGTCATCCCATGGAGCCGATAAATTTCTTCTGGACACGGTTTTAGATATGTATTCGTTTCTTCAAGAGCAAGCAAGCCTTGCATCCTATTCAATGCCGTTGCCGGATACCAATGATGTGGATGCTTCAGACCTCTGGAAAGAAAAGGTTTCCTCCATAGCCTTTAACCAAAGATTTGTATTTTTGTTATTATTTGCACAATCTTATGGAGATCCTTATGAAGTTATTCAAAGCCAGTGTTTGTTTGTCATTGCCTCGCTGTGGTTTATATGGGTTTTTCCTAAAAAAGATTAATTACTTAAACACTTGACATCAATTATTTGGCGCTGATGGATATGAGATCTATATTATTTCTTAATATCGACAATGTCGGTGCAGGGAAATGATGCATATAAGCGCAAGCAGTGGAACAAGGCTATGAATTTCTACACCGAAGCCATCAAATTGAATGGGAAAAATGCAACTTACTATTCAAATCGCGCTGCTGCTTACTTACAATTAGGATGGTAAAAGATTTTTCTCTACACTTTTCATGCACTCTTGACACTTTTCTGTCATGATGCATCTATCAATCTTTTTTATATGCAGTTTTCAACAAGCTAAAGAGGACTGCACTAAGGCAATATCAATTAATAAGAAGGTATAAGCAGATGGGTTTTTTTGCACTTTGAAAAATATTATTTCCTTTGCTGGCATTTTGACTTTTCATATCAATTATATTGAAGAGAAGATAATGTTCTGATTTGCTTGTGTAGAATGTGAAGGCATATCTGAGACGTGGAACCGCTAGAGAATCACTTATTCGATACAAGGAAGCATCTCAAGGTGAAAAATCTAAAATTCTCCGAAATAAATATGCAATGCGCACTGTCAATTTTAGATTTTTTTAATCATTATTTGCACATAAATATTTTAGTATCTGATCTCTATAAGATTTCAAACATTACCAATGAATGTGAACTACTATCTACACCTTGCCCTTATATTTTAGATACAATATTTTCTTTTCTTTTCTTTTTTCTACATTTTTTTTTGGCTGCATATGAAATGTAATATTTATTTCAATTTTTGATGCTTGTTGCTGTTAGTAGCTAGAAAATCCGATTCCTCACCCGCTTCTTACATTTTTTTTTCTCCTCTTACAGATTTCAAGACTGCACTCGTCCTTGAACCTCAGAATAAGGTCGCAAGTGTTGCGGAGAAAAGACTAAGGAAGTTGATGAGTTGATCCTTTCAGAAATGTTGAAGTCGTTTTGAAAATAAAAGCAGCCAATGTTTACTGTTATACTAAAATATAGGTTAGTTCTGTTTTAAGGATTCTGATTTTTTTCCACCATTTTTGGATATATATATATAATTTATCCATATAACATCAGTGTTACCTTCTGAATTCTGGTTATATTTGCTTCTAGGAAAATTTCACTGCATTTCTGTTTTTTGTTCAATGTATAGAAAGCTTATTTGATTTTACAGCAGAAAAACTTCATCACTCTTGTTATATATTCATTGGTACTATGTATTGTTGTTAATGCTTTGTTCTTGTTTTGATGATTTTCATGAATGTAAATAGGAGATCCAGCAGTGAAACAAATGTTAGGATTCAAGCACAACCTAAACTAAATATCGGATTATCTGGGTGAAAACAATTTTTGTGGCACAAACTATGAATTCATATCAACTGTTGAATTGGATACTGGCTTAAAATTAAACCGTTGTGTTCCTCTTTTGCAAGGAGTGCTGTACATGTTTAATGATGACATCATTGGAAATTAATTTAAAAGACAAAACACCTTTAAAATAGATTAAAAAAATTACATATATAATATTTGTCATCAAAGAATCATATATATATATTTTTTAAAATAACTATTTTTAATTTGAGAAACTATTATGTGATTTTGAAAAAATTGGAGGTCCTATGATCTTAAACATTTTTATATGTTTTGACAAAATTTGACAAATTGTGCAAATTCTAAATTGTTCGTATTAATTTTTTACAAAAACGTTGTAGATGATAACTGACAGAAATTTAGAGTGCACATCCAATTTTTACAACTGACCCTAGATTCTACAACTAGTTTGCTAGAAAATGAGAAAAATATAGATTTCAGTACTCAGTCTTTGTTCCTTCAGCTTCTGGTAAAATGAGCTTGCTGTAAATGGATCATCACTCCAGAGTCTTTCCCTTCTCTAACGGCACGTTTCCACTGTTCCTTGAACCTACGAAACTCCCAACAAGATTGCCTCCTAATCTCCATCCTCACATCAGGCTTTGATTTTCTTCTTGTCTTATAGCCTTTAACTCAGTAACCCGAGTTTGTATTTCCTGGTGTACAACATACTTGCTATCCACTGTCAAAGAATAAAGTTCTCGATTTAACAGAACTGAGTATGTGCTCAAAATTACGAGGGGAAAAATGAAATCTCGACCCTTTCATAATGATTTGATGCAAGACAGAATTGCCACACAATAAGTATGAGATTTACAAGTCACTAAATAACAAATATTTTTTGAAGGGCTATTAAATCATATCACGGTTCCCTAAAAAAAATCATATCATGGTCACGGACACATATACAGTGCATAGAATTATTTCAGATCAGAACCTGATTATATGAATAATCCAGTCAATGTGCCACCATGCTCTAAAGAAAAACGTGTTAACATAGACCTTAATCTACAAATCATAATACCTTCATGACAGCACCAAGATTCTAGTCTCATTGTTCATATCTATATCTCAAGGAGATTGTGTCAACATCAACTTTTCCTCTGAAGTTCATAATTCTACTTCTATCAGTATTACACAAACATGCGCGTATATACACAGTTCCAATTGCCGCTTAAAACAAAACAAAAAAGGTCATAGCCTATTTTAAACAATTTTGTGGATCTAATATCATAATAAATGTGTCTTGCATTTCAGCCTTGCAGAAATTGCTTAAAACTACAAGCAGAAAAAATAACAGATGTTTTGCTGTCGGAAAATTATATCAGGTAGCATCTAAGCTTTTAGATGCACCCTCTCTTTCTTCCATCTTTGTTGAATGTATGGTTTCACTGGAAAAAATTCAACGAATTGAATACATTTTAATTTGTGATTTTGGGTTTATTACCAAGATTCATGTGTCTAGCAATTTGAGACTCGTAGAATTTGCTCAAGAACTACAAGCAGGAAACAGCAGAAGTTTAATGTAGGAAGATCGTATCAGGTAGCATCTCAACTTTTGGATGCTCCCTTCTTCGCTTCCATGTTCAGAATAAATTTTGACAGGCAGCCAAAAAATGTGTGCTCTCAAGTCAAGGGCAAGCGACCCAGAAGTTTTAAAGGTAATAATTTTTTAGTGTTCACTCTCAGCAGCCTAAAACACAACCCAAGTATACAAAGAACTACAAGCAGGAAACAGCAGAAGTTTAATGTAGGAAGATCGTATAAGGTAGCATCTCAACTTTTGGATGCTCCCTTCTTCGCTTCCATGTTCAGAATAAATTTTGACGGGCAGCCGAAAAATGTGTGCTCTCTCAAGTCAAGGGCGAGCGACCCAGAAGTTTTAAAGGTGATAATTTTTTAGTGTTCACTCTCAGCAGCCTAAAACACAACCCAAGTATACAAAGCACTTGTTCTTACCCCCAAATTTACCCGAAGGAGAGCTCACTCACCTGAATAGAGTGACTTTGTTTCCTAGGGCCAGAACAAAGCCGAGAAAAGTATCAAAATCCATGTCTCGGGTATTACCCTCTCCACTTTTCCTATGGCAGACATCTCATCAAATGCTATAACAAGACACGATCTACATTACAAGACAATAGAAACGAAGTTTCTTTACTAAAAGGCCGTAGCTTCAAACCGTGACAATTCCAGTTAAAATATCTGCATCACAAACACAAAACACTATGGAAACAGACAAGGCACGAGACTCTGTATTTAGTTAAAGACTTGTTTTGTTGTCTTTACATAGTTATCAGGCTTGCGTTTTACAATATAGAAAACAGCGTAGGGAAAGACAAAAACAGCTACTACAAAATTAGCCACGGTAAACTCATCATAAGCAAAAAAGCCCAATGAATATAATTCAATGCATCAAACTTGCATAGAATGGTAAAATGTCAACATTTTTACCCAGTTCCTATCTCTTACTCATCACTCGTCAGCCAAAGATAAAATTTTAAGTCTTTATTTCTCAGCCTTCTGTTTCATAACTCAAAATTTCAAGTTCATATTAATTAATACAAATTATAAATCACATTCGGTTCAGTTGATTGATTGATTTCACTTCATCCATGCTCAGATACATCAATCTCAGTGCTTACACACATACCCAGTTCCTCAAAAAAATAACAAAAATCATCTCAATTACACGTTCTTTTAAAATCATTGCTTGTAATTTTTTCTAAACGAATATCATCAATTTATAATAGTTTCATACACACGAATGCAAGTTAAAAAAATTGGAGTAATTCGACAAAATCGTAAGAAATTCAACTAAAAACGCAGGAGAAAGATCAAAAAGAAAACGAACCCATCAGCGATTTGGATCCGAAGAACCTGCGAGATCAAGGACCCAGAGCAAGGACCGAGGGCAGTGGTTTCGTCCTCCGAGGAGCCTCGTGGCTCTGGCCATAGCTAGAGCCACAGTACATTGCTGAGCCTGAGAGGCGATGTGCTCTGGTACTGAGTCGACTCAACCGAGCTCAGAGATCGAGCGAGTTTCGAGCCGATCTGGGAAACCCTAACCAGAGCACAGCGCCGCTGAGACGCAAAAGCGAAGGTCTGTTGCAAAAATTGAACTTACCTCCTTTTTATATTCCTCAATTTATAGCTCCACTCCTCATATTTTTTGCATATAAAATTGAATCCCCTGAAGTTTACTTAAATTACATTTCTTACCGAGTTGCACCTTTTTTTCTAAAGAAAAACGACTCGCAATTTTATTAAATCAGATCCTTACATAATACACTACACAAATAAGAAAGTAATAAAACTACCCATCCCAAATTCAAGATCATAGCCATGACGGGCAAGATTCGCCATCTCGTGAGCAGCCGAGTTACATAATATACCGATAAAACAAACAGAAAATCCCAAGAATCGAATAAAATGATTATCATAAAATTAGATGTTAACGTGATTCAAACAATTTCAAAAATGGGCTAACCGATACACATTATTGTACCCACTTCATTGTTATTTGGGGTGTAAATGAGTTTAATCGAGATTCAATTTGTCATGTCTGAATTGCGAAAAAAGTATTCTTTTAATCCACTCGAGATCAAACAACTTATGTAATTAAGTTTGAGTTCAGTTTGACAAAAACAGCAAACTCGAATTTGGCTCAGTTAATATTAGTTGTAATTATTTCTAAATTTTATATAATTAAATAATAATTTATTAAATGCTAAACAAGTCGGCTCAGGATTGACTTGACCGTTGACCCCATTCAGCTCATTTAATAATTAATTAATTGCTGAAACAATTATCTAGCATAACACGTCTAGTTAACTAGTTAATAAATGGAGCTCGGAAGGGTAAAAACTCTTAACTCACATAGGTAGTATTGACTGAGAAGGCAGAAACAAAAACTACGAGGGGTTCATTTTATAAATATGGAAACAACGGAGGTCCATTTCAACGTAATCAAGTAAATACAAAAATTTCAGCGGCCAGAAATAAAAACCAGCGTCTACAGAAGAAACCCACAGAAGCACAGGAAAAATATTGCAGAACCAAAATCGAAAATGACGACGGAGAGCTCGCCGACGGCTTCAATGGCTCTGACGCTCCTCCGCAATTTCGTCACCTCTCTCTTCATCGTCGCCGATAAATCGCTCCTCAACCTCGCCGGAAAGCACAGCCTCCTCGAAACCCTCCGTTGCTGGCTCGTCGCCTCCTTCCGCTTCCTCCTCCGCCTGATTCCTTCTCTAAACCCTAACTCACCTCCTCCCAGAAAGCACGCGAGAAACGAAACTCCCATAGATCTCGCCGGAGCCGAAGATTCCGGCATCGCCAGGGCGCTCTCGCAGCTTCTCTCGATCGCGAGCGACCTTCCGGCGAGTTCTCGGAAGCGCGAGGCGGTTCGGAGCCTCGCGGAGGGTATCTTGGAGGAGAACCAGAGGGATGGGGTTGAGGTTCTGCGGGAGGTGAACCGGACGGCTCTCTCGGCGGCGTTTGAGAGGACGCTCGGCCGGCTCGAAGAGGTGGCGGCGGAGCAGGGCGGTGAGCCGGCGGAGTTCTGGTTGAACCGGGTTTTGAGGGCGGTGGCGTGGGCGCGTGAGGAGGGGGCGCGTGAGGAGGAGGGGGTGAGCGGGGAGAAGCTGGCGGCTGAGTCGCTATGGCTGAGTGAAAAGATGGCGGCTTGTGGGTTCTCTGGGGAAGCTGTATTGAGGTGGGCCTCGGCTTCTAATTTGGCTTGGCTCGCCCTCTACACCGAGCCTCCCCTCCAAGGTTCCCTGTTAAAATCTCAGGTATGAATATAATTCTTCTTTTTCATAATTTAATTCTATATGTTTTCAATTTGTATGAAATATTTTAGAATAAAGTTGTTTTGGTTGCAGTGATGTTGATTTATACTATCACGATTTGCAGTATATAGTTGTGAAAATGGCAAAATGGTGATGTATAGTATCACGATTTGCAATATATGCAATATATGGTGTTGTGTACTTTGTCAATGAAAAAAGTTGTAGTAAAATTTGATTTTTTGTGTATATATTTGTACATAAATTACGAAATTGCCTTTGAAATTAAGAATTAAGATTTTTATAAAATAGTAATAAAAAATAATTTTAACTTAAAAAATAATTTAACAGAAAAGTTAAATTACAAAATTTGATTACACAAACTTTAGCTAGAAAATAATTTTAATTTTTAAGGGTAATTTCATAATTGTTGTCCATATAAGCGCATTTTGCACAAAAAATCAAAGTTCATAACACATTTTTGCTATTTTCCCTTTAATTTTTTATACATTGGTCTCGGTCTTATTTTAACGATTAGAACTGCATATAAGTACAGGATTAAAAGTCAGGATTACTAAAGAATATTCTTCTTGGAATGTTCTATTGGTCTGCAATATGGTACTCTACATTTTTTTGTCTTGGTCTCATCCTATGCCTAACTTTGTTTCTTATATGACCAAGCCAAGTTGCTTCAAGTGGTAAGGAGTTCTATTTACATATTTTGAATAAACTTTGTTTCCACATGCTCCTTTAATACTTGATAACTTCATTTTTAAATTGTCCCTTGATGGGTTCAAGTATTGTACTTATCTTATATTATAGGATCTTGGAGTGGAAACATACTGGATGGGGTGTGAAAGGTTACATAGTATTGATGAATGATTCTTGCTGTGGAGCTCCACAATCCAATGACACTTCTTGAAATGGCAAACTTCTATATGTATATCTTGTGCCTTCTTCACACTTTTCTCTCTTTATGTAATTACATATTTTGAAATGAAGTACAGCTTTCCTGTTCAAGCAAGCCAAGGAAATGGGACATGAAGAGTATGTAGAGAGTAAGAAAGATCAACAAAAGCAATTAAGGATGAAGATGCTGATTTCATGGTTGCCACTGCTATGCAAAGCAAGCAATGGCAGCGACGTGCCGGTCTTGACCTCCGGGGAAAGAGCTGCGATGGAAAAGTTATTGGAAGAGACCATAGAGATGCTGGAAGGGAAAGAGCAGGAGCAGGTGTTGTCTCTATGGCTTCACCATTTCACATACAACCCGTCTTCTGACTGGCCCAACCTCCATGCTTCCTACACTCGCTGGTGCACTGCTTCTCGCAAGCTCTTGCTTCTCCATTAAGGTTCAAGGTACTTCATACTTCCATTCACAGGTTATGGTAGATAATTATTCTACACACTGAATTTAATGTAATTTAAGTATTTTCGGATCGGAAATTGGTACATGCAACTGCAACTTGAGAAATGTGAATCATCGATGCATTACAACGTTTTTGGAAGAGTGAAATTCAGTCACGCAATCCGTTGAAACATATACTTATGCCCTATGGAATACAATTCTACCGATACAGAATTCAGTTTAATCAACTCTGCAGTCTTCTTTGCTTAGAACACCAAAGCCAAATAGTTTAACCATTTTGCTATTATTACAATACTTGTGAGGCCGTCAATCACTATGTCTTATGATGGTACAAGAGCTGTTATAGTACGAACTTGTTCTTGTATATGTTGAAGTACTGAGATGATGACAATTGAGGTTCCTGCACGTGACGATAAATTTGTTGAGTTCTTTCCCTTAATTTCTGTCTATTTATTTGACAATCTTATCAATTCAATGAACCATAGTACGTACCTTTGATATGTCTGACGATCCAATTTGACCTTTTATGCGTACTCCAGATTTAGCTTCTCGAATGGCGCAGCGCATGGAGTTGAGCAAGCTACCATATGTCAATCCAGGTTCTTTGGTCACAGCTTGAATGAAACTGTAAGTCATAGCACCCGTCATTGAGTCTGAAAATGCCTGCATATACACATTTCAATGTATACATCAGTAGAATTGTAGAAATATTGTTTTCATGTATTTCATGCTTTATCTTTTAGCATTTGCATAGATTCTATTTCTTTCTTCACTAGATTAGTTTATGATCAATGACTAATCTTTGAGAGTCATATTTGAAATTTACATAGAACCCGGAAAATTACTTACTGTGGTATCATCAGAGGTTTCATTATCATCACAGGCACTAAAACATATGGCCAATCCACCACCAGTTCCCTTGTAAGCCGCTGAGGGAAGCCTCTGGTCTTCCCAAACATAGGAACCGTCCCTGATTAAACATGAACTATTTTAGGATATTTGCTTTCCGTGCTCTGAGAATTTAATAGTAAACTAAGAAGGGAAAATGGCAAAAATGTGTTGTGAACTTTGATTTTTTTTGTGTGCTAATTGCGTGTATTTTACAAAAATGATGAAATTGCCCATGCAATTAAGATTCTTATAAAATAATTTTAACAAAAAAATTGATTATACAAATTTTAGTTAACAGAATATTTCTAAAAAGATCTTAAATATAAGGGTAATTTTGTCATTTTTGTATAATATACACACATTTTGCACAAAAAATCACACATCATTTTTTTCATTAACAAAGTACGCAACAACTTCTTGCGAAAGTGTGATAGTAGAGCACATTATTGTCATTTTCCCCTAATTAGACATTAGCGATTTAAGGACACTCACTATCTGTTCATTGAAAATATTGTATTAAATCAAAAACTCACTGACCTGTTCATCCTGCACACAAAGGGTAGATCGAGTACAGTTCCGCTGTAGCAGGTGTCCATGATGGCATGTAGCTTAGCTCCTTTGGTCAGTGGCCTTACAATGGTGGCGTTAATTTCATCGTCTATTATCATCCCTTCTGTCTCGTAATCCATAGGGCACATTGCTTCGTCGTACCCGTCGATCTCGTCCCCGTCGTAGTCTTTCTGCCGGGAGCCGTGGCCGGAGTAGTGGAACACTAGAGAGTCCCCTGGCTGGCAACCTTGTAGTAGCCACCGGAGAGCAAGTCTCATGTTGTGTTTTGTTGGGATCTTCATTGGGTTGGTCTCATCTTCTGCAATGTTTGAGTTAAAAACAACTCTCAGTTCGTTTACTATGCGAGCAGTGTTTTAATAATTGGCCTTTGAGGTGCCTAGTGGGAATTTTTAGAAAACCGACCCCATTTCATATAAACGGGTGGTTAATTCAGTGGGGCGGGTCCAGGCTATTCTTTGTAAATTTCAATTTAAAAAAATAAAATACCTAAAATAATTTAGTACTTCTTTAATTGTTCAGGATATGAACATAACAAATATTAAAATATTTATGTATAATAATTAATTTGATAAAAAATTAAAAATAGAGAGATACTAGTCTGATTAACCCCTAGAATTTCTATCTGCTCAGCTAGCCCATGACGTCTTTTAGAACACTGTATACGAGCCATTGAGTTACAGAACAGAAATATTGATCGGTTTCAGATAGCAACAAAACCTGTGAGGGTGAGAACAGAGTCACTAGGAAAGCCCAACTTCTGAACCAGAAGACACCTCATGGCCTTGACATCATTTACGGTTCCTTTGAGCTGGTAGCTCCGGCCCCGGTAGCTCACTCCGCACAGGAGGGCGCGCTTCCTCCCGTACACCGGAGGCGGTGCCACAACCAGTGGTGGTGGCTGGGCCGGCCTGGAGTAGTAACCAGAACCATAGTTGTCATTTGGGGCCGCAGCAGCAGGTGCCGATGCCATGTTAACTCTGGCTAGTGCAGCTGCTGCAGCGGTGCTGCTGATGCGAGCACTGAAACTGGTACCGCCACCACCACCCCCAGGTGCTGCTGCTCCACCGTGGCTCATCATGGCAGAGCGGAACCTGATGATGACCCGGCAGACCCTGCACTGAACTGCCCCGGTCAGTTGCGGCACCGGAAGCTGGCTTCCACACCTTTTGCACCTTATGCTCTCTCTTCTACCAGCCATTTCTTGCTTGAAAGTAGATACTAGTTTTAGAGGCAATGGGGTTGTGTATTTTTACAAACTTGGCTAGTGTGTTAAATAATAAAAAAAATATACTGGAACCAATTCATTCGGACGAATGACTCAAATCAAGTGTTTTGTCCGTTTCCAACTTTAGCTTTATTCGTCTCATGTTCATAGATGCAATATTGGGAGAGAACTAGATTCTACATGCTTTTCAAGTGGAGGTACGGTGTACAGTGTTTTAAAACTTCTGGACTTCTCCCCAAGAACTTGGTAAAATTGAGTCGGCCGAGTTTTGGACCGAGTTTCAAAACCTTTTTTTCAACGGTTCAGTTTTACTGAGTTGGCAAGTTTTAATATTTTAGTTTGGTCACACCTTGTCAAAGTTGGTTAGATTTTGTTTTTAATCTGTACGTATGCTTTGAGAATATTTTATAATTTGTATTCTTGTTTCAACTTATTAAGTTA
Source organism: Geranium rotundifolium (assembly GCA_963920655.1). Lineage (NCBI taxonomy): Eukaryota > Viridiplantae > Streptophyta > Magnoliopsida > Geraniales > Geraniaceae > Geranium > Geranium rotundifolium. The sequence goes on along the minus strand of OY987313.1, from coordinate 38,766,006 downwards.
TTTAAAAGTATAATGTTATTATTTTTGTTTTTCCATGTGAGTTATATATATGAATACACGTATATATAATATTTACTCAATACAAAACGAGTTTTGCCGATTTTCCTAATTTCCCCCTGAGTTTTCAGAACTCCTTATTTTTCACCTCGCGAGTTCTCCCAAATCTTGATGGTGAAGTTCCTTTCATGTTATGATTCATATACTTGACATAATGCTTAGGATGGTTTGTTTTAGGCCAAACATTTTCAAGCGTTGAAAAATGAGATTAGTTACATTTTCATATTGACATGGTTGATGTTGTGTGATTTCGTAGGTATTTAATGTGGAGGATCACGTCAAGTGTTGGAATGAGAAGGAGAAAAGTGAAGAACTCTGTTAAAAATGGAGTTGGAGATTCTTATCTCATCCCTTACCGAAAGGTTGAGATCTTTATGATCCTACCAAGAATAACTGCTTTCTGAAGCACCTCTCAATGTTCCTTAAACCTGAATTCTATTTATTTGCATAATGAAACAATCAGAGTACTTTTTTCTTCATGTTAATTAATTGTCTGTTCTGTTGATGCCAACAGTTTGTGGCTTTTGAGAACTCATAAGAAATTATATCGGATTAGTCTTTGAATTTTTAGAACTAATGAGTTAATTGAGAAGCTGATACCCTTGGGCAGATAAAACTGGTGAAAGATTTGGGCTTTTTTGACCAGCAAATTAAAATAAATTATACTTATTAATGTATTTATATTTTCAAGTATATAAATGAAAAAAAATATTTACATTTTATATAACATAATATATATTTTGATTGAATTTAATTTACTTCATAAAAATTAAAAAATATATATATCTATAAATCTTATTAATTCTCAACTAAGTTTCTGATAGCCTGATTAATCCCCATAAGCACTATCTGATCCTAGCGACTTTGACAACAGTGTGTGTACACTGATAAATTGTGCAAAGTTGTTATATTCCTATCTATATGCGCCATACAAACTGTCTTTGAACAAGGAAAGAATCATGCACACATGTGATGTGCTGCACAATACTGGTCAACTACAATGATACAGCCGACATGAAAATTGAAACTAGCGATCTCATATTTATTATGAATGTTGCATTATTGACCTTATCGTGCAACTACGACTTTTTCTCTTCACTTAAGACTTAAAAGTCGTTGTTTCTGGTTATTCTAACAGTGGCTAATGGCTATGACAGAGCAATGCTCGGTTGATATGAAAACGATATTAGACTCTATGTTACCGATGACCGGTTTAGGCGATTCTTTATACCTGCAAGTACCATTTCCATAGAAGTTTGTGGATATGGATGCTCTTTGGATACCAGATAACATAAAGCAAGCGTGAAACACATAACCAACTCCGAATATGAGCAAAGCCTTACCGGTCTCCCATTTGAATTCCAATCCAATGTGAAGCATGCCAAATAATAAGCACAATTTTCATTGTCCCAGTGAAAGGTACCCTAAACCCTACACCACACAGAAGAATTGTATTCTATACCTCTTTGCTTTCCTGTTGATGGAAATAGACTATTGTTAAGTTCTTCTGTGCAATTCAAGAAATTCAGCACATACTAAAGCAACTCCAACCAGACCCTTAAACCTCGTGTTTTTTGAAGTCCAACCAGAGCTCCAAAACCCCGTCTCATCCTCATTTTTGGGCCCTTCTAAAAGAGTACCCAAGTATGGGGACTCATAAAACGAGTCCTCGTGATTTTGATAGTTTTTTATTCCACTCATGTCTCACTTTGTCTTCTGCAAATGAATTAAATAAGTCGTCTTAAATTATTATAATATTGAAAAATTGAATTAATGTGATAGAACTTAAATTTTCCTTGAAATGGGCAATGACGTTAGGGTTTTGGATCCTTGGGGTGCAAATGATTAAATGACAAATCCTCTAAAGAAACTATAACAGAATTTTGCACTCAAGGAAACTGAATCAATCCAGCTAACATTACTCAAACAAACAAAAGTGATTTAGAACATAACCAGAATGCTCAACTCCAGATAAGTAATTTGATTAAAAAAACTCCAGATAAATAGTTATTGTCTGAAATTTGTTGATAATATACATGATCTTGAAAAAGTAGGGCTGTAAGGATCTTAAGTCATGCGCTTGCTGGGCGTTGCTTGAGAAATTCGTTCGTAATATATACATATCTATAGCCATCACACAAAATGATGTCATCAACAAGTTGCTCGAATGTGTCCATTTGCCCTCAGAGTGTTCAAAGGCAAATTCAATATTATTTGTTCTCCTGCCTCCTACTAGGTTATATCACAAGGATCACTCAATTTCCTAATTGAACAGAGCAAGTGATTTTCAAGAAGTTTTTGTTGTATTTTCTTCAAGAACGAAATGGTTTTTGAAGTGAAATATCAATCCAACCAATGCCGCGATCCTTTATCGTCCTTCAGCGCCAGGATATGTCAATGACGGGATAGAAACTGAATTTCGTTCTGCTGACATTGAATTTCATAGAAGATGAGAGCAAGACTTCCTGCAGAAGATCCATAATGATTGACTCAAGAAACTATGAAAGGAATATAATAATATGATATTTTAAATCAGATTAGCAGAAGCATAGAAAAGCCTAACCTGCGATAACTTCTTGCTACTGACTCTCGCAAATCTTAGATTGTTAAGGCAGTAACAGTCATTTGCTTTGATGATCTCTCTCTGAATTGTGATCAGTAGTTGGCCATATGTTATATTCGGATTTTCATTTATCGTCCTGGTGAAACTATTAGTCATGGCACCGTTCATAGTCTTCCGCCCAAAAGCCTGCAAATGATTGTGAGCAGGGTGATATGTTAACTTGTTGACAATTCCCATATTTCTAACCCCACCAGAGTCTTCACTGATGTTGGCTGGGGGAAAATTAAAACTTGACACCCCATTATGTTTGAAACCATAAGCAAAATCAGCAGAGGGTTTTCAAGGTTAATCCCATTATACCATCAGAAAATAGGGGTTTACCACTGCTTACTACAAATATAGAATGTTGTTCACTGCAACATACCATGTTAATGTGTACTACGACTTACCACGGTATCAGCTGCAATCCAGTTATCTACACATGTACTTAAACTGATAGCCAAGCCTCCAGATGTACCTCTATATGCACCACTTGGAGGACTGTTATCAACCCACTTTGCTCTGTTGAAATATATTCAAAAGATAAGAGATGTAAAGAGTTATATATATACCACAATCGGCAATACAGGTGATGCAGCACAGAAATTACATTTTATTATAACTGAAACTGGCTGATTATATATATATATATATATATATATATATATATGTATATATATTCTTGATATTAATTTAAAGGTTTGTTTTGGCTCATTAGTATATGGACAAATTGCATACTGACAATCTCTGAAATTGATATTATATTTGATTTGCTTGAATAGAATACAATAGAAGCTCTCCTTATATAAGAGGAGAAAAAATAACCTAGAATAAGAACATTCTAGATATGGTCTCTAGGAATACTCTAGATACATGCCTTAAGAACATTCTAGATATGGTATTAGGAATATTCTAGATACGAGCCTTAAGATTAACGCATACAAAGTCAAAATGCAGTCAATTTCATTATTTACTTATGGTGTTCATTTTGTGATGAAGTACTTTGAGTGTGAAGGATACACTTACTGTCTATTGTCGTATAGAAATGGAAGATCCAGAATGGTTCCACTATAACAAGCATCCACAATAGCATGAAGCGTCACACCCGTTGTAAGCGGCCTAACAATTATGTCATTAATCTCATTATCAAGGATCATGCCTTGCTCCATAAAATCAACCGGGCATATGGTTTCATCAAATCCATCAAGCTCATCATCATAAAAATCTGGCTGTCGCAAGCCATGTCCTGAGAAGAAGAAGACTAGCGAGTCCCCATACTGGCAGTCGCGTACAAGCCAATGCAAGGAGTCCTGAATGTTCTTCTTTGTTGGAAAAAGTGGATTACCTTGTTCTTCTGCAATTTGATTTTTATGGAAGCACTTAGTAAGAGTGGTGCATCCAGACAGTCAATACAAAGACAAGTAATATAAAACCATAGACCTAATGGACATAAATGTGAGCTTAACAACTGCATATATGTTTTCAAAGCCCTTAATAATAAGTAATCGGTTTTACAGTTCTTTTGAATCTTTTCTTCAGGGGAGACTGGGAAGTACTTGTAGAGTTTAGATCAATCCTCTTGATCTTTAAATCCATCCAAAGTTTTGAATGGATCTACCTTAAAGCTTCACATAACATTTGGAGTACCAATGACACCTAAAATATTTTTGTTTTAGAATGTTTTATGTCAGTATGATTAAGACCATATTATTACTTTCAAAAACATGCACACTTTTATTCATTGTTATATGCTTATTCATTATCAGAGTATGATGGTTCAAATCAAAGGTTGTGGGTGAAGTGGCAGTAACATAAGGTTGCTGGTTCAGATCTAGACATGAACATGTGACGCATCATGTTTCTTTAATAATCCACCTTCAACAGTAAAAATAATAATCATGCATTCCTATATTCTAGTTAAATTCTACACATACACAGCACTGTAAACCCACAAGTGTTTTTTTTATCAGCAAAGAGACATTATATTAATGAAAGTGAGCAGGATCCGGAAAAGTGGCCACAAGTTATGACAGATTATACGTCATAGGACCAACTAACCATCACCAAAGATGGGTATTGGGGTTGGGGACTTTCAGTAAGAAAATGTTTTTGATCTGATAATTGATTAAGCTCCTTGCACAAATTGCCAGTCCTTATGGACACTTATCATTTGTTTGGCTATGAATTAATTGTATGGAGAAAAAGTGACTGTCGTCTATATATGCTGCAAGTGATGCATATGATCATTCTAATATTGGTGAATTCAATATCTCAGGATTGGGATTAAAGAAATAGGCAGAGCTTACCTGTGAGGACCCGGATACCTTCTTCTGGAAACTGAAAGCGCCTCATGAGAAATTCTTTCATGATCTTCACATCATCAACTGTCCCCTTCAGCTTATACTTGGACGTCTTGCTATAAGTCACCCCACAAAGAACTGCACGCTGTTTTGGTCGTACTATAAAGGATGGAGCCATAGAAAAGGACCGATATGGCCTCAGGTTTGGTGAAGCATCACCCTGTAGAGCAGGGAATGGTCCAGGAGACAAGAATACTGAAGATGGCTTGCCATTGGATGAAGCTACAGGCGCCGCATTTTCAGTAATGTTGGGCGATATCATTTGTTCTTTACTCAAGTAACCATCACCCGTGATTCTTATGAGGGCTTGGCCAATTAAGAAAGGAATTGCTGTTGAAATCCATGTTATTGATAACGGACTTCGACATTGGGGGCAAGTGATTCTTATGAAGTTCTCTTGGGTAAATGAGCAATGAATCATTCTGGAAATCCCTGTTATTGATAACTTATTCTGACATTGCGGGCAAGTGACTCTTGGGTCCATATCCGATGCCTGTGGAATTTCCAGGCCAAAAGGCTGTTTTAAGATATTGATTTGCCATCTTCTTTGCTTTACTAGCATGTTCCGGTTATGCATAGTTAACATTAATTCATATATGGCACAGAAGAGAAGCGAATTAGAATGTAAACTTTGAGGGCATATACCTTCTACGTGTCTGATGAAGTCGCAACCTCCAGTCTAACAGTGACTGGCACCTGAAATCCTCTGTTCCCTACTCCGAGTCAACTCTTGCTATTCTATTCATGGCTTGGAAATATGAGCAACAATTCCTTTGAGAAATCCAAGTAGTCGATGACTGATTTAGGGATTTCCTTCAAAGAATGCTTCATTTAACATCAACCTGTGACAGTTCTTGGCACAAGAATCTTTATTGTGTATAGACTCATCTGAACTTTCACAAAACCCAAACAGCAAGTGGAAATGATACTTGAACTTCTTGGTTACATTTAGCATGTTTAGTTTATGTATTGTTAAATATTTAATCATGTATTTGCAAACCAAAATATAAGAATGCAAACACTTTTAGCACAGATACCTTCATGCTTGATGAAGATGGATGCTCCTTTGCTTGCTCAGCTCACAGAATATTAAGCGCTTCCCTAGAAACTCCACTTTCTCAAAGCAAGAGAGGAAAAACAAAAACAAAAACAAAAATCAGAAAAGGGGTGAACTGATATATAATTAGTTCTTTTGATCTTCTGATTTCCCTCCAACATTAGTTTCAAATCATTAAAAAAAATGAAAGCCCTAAAACAGAGAAATGCTTCAAGATAATAAAGCTGTAAGAAAAGCATAGAAAATGAGAAAGGTCATAACTCAGAAAAGGGCTTCAAACAACACTAGAGCCATGCAAATAGGAAAATAATATGCATAAGCAATTGTACAATTGGTTCCTGAATATGGATACTCTTCGCATACCATATGGATAGAGCAAACTTGAAACAAAGTCAAATTTTCAATGGTGAAAAGGCAGACTAGCTTCCCACATGAATTTTCATCCAACCTGAAATACACGGAATAATGTGCAATTATTATCGTAAAAGGCGTCCAACAAGAATCATATTCTATATCTCTTTGATTTACTATTTTAGGGAATAAAGTACTTGCAAGTTCTTTTGATTTCCTGTAAGCACAAGTTGGATTCCCAATTCACCTGAAGGTTCTGCATAGCACTTCAAGAAATAGAACACATCTTTTACATCAGAAGATTAAATGACAACCCTCAGAAGAACCATTTGTAGTTCTTTATATAAAACATAAATCAGCTAGATAACATGCCTTAGCTAAGCACAAATATTGGAATCCTATAAATTGGAATATTTTAGTTTACTAACAGGATCTGCTGATTTATGGTTGTGTTAATAGCTGAAAGTATGGCTTTGTTCTGATGTTTAGATGACCTTCTACTATATGAGAGAGAAAGAAAAAACAGCATGACCAGAATGTTCAACTCCAAATAAATTGTTATATTCCAAACTTTGTGCAAAATACACATGAACTTGAAAAAAAGTGAGAAGATAAGTTGCTGGGTGTTGCTTAGATGTATCTGAGTAGCCAGAAGATTTTGGGACTATCACCCAATATCAGCACAAAAAGTTAAATGCAAAAAAGCTATTACACAATAATATTCCCAACAGGAAAAGGACGCCTCCAATGCGCCCATTGCTCTAAAACTGAATATTCAAATGCAAAAACAATACTACTTCTCCTTGGTTTCTATTACAAAACTATATCTCGAGGATTACTCACTTTTATTATTGAACAGAGGTAACTATTTTCATGAAGTTTAGTTTGTATTATTCTTCAATAAAACAAAAGGCATCTGAAACTTATGAAAAATGTCAAGCCAAATCCATGGTCATTTTATATTCTTCAGGGCAGGGATATGTCAATGACTGGATAGAAACTGAATTTTGTTTTGTCAACATTGAATTCCATAGAAGATGACAGCATGGGTTCCTGCGACAGATAAATTCATGATAACTGTCTTGAGAACCTATACATTGTAATGAAAGAAAAATATGAATTCTTTTGATTGGCAAAAGTTTATTCAAGTCTAACCTGTGATATTTTCTTATGAAAAACTCTTGCTAGTCTTCGACTATTGAGGCAGTAAACTTCATTAGCTTTGATGGTTTCTTCATGAATTGTAGTCAGTAGTTGGCCGTATGTTATATTTGGGTTATCAAAAATCGCTTTGGTGAAACTGTAAGTCATGGCACCATTCATAGTCTTCTCAAAAGCCTGCATATGATTACGACCAGGGTAATATAGAGTGAGAAAGTACCAAGTTTATGATACCAAATTTAACAAATACTAGGCCTATATTGAATGTTCAACATTTCCATCTTTCAAACCTTAAAACCCACCCAAGATGTTACTGATGTTGGCTGTAAAGCAACCAAAGTTGGTGCCATCAACTCATTAAGTTTGATTGTAAAGAACATTGGCAGAGGATTTTCAAAGTCAAGTCCACTATATTATTAGATTGTCGAGTCATTGGTTTGTTACTGTTCATCAAAATGCATTATAAGCACGGTAGTATTACTTACAGAGGTATCAGCAGCCATTTCGTTATCTGCACATGCACTGAAACTGATAGCCAAGCCTCCATTTGTACCTTTATATGCAACTTTTGGATTTGGAGGGCTGTTATCATCCCACTTTTTTCTGTTGAAATATATTCAAAAGATAAGAGATGCATATGTTATATAAACTCTATTGAAATACAGGTGATGCATCAAAGAAACTACTTCCATCAGAATTTAAACAAGTGGATTGCACATATTCCATATGATAATTTGAAGAAGTTTGTTTCGGCTTTATTCTAAATGGGCAAATGAACAAACATGTGATGCTGAAGTTAAGCGTAAGGGATCACTTACTTTATATGGTTGTATACAAGTGGAAGATCCAGGATGGTTCCACTATGACAAGCATCCACAATAGCATGAAGCGTCACACCCGGTCTAAGCGGCCTAACAATTATGTCATTAATATCATTATCAAGGATCATGCCTTCCTCCATAAAATCAACAGGGCATATGGTTTCATCAAATCCATCAATCTCATCACCATTAAATTCTGGCTGTCGCAAGCCATGTCCTGAAAAGAAGAAGACTAGCGAATCGCCATACTGGCAGTCATGTACAAGCCAACGCAAGGAGACCTGAATGTTCTTCTTTGTTGGAAAAAGTGAATTATCTTTCCCCTCTTCTGCAATTTGATTTTTATGGCAGCACTCAGCAAGAGTGGTGGACAAATCACTTCAATATAAAGGCAAATTTCATATGCAACCATACATCTAATCAACAGGAATGTGAACTTAACACTTAACAGTTGCAAAAATGTATTGAAATTACCCAGCAACAAGTAATTGGTTCTAAAGTTGACAGTTCTTTGGAAAACTTTCTGCATGTGAAAGGGATAAGGGAAGGGAGTACTTGTAGAGTTTAGGTAAACCTCTTGATCTATGAATCTGCCCAAAACTTCAAATGGATCTACCTTAAAAACTCACATAAGATTTGGAGTACTAATGACACCTAAAATATTTTTGCTTTAAAAAGTTTTATGTAAGTGTGATAACATCTTACTATGTTGAGAACATGTTATTATGTTTCAAAACTTGCACTCGTTTATTCACTATTATATGCCTATCCATTATTATAAAAGTTTGTGGTTTAAACCTACTTTAGTCACTTGTTTCAAACAAATGTTCCATTAGCAGGCCAGATGTGCACATCTGATGCATCCAATTTGTTTGACAGTATATAAATCAGGGACTCGTATATTCTGGTATAATTCTACATGCACACAGCACTGTATGCCACGGGTCATGAGAAATTCTATATGTTATGGGACCAACTAGTCATTCACTGTAGATGGGGACGGGGTTGAAGGTTTGGGAATAGAATTTATCCTTTTTCCTCTGATAAATGATTAAGTGCCTTGCACAAAGGGCTAATACATCATATGTATGAAGAAAGGGTGGAATCATCTCTATATCAAGCCTATGATCATTTTAATATTCATGAATTCAATATCACAGGATAGGGATCAAAGAAATAGGCAGAGCTTACCTGTGAGGATCCGAATACCTTCTTCTGGAAACTGAAAGCGTCTCATGAGCAATTCTTTCATGTTCTTCACATCAGCAACTGTCCCCTTCAGCTTGTACTTGCGCCTTTTGCTGTAAGTCACCCCACAAAGAACTGCACGCTGTTTTGGCCGTACTATAATGGATGGTGCGGGAGAGTAGGTCCGATATGGCCTTGGATTTGCTGAAGTAGCAGAGAATGGCCCGGGAGACAAGAATATGGAAGATGGTTTGTCATTGGATGAAGCATATGTATTACGGCTATGGCTAGATGTTTCTGGAGTAGTGTTTCTGAACTTGTCGCAAAATTGTCTTGACACCTTCTGGCAACATCCACCCTGTTCTGCACCACTTGAACGAGCGGCAACTGGCACTTGATTTTTGGTAATGCTGGGAGAAATCCTCTGTTCTTTACTCAAGTAGTCATTTCTCATGATTCTTATGGAGGCTTGGCAAAATGAGCAATGAATCATTGTGGAAATCCATGTTATTGGTAACCGATTTTGACAATTTGGGCAAATGATTCTTCGGTCCATATCTGCTGCCTGAGGCATTTCAGGCCAGAAGACTGAATTAGGTAGACTCAACTGAATCTTTAAGAAACCACAACAGCAAGTGAAACTAATACTTGAAAACATTGGGTTTGGCTGCTTATATACCTTCTTCTTAGTTTACTTTTAGCATGTTTAAATTATGCATCGTTGATATTAATTCATGTATTAGCCCACAAGAATATTAGAATACAAGGAGTTTGAAGGCACGTACCTTCCCGTTCGTTGAAAATGGCCGCTGCTTTCTTGCTTAGCTGCCAGAATCTGAGATGCTGCCCAAAATACATCAATTTTTCAAAGTAAGGGGAAATTGATTGGTCAAAAGAAAAGAGAAGAGTTAATATATTTATTATTTCTCCGATATTGTTCTGATTTCTCTCTAAAAATTTCAAATGATATAAAAATGGAAGGACATTAAAATATACTTAACTAATTAAAAAGCTGGAAGAAAAAAGATAGATGGTGAAGAAAATTTAGAAAAGCTTTAAACAATGTTATGATATTTAGACACGGCAAAGTTAGATGTGAAAACAAGCGCATCATTCGTACAATTTGTTCCTTTCCATACAGTAGATATGCATAAATTACATCTACACTGGAGCAAGGCTATACCCATTTAACACAATTTTTTTCTTATGTTGTCGTAAAGGATGCTAAAACTAAGTGTATGGCTTGTCATACTGCTTCCGCTATGAGTTTTGCACATTAATCTAATCTGCATAAGAAAAATGCAAATCTTATTTTCCAAACAAAAGGTCTCTTTTTGTTTTAATATACCACAGTATAAAGTAAGAACCATATTCTATACCTGTTGTCCAATGGAAGGGAATAAAGTGCTTTAAGTTCTGCTTTCCTATTGGCAAAGTTCAATTCCCTCTTCACCTGATGGCTCTGCATACCACTTAAAGAATCTGAGCAGATCTTTTAAATCTGAATGTTAAACACAATTCTACAAAGAACCATCTACAATTATCTAAATTATAACTCAACCCAGGGACCATGCCTTAATTAAGCACAGGTAAAGTAGAACAATTAACAGGACCCGTTAAATTGGAATATTCTGGATCCTTGCAATATTAAATAGGCAGCCTCAGTTCGTTGACAAATTTTAGTTGTTGGAATTTGAATGTTGTGATATACTTTATCATGACATTAAAATTCGCACTGACCATGATGGTTATATGGTTAATGACAACCGTATATCTTCCACAGTATCCCTCAACTTTATAGTGTGTGCCAGAACTACACACACATATATATATGCATTGGAACTATAGACCAGAATTAGAACTAAGAAGTACACATGCATATGACGTTATAATGATTACCCTGTGAGGCATGCATGCTATGAGCTTGGTGACTATGGGATCATCTAATTTATCTAAACGAGCATGGGTCGCGTACCTGCTGCTACTAAAATATGTTGTAAACTCGTAGTCAATGCGCATAGTTAATGAAATCAAGATTTGTACTTCTCAAATAGGAAGGTATAGGGATGTAAACGAGGCGAATCGAGTCACAATTAGGTAGAACTCGGCTCGGCCTGCGAAAGAAGTGTTTGGCTCAGGCTTGAACGAGTTTATGCAACTAAGTTCAAGTTCGTCTAAAAAAATAGATAAGCACGATCTCGGCTCACTTAATTTTCAATACCAATATTCATTAAAAATCAAATATATATGTATATAATTCATTAAATATTAAATGAGCCAGCTCAAGATCGACTCGATTCGCCTCGTCTAATCTCATTATAAATATTATAAAAATATATATATGATTGATTAAATATTAAACGAGTCGCTCGCGAGCCTATCGGTTCTTAAAAGGTCGGGCTCAAGCTCGGCTGGTTTATTAAACAAGCCCAATGGTAAGCTCGAATTCGGCTCGAGCTCAATTATAACGAGCCTGGACAAAATATTTAACAAACCGAGCCCGTGGCTCATTAAAAGCTCGGCTCATTTTTAGCCCCAGGGGTAAGCAGTTAAGCACTCTATGATTCAAGCAAATTCTTCTAAGTTTCTAGAGAAAGCTATTAGGCAGTAAGAGTACTCACTTTTTCGTGAACACTATTTGACACAAGAAAATATCAAGTATATGACACAACTCTTAAACTCACCTCAACTTCAATATCAAAGACATAGATGATTTACCAACTCTTAGTTTAGATTTAGAGCGACAGGTTACCAGCAAACTTACATTTTCCCAGAAAAAAGAGAATCTAAAGCTCAAGGACATGTCATATCAGTACCGATATTTTCTAATGACTAAATAGATCCGCATGCACAAATGTAGCCATCATTTTAAGACCATACTAAGAAGCACCAAGTAGGACAGGGGATTCATCATTAAGAAGATAGAACGCATATATCTTGTGATTATAAACATATATTTCTTATTTAGTTGATTGCATAAGCTAATAGTTTTTACTTATAATAAAATATTCATACAAATCTTAGCCTATCTCAACTGGTTCCTTATATATGAAGGACATTGCTCCTTTTCCCTACATGACAAGTGACATATGATGCACTTGAAGCTAACCGAAAATACCTTAATAGCATCAGTCATCTACCCATGTTTTCACATTTTGATAGCAACAGCCACTTAACATCACGATGCAATGACAAGTCATCATATGCTATTCGACAATTCATTGGGCCCAAACTTTAGGCTATAGCAAGTCTATAATCTCTCACTGCAACAAGAACCAGATTCTTCGCCTTTTGTTTAGTGGCTAACAAGGGATAAGTTTAGCACCTTCTGTTTTCATTTCAAAAGATGCTTGTTCCTATATTGCTTGCCAACAGCCGTGGGTAAGCAACAATGACATTGTATAGTAAGAATCAATATCATATTTCGGCTTGGAATAATCAACAATGCCAACCACAAATCACCTGTGAACAAAGACAATTAGCAATTTCATACAATTCCTAGGCCTCGACAAGTGTGAAAAACTGAAAGGGCTTGCGGCTATTATAAACAATACCTCATTCTAATGCACTATCAGAAATGTCAACTTGCTTGCGTGCTTCCTCTCTTTTTCTGTTCAGACCCACAACAAAACAGTTACATTCTAATAAGAGAAAACGAATTTGTCCATTTCTGGAGGTTCATAAGCAGCATCAGATTCAAAACACATAAGAGCCCTAGATGACTGAAACTACAACAATTTAAGGCATATCAGCAACAATTTTGTGTGTCCAAGTGATCACAATTCAAACAATCCAATAACTGACCTATAATCATTTTATCAGTAACAACGCAACCATCAGCAGCCATTTTGTGTATTGAAATTTCAATGAACACAACAAATCAAAGAGCTCACAAACTGAGATATAATCATTTTATCAGTAACAAACCTACCGGAGAGGCGTCTCTGAAATAGCTTGCGTCCACAACTCATCGCCGCTCAGATCCTCTGGATTTTCACGAATCTTAAAGGATCGGCGCCGGAGCAGGTCTGACGGCGGATCCGGCGCTGTGCTTGAAGGCGGAGCCGTAGATTACGAGCCTGGCGACGCCTTCGGTGCGGCGGAGGCGGTGGAGCTCCGATTTTCCGCTCCGGCGGCGGTTCGATGATCGGAACCGCCAGCATTGCGGCGACTGGCGGCGGCGGGAGTGAAGAGAGTGAGCAGAACGCGGTGAAAATGAAAAGCTAAAAAAAACAGCGTGGTGCCACGTGGAGAATAAGTGGGGACCACACACGCCGTGGTCTTATCTTACCTATTGATATAGATGGTTCTGGAATCAGACCAGACCGAACCAAGTGATTACGAATGGTTTTTTTATCCCAACCGGATGGAATTGGTTAGCTTTGAATTTTTATTTGGGAAAATTTTATATGTAGCACTCCTCAAAAATAGACATATTTTCACATAACACCTCGCATAATGATTATCTTTACCTACATCTTTTTAGCTCGGCATTTTTTTCACTTAGGTTTTTTTTCGTTGCTTCTGTTCATCTCTGTCAAAAAGTGAGGCTAAAAAGACAAAATTTTCTTTACTTTTGTTTTAAGTTTTCAAATGTTAACATGTTTTTTACACTAATAAAAAAACACCGATGTATGAAGTTGTAAGACTTGTCAAACATTAAATCTCTAAATCACGAAGGCGAATCTGGTAACAATGACCTGAGAATTATCAAGGGTCGCATTAGCGAGCTCGAGCTCGCTAAGGTAGCAAGTGAACATGACATCGAGATCTGATTTTTTTATTTTGGCGACACTATATTGCAGCTGAAACAAATAACCAAAAATCAGGGTTTGTGCTTATTCGTTCCTCTTTCGTGCCCAAGCCGTATCCGCCACCTCTGGTTCATACTTCTCGACACCTCGTTGGTGATCCAATCGACTGGGACTTTCAAGGAGCTGAACATTGTTAATGCATTAAAGGAATGGTTGACAAGCATGAAAGAATCGCCTCTGTATGCTTTGACTAGACTACTTGAATCGCCTATGTGTACTTTAACCGGTCTTCAACCCCAAATTCTATGACTGGACTTCAGTTCTATCATACCCATTGATTTTTAATTTTGTTGCATGAAATTGATTGTTAATTTAACCTTGAATTAGTTTGATACAATTCAAAGTTTTTCATTTAACCAATTCATTTTTAATCTGTATATATGAAATTGAAAATTGAAAATTGAAAATGGAAAATGAGGATGAGAGGAGGGGGAAGAAGACGAGAACGAGAAAGAATGAGAAATAAAAGCAATGAAAGGTATTATGGTCAAATAAAAGACAAATGTAATTAGGATTGTCTATTTTTACCCGACACCTGATGACCCAACTCGACCCATACCCGATTGACCCGAGACTCGACAAAACCGTGTGGGAAATGGGTTGGATCGACCCAACCCGATAGAGGTCGAGTCGAGTCTCGGGTGAGATTTACGAAACCACCGAGTCACCAGATATCCAATTAGCAAAATGAGTCGGCCCTTTTATCCCTATTAGAGTTCAATTGAGGGTTTCAATTACGATTTTAATTTGGGATTGAGTGTTTTGAATTCGAATTGATTTCAATTTTGGGTTAAAGTTTATGAATTTTGGTATTTAGAGTTTAAATTTCAAGTTAACTCTAATGTCAGTTGTAATGCGTTAAACTACACATAGGCGTTAAACTACACATAGGCATCAAGGTTTACCACGTGGCGACAATATCCCAATAATAAATGCTAAAAAGTCAGTATACCACGTGGCGAGTAAAGGCTCCTACACGTCTCTAAATTATACGGCACAGAGACAATAATACCCCTGTCAACACCACCCAGAAAACTTAATCATCACATCAACCTCGTAAGACAGGAAATAAATATTTTAAGACAAGAAACACGAAAAAGCAAATACTAAAAAAGTCAGCGTCCCACGTGTCGAGCACAGGGCTGCCACACGTCACACGTCGCAAAGACGATAACACCCCTGCCGGCATTACCAGAAAACTTAATTAGCAAGCACACTAATCCGATTAAAAACATATAAAAAAACAATCAAGGCAGCCATGGGAAATATTGTAGATTCAGAATCAGAATCAGAAATGGTGGGAGAGACGAGTGGAGGAGCGATGATCGGGTGCGGCGCGGACTTCAACAGCTTACCGGAGGGATGCGTCGCCTACATACTGTCCCTGACCAGTCCTCGCGACGCCTGCCGCTTCGCCGCCGTGTCGCCGCTCTTCCGCACGGCGGCGGAATCCGACGCCGTCTGGGACCGCTTCCTGCCGCCAGATCACCGGTCGATCCTCTCCCGAGCGATCGATTCGTCGCCGCATCGCCTCCTCTCCGGGAAGAAGGACCTCTACATGAGCCTCCGCGACCGCCCCGTCCTCATCGACGGCGGCGCCAAGGTCGATTCCTTTCCTCCTTCACTGATCACTTCGTCGTTCTAATTTCTTTTTTTTTGGCTTAATTTGTGTTTGAAATCTGGTGTTTTTGTGGATGATATATGGAGTGAAACGAATTAGAGCTGATTTTGTTGATTTTTTTCTGATTCGTGATTGTTTTGTGTATTTGAAGTGGTTGAGTTCGTAAAATCAGAGTGTTTCTGGAAATGGTGCAATTGAGCAATGTTGGATTGGAGAACATAGTTCTTCTTGAGACATAGGGCAGGAGATTGGTTTAGATTGTAGAGTGAAACAAATTAGAACTGAATTCGGTAATTTTGTTGGATTTGTGATTGTTTTGTATCTTGAAGTGGTCGAGTAGAGTTGGTTAAATCAGAGTGTTTCTGGGATAAGTGCAATTTTTTACCTGGAAGGTTATGTGTAGTGGAGATTGAGCAATGTTGGATTAGGGAACATAGTTCTTGTGGAGGCGATAGGGCAGGAGATTGGTTTAGTTGTGGAGGGGCATATTAGATTATAGAGTGAAACAAATTAGAACTGAATTTGGTAGTTTTGTCTAATTTGTAATTGTGTCTTTTGGTGAAATCTGAGTGTTTCTGGAAGTAGTGTAATCAATTCAAGTGTGAAATTTGTGCCTGCTGCTTATGTAGAGTGTAAATTGATTTTTTGAATTTGTTATTATTTTGTATCTTGAATTGGTTGAGTACGTGAAATCAGAGTATTTCTGGAATTAGTGCAATCAAATGTGAAAATTTTGCATGTGTGGTGGAGATTAAACAATGTTGGATTAGGGAACATAGTTCTTGGGGAGGCAATAGAGCCGGAGGTTTATTTATTCATGGATGAGCATATTGATGTATGAGGCAGAAATGCTTAGGATATTGTTGTTGATGTTGTGCAATGAATGGGAGTAATTTTGATGTTCTTAGATATGATTTGGGTACTTGACATAATAGGGACCACTTAAGTACAATTGAGACAAGAAATATCATCACACTCTGCAACCCCAATGTAATAGAAGTTTATGTGATGCTATTTTAAGTGTTGTTGCCTGTTGAAGTCCATCAGAAGGTTGTTGCCTGTTGGACTATTTAAGTGTCTTTGTGGGGTCTGGTGTCAAATGCTATTTTCAGTTTGTTCAATGCTGTTGTATTAGTATCCCTGAAGTTGGCTTTAAAGAGGTTTGATAGAACTGCTCATTCCATTGGTTCTTTTCATAATCTAGGTGATTAAAGAGGGGAAATTGACTTGGTCAAGAAATTCTGATATTTTGCTTTATGAAATCATGAAATGGCTATAGCATTTTTTGAGACATTCGGTTTCTGGTTTAATATGGCTAAATCTAATTCTATTCCCGCCATCTTGCACTTACAGAGCTTCTCGGTGGACAAATTGAGCGGGAAGAAATGTTTCATGATATCTGCAAGAGCCCTTCACATCATATGGGGCGATACTCCTACATATTGGAAATGGACTTCTAAACTAGAATCACGGTTTGTTCATCTCCCTTCACGACACATATTTTACAATCTTTCGTGTACTCGCAACTCCATCAAAATTTGCATTTCTAAAAAAGCAGATTCCAAGAGGTGGCTGAGCTTCTGAGTGTGTGCTGGCTAGACATCCGCGGCACGATAAACACAAGCCTGCTCTCGCCAAACACAAACTACGCAGCATACCTCGTCTACAAGCTAACTGAGGAAGCCTATGGATTTGACTACCATCCCACTGAGGTCTCGGTTGGGCTCGTCGGGGAAGAGACCTCCACGCACACCATCTGCTTGGAGCCTGCGCCGGCAGACCAGAGGCAGCAAAACCCGTTCATCCCGAGGCGATTCTGGATATTCGGGCAGGACCGCATGGATGGACTGCAACGCCCCCGGGAGAGGGCCGACGATGGGTGGTTGGAGGTGGAGCTGGGCGAGTACTGTAACGATGGCGGCAAAGGAGAAGGTGAATTGGAAATGAGAGTGCTGGAAGTGAAAGGAGGGAACTGGAAGAATGGTCTCATTGTGGAAGGGATTGAGATCAGACCAAAAGAGAATGTAATGGCTTGAGTGTTTTTTCATGTTGAGAGTGTTGTGACCTGGCTTATTTACAATGCTGGTGTGTAAACTTATGGTTAAGACTTAAGCCTTTAACTTTGTTGATGTTTTTAGAAATGCTATGGTATCTGTGACGAGTAATGACTAACATATGTTACAAAAATAATGATACATGTTCATTATGATCCTTTCTTGTACATTTATGTTTATGATTTCTTGTACATTTATGTTTATGATTTTGGGTAGAGATGGTAAAAATCTTCGAATTACAGAGACTTAGTGTCTCCAATCAATCTGACATGTTATGGACGAGTTTCCTAAATCCGTTTTCTCGTTATCCTTAGAGACATGTTATGGGCGAGTTCACTAAATTCGTCTCCTCGTTATGCTTATAGAGTTGTTCAATTTTTTGAATGTTATGATATCTAATTCAATCAGACGGGTTAAAAATGTTAATTTTGTCTTAATGTTACTAGATCTAATTTAAATCTGACGGGTTAAAAACGTGATTGCGTACCACAGGTTTGAGCAAGTTATGCTCGCTCCGGTCTTTATTCAGTCCTTGCGCTCCATTTTCGTCTTCAGCAATTAAAAATTATTTTTTAAATGATGTATAATTAATCGTTGAAGTGTAAATAACAATAAGAAATTATTTATTAAATCGTATATAATTGATCATTGAAGTGTAAATATATTATAAATTAATTAACAGACGTGGGATGCTGAGACAAGGGGACTAGGGTGGACAATGACACGGCTCGGAATTAGACCGAATGGATCAGTTTCGAATCGAAGTAGACCCATTAATTCCCAACTTATTTGAATTAAACTTGAAATCACCATACGAGAATCAGTTCGATTCTAGTGGACCTATTAATTGAGACCAAACACTCATCAAATTTTTATTTTAAAAAAAACATTCATCAAAATTAACATCTCGTATCTTACCAAAACAGAGATAAAATAAAAGTAAAATTAGAAAAAAAAATATGTTGCACACTTTTACAAAAAGGTGATTGTATACTTTGTTAATGATAAAATGTGCCATGAACTTTAATTTATTCGTGCAAAATGTGTGTATAAAAGATTTCTAGATCTCAATACACCCAATGTCAAATAGTTGCCAAAAAGTACATAGCGGGTCCCCTCCTCACCGGGGGGCCCGCACGATGGGCTATTAGCTTAGTGGTAGAGCGCGCCCCTGATAATTGCGTCGTTGTGCCTGGGCTGTGAGGGCTCTTAGCCACATGGATAGTTCAATGTGCTCATCAGCGCCTGACCCTGAGATGTGGATCATCCAAGGCACTTTATCTATGCTCCAAACATATACAGATTGAAGTAATACTACCTGGTCCCTAAATTTAGAAATTTATTTGCGACGCTAGAGGAGCAGTATGAGGTCAAACTCTCATGTAATAGCGGTGGGAACAATAATGGTCTAATACCAGAATTGTATATAAAATTAAAAATTCAATTTTTTACAAAATCATTTTTAATTTAATAAATAACAATTTTCCTAAAAAAATAAATTACACAAATTTTAGTCAAAATATATATTACAGAAATATATACTTTTGAAATTGTTTAATGTTAAAGGCAATTTCGAAAAAAAACCCATCCAATTAACATATCTAATCTAACACTAACCATTGATTACCCGTAATTACATTTCTGTAGCAAACAAATATGTAAGTAATGGTTGCTACTTGCTACACTGTAGGAGTGAAAGCAGAGAGATCGGAGATGAGCGACAATCCTATTTTCAGTTCTGACCCATTCTTCGTCTCCATTTCTATATCCCACCAGAAAAAAATGCATCTTCTCTCACTCTGCTCTCTCTCCGCGACACCGACATGTCTCTCAGACCCACCACCACCACCGCCACTCTCGTCCCCTCCAACCCTCTCCTCCGGCGACCCACCGCCGCCAATTTCAGACCCATCTCGGCAATTCACGGCTCCGACCCCTCCAAATCGCCGCCGCCGCCGTCGAGCTCGTTTCTGTCCCCGAACCCGACGAGATGGGCCGTCGACAGCTGGCGGGCCAGGCCGGCGCTCCAGCTGCCGGAGTATCCTGACGCGGCGGAGCTCGGGGAGGTGCTCCGGGAACTCGAGTCGTTCCCGCCGATCGTGTTCGCCGGAGAGGCGAGGAAGCTGGAGGAGCGGCTGGGTCAGGCGGCGCTGGGGAGGGGGTTTCTGCTTCAGGGCGGTGATTGCGCCGAGAGCTTCAAGGAGTTCAATGCTAATAATATTAGGGACACTTTCAGGGTTATTCTCCAGATGGGTGTTGTTCTCATGTTTGGTGGTCAGATGCCTGTTATCAAGGTGGGTTGGTTTTGTTTTATTGTTCGTTGGTTTGGTGTTTTGGGTGATTGATTGTGTTGTTTGGATTGGAATGTCATTTGGGTTTTGGTTGGACTGTTGGAATTGGTATGGTTTGGGTGATCAATTCTCTTGATTGGATGGAAATGTGAGTTGGGTTTTGCTTGAACTGATGAAAATGGTATGATTTATGTAATTGATATTGAAATTGGAACTCAGTCTCAACAACATTGTTGGTTGAGTGTGGTTCATGTTTACCAAAAATGTGTATAAGTGAGTTCTTTTTTGTTTTTGCCTTTAATTTTCTCAATGTTTGCATGTTTTGGGTGATCAATTGTCTTGATTGGGTTGGAATGTGAGTTAGGTTTTGCTTGAACTGTTGGAGTTGGTATGGTTTGGGTGATCAATTCTCTTGATGGGCTTGAAATTTGAGTTGTGTTTTGCTTACCTTTTGATATTGGTATGGTTTGGGTGATCAATTGTCGTGATTTGTTTTCGTTGTTTGTGTGATTTGGGCGATCAGTTGTCTTGATTGGATTGAAATGTGAGTTGGGTTTTGCTTCAACTGTTGAAATTTGTATGGTTTGAGAGATCAATTCTCTATATTGTTTTGATATCTGAGTTGGGTTGTGCTTGAACTGACGAAAATGGTATGAATTGTGTAATTGTTATTGAAATTGGAACTCAGTCTCAACAACATTGTTGGTTTGGACCGTTTGGTTCATGCTTACCAAAAATGGGTATTGGTGAATTGTTTTGTTTTTGCCTTTGAATTTCTCAATGTTTGCATGTTTTAGGTGATTGATTCTCTTGATTGGTTTGATATCTGAATTGGTTTTTGCTTGAATTGTTGAAATTGGTATGATTTGTGTAATCGGCAATGGAATTCAGTCTCAACAACAATGTTGGTTGAGTTCGATTCGTGTTTTGATAAAAAATGGGTATTGGTGAATTCTTTTTTGTTTCAATCTTTGATTTTACTCATTGCTTCCATGTTTTGGGTGATCAATTTTCTTAATTGGTTTGAAATCCGAGTTGGGTTTTGCTTGAACTGTTGATTTGGAAGATCAACTCTCTCGATTGTTTCGAAATTTGAGTTGGGTTTTGTTTGAGCTGATGAAAGTGGTATGATTTGTGTAATTGATATTGAATTTGGTATTATTTGTGTAATTGATATTGAATTTGGTATTATTTGTGAAATTGGAACTCAGTCTCAAGTCACTCTCAACAAACTTGCCGGTTGAGTTTGGTTCATGTTTAACAAAAATGGATATTGGTGAACTCTTTTTGTTTTTGTCTTTGAATTTCTCAATGTTTGCATGTTTTAGGTGATTAACTCTCTCGATTAGGTTGACATCTGAGTTGGTTTTTGCTTGAACTGTTGAAATTGGTATGATCTTTGTAATTGATATTGAAATTGGAATTCAGTCTCAACAATAATGTTGGTTGAGTTCGATTCATGTTTTTATCAAAAATGGCGATTGGTGAATTCTTCTGTTTATTTTTTATATTACTCATTGCTTCCAGGTTTTGGGTGATCAGTTATCTTAATTGGTTTGAACTCCAAGTTAGGTTTTGCTTGAACTGTTGAACTTAGTATTATTTGTGCAATTGACATTGAAACTGGTATGAATTATAAAAAAATGGAATTCACTCTCAACAACTTTGCTGGCTGGATTTGATTCATGATTGCCGAAAACCGGTATTAAAAATTTTGATAGCGGTGAGGCTCGAATCTATGATTAAACGATCTATTTTCTTGTCATGTTTGATTTCAAACTCGTAGCGCCAAGCTTACGACAGAAGTTGTTGCCAATACATACACATAGGGCAGTCCTTTTGTTTTACCATATTCATCAAACATAGAAACTCCAAGTCTTTATATCAATAATGCCTGTGTGACTTAGAAACACGGTTATGATATTTCAGGTGGGGAGGATGGCGGGTCAATTTGCGAAGCCGAGATCAGATTCATTTGAGGAGAAGGATGGAGTGAAGCTTCCCAGCTACCGGGGCGACAACATAAACGGCGACACATTTGACGCCAAATCCAGAACTCCGGACCCCCAAAGGATGACCAGAGCCTATTGCCAATCCGTCGCTACTTTGAACCTCTTGAGGGCATTTGCTACCGGAGGATATGCAGCTATGCAGAGGGTTACAAAATGGAACCTTGATTTTACTCAGAAAAGCGAGCAGGGAGACAGGTATTTCCTCGGCCCGTCAAAATGTCTTGAATTCGTTGTTCATACGGATAATTACAAAATATTACCGATGTAGTATTTCACTTTTGCAAGTAGCGTTCATATAATATGTTTACTGGAAAAATTCACCGCGAACCATCCAAATATTTTGCACAGTTTATCAAACTATGTCCACACAAACGGAAAATGGCATAATTGCTATTTTCAAAAATGACATAATTGCCCTTAAGTAAGAATAAAAAATAATTTTTACATGTAATTTGTAACCTTTTAATTTGAAGAGTATTTTTGTCTCTCAGTCTATTTTTAATGATGTCATTTAGTATGCAAAAAGAAGACAAGTCCACGTTAAATACTTCTTGCAAAAGCGAGATACTACACAGCAGGTTTTTGTTGGTGCTCTAGAAAAACATTGGGCACTTGTCGGGCGGATAGGTCCTCCGGGGATTAATAGAGGATTCATTGGACTAGTCGGAGATTTATAGGGCACTTTTTTACAACTATCCATTCATTTTATGCTTAATTCAGATATGCTTAACTCATATTGTATGTTAGTAAGGTCTTGAACCCTATGCACGAATGTATCCATTTGGACAAGAAACAGGTACCTTGAACTAGCAAACCGTGTCGACGAGGCCTTGGGATTCATGTCAGCGGCAGGGCTCACAGTAGAACACCCGATCATGACCACAGCGGAGTTCTGGACGTCCCATGAGTGCTTGCTGTTGCCTTACGAGCAAGCCCTCACCAGGCAGGATTCAACTTCCGGCCTATACTATGTCTGCTCCGCTCACATGGTTTGGGTCGGGGAGCGCACCCGTCAGCTCGGAGGCGCTCACGTCGAGTTCTTGAGAGGAGTCGCCAATCCTCTAGGAATCAAGGTAACATATATACAGTTAGTGTACTTATCTTCAACATGGTACCATGCTATTTGTCGTCTGATATATTCAGTTATCTGCAAAAACTGAATGCACTACCTCAATTTTGCTTTAGAGTGTCTGTGTACTGCATCTATAGTAACGTACAGCGTGATAAGATAATTTTGACGAGAAAAGGGTAGTTTTAGTCGCGTGACTCCCTCGTATTTTCAAAATGACAATTATGCCATTGTGATTACAAATTAGAAACCAAGACTTTAAGAAAGGGAGGATGGACTGGAATGAGGGCTGTTTACTTTACGGTTTGGTTTTGAACCGAACTTCATGAAATTCTCACATTTTGGGTCGGGCTGGACTTATTTTTTTGTTGAGCCAATATTCTTAGGCCCAGTTAATAAAGATGAATGACTTAAAATGAGTCATGTGTCCAAATTGACCGGTCTTCGATGCAATTAACCTAAACACATTATGATTATGATGCAGGTAAGCGACAAGATAGATGCTGACGAGCTAGTGAAGCTGGTGGACATTCTGAACCCGGAGAACAAGGCGGGGAGGATAACGGTGATAGTGAGAATGGGAGCGGAGAACATGAGGGTTAAGCTCCCACACTTGATCAGGGCGGTGCGCAGAGCCGGTCAGATCGTCACTTGGGTTTCCGACCCCATGCACGGCAACACCATCAAAGCTCCCTCCGGCATCAAAACTCGCTCCTTCGACGCCATTCAGGTACACACTAGTTATTGTGTATCGAGTTTTAATATGGTATTGCCACTCAAGCTTGACTCGTTAAATATTCGACTCGAGTTCAAGCCGCATTCGAGGTCAAATATAATAAACGAGCTCGAATTCAATTATTTAACTCGCTAGCTGAGTCGTTTATATTTAATTAATTATTATTAAATATTTTGATTGAAAAATATACAAGCTAAATCTAGTTGAGTTGAATTCGAGGTAGGTTTGAATAAGAACACGTTGTGATACACATGGATAACTTATTGTTGATGGAGTTTTGATATGATACTAAAATTTTATTGTTTCTCGCGTATAGCTCACAATAGACAGTACACTATTGTGAATTTGGTTTGTTAAATATTTGACTCTAGCTCGTTAAATTCTGTTTGAGGCGAATTCAACCTTATATTTAGCTGCCCGCTCGAGTTTGGTTTTTTAAATATTTGACTCTAGCTCGTTGTAATTATGTTCGAGGCGAATTCAACCTTAAAGATATGCTTATTTCATAAATGAGTTGAGCTTGAGGTTGATTTATTGGAAGACAAATTCAATTAAAAGTTGAAGTCGATACGCATCTTCATGGACAATCTCATTCTTAGGTTTGGACATGTATTTTTTACTTTTTGATTGATCCATTTTATAAAAGAGGAGATTGAATACCCGATTCGAGCTTGAAGAACCTTTTGAAGAGAAGTTTGAGGCGAGTCTAATGAATATAGCTTAGGCTTTATGAGAATAAGAAACTTATGAGACTCGGGAGAGTCAAACAATTAATTATTCAGTTACAGTTTTTGTACAATATTTTTTGTTGTCGTTGATAGGCGGAGGTGAGAGCGTTCTTCGACATGCACGAGCAAGAAGGAAGCTACCCCGGCGGCGTACACTTGGAGATGACCGGGCAGAACGTGACCGAGTGCGTCGGTGGCTCTCGTACCATCACCTACGACGACCTCCAATCTCGCTACCACACCCACTGCGACCCCCGGCTCAATGCCTCTCAGTCCCTCGAGCTCGCCTTCATCATCGCCGACCGCCTCCGAAACCGACGCCTATAACGATTTCACTACATTTGTCTAACATTTTTCTTCATTACTAGAATATTCTGTTTTCTTATGTATTAGAAAACGTTTAAATTGAGAATTTACACATCGTACACGTGTCAAAATCAGGGTCGTGCAAGTTGAGATATTCGGGTCCCACATCGCCGGTAAACAGAAACGAGCCTGACCCGTGTGGGACCCAAAAATTATTTTAACATTTTCCATCATTATTAGAAAATTCTACTATTTTATATATATATTAGAAAAACGTTAAAAGGAGAATTTACACGTCACGCGAAACGACAATGTACAGGTCCCAACAAAGCGCCGCTCCTCACACTCACACACTTCCTTCCCCGGTCCCACCTCGGCCACGTGTCATCGCCGGTCGGTCACACGAGGGTCGAGCAAGTTGAGGTCTTCGGGTCCCACATCGCCGGCAACAGAAACTTCCGCCCGTTGACGCCGTGCGCATTGTAGCTCGCACCCGTGGCCTTGTCCACCAGGGTCGAACCCGGGTATCCCGGGTACGACCCGGACCCGAACATCCCCGTGCACGCCGTGACCGCCTCCAGCGGGGCCGTCGCTGGGCCCTGGAAGTACCCGTTGTTAAACGGGTTGGTAACGGCGTTAGCGAGAACGGTGGCCAAATTGATGATCATTCCGTCAACTCCCACGTCGCCGTTAGGGGAGACCAAAGGAGGCGTCTGTGGGCCGTAAATGGGCTGGTGGAAGGGCCACGCGCAGTAACCCGGGCACTGGGCCGCCGAGTCCCCGACCCACACGTAAGGAAACCGGGCCTTCCCGTCCTTGGACCGGGTCGAACCGTGTGAACCACACCGGTTTGTGCAAAACCCCTCCACGGCCACGTCGCTCGCCGTCAGGACCACGTTGATCGAGTTCAGGTGTCCCGATTTCGCGGCGAGAGCGCCGAGGAATGGGCTCTTCAGGCTCCTCCCGAGGGCGTAGCTCTCGTGGAGGACCTGCGCACCGACGTGGATCCTGGTGGCGCCGCTCTGGTACCGATCCGTCGTCCTCCACCACGACGCGGCGGAGGGAGGTGGCGCTCCGGCGGAGCTCAGCGAGTTGACGAAGTCGACGACGATGGCGCGCTGGGCAGGAGTGAATTTTCCGTACCAGATCAGGTTCACGGTGATGTTGCCCTTCAGGAGAGCTCCGTTGTGGTACCTGAGCACCAGAGGCTGCTCCTGAACCAGAGCCGCGAGGCAAGGCCCAACGAAGACGACGAGCAACAGAACCGAACAGAGAGTGGCAAGATTGTAATTAACAGCCATTTCCAGGGTGGATAATTTAGACTACACAGAGGCGGAGATTTGAATTTTGTGAGTTGAGGAGTGAAGGAGAAGAGAAACGGTATTTATAGTCCGGATTTTTTGAGCGACGGAGGGGGAGACAGCTGTAGGAAGCGGAGGTGTCAACGTCAGGTTCCGCCACGTGCGCGCCTTCGATTGGCTGTGACAATGCGTGCCTCACGGTTGGTCTGTGGAGGAAACGTTTTTGAATGTTCTGGGTATGGGTGACGGTGACTCTAGTGTTTTAGACTCACTCGCAATGATATTGATGCGCGTCTCTGACTCCACGAGAGACTCATGTCTGTGATCGAGAACAGACACGAGACGCAAGAAAATTCCCATCCCGAGAAATTCTACTCTGCTCCTCGGCCTAAACTTGTTACCCTACGCCTGCCAATCGGTCGCTCCGTTTTTCTATAAATTAATATTTTAAATCTCCGGAAAATAAGGATTTAAGGTACAGCAACAGCATGGAGGTACCAGATCCTGTGGGGATGATGAGAGCGGTGACGTCATCTATGGATTAAATTAATGTTATCGTAGATGGGGAGCAGAGCTGCGTTACCCATGGCAGGTGGGACCCAGAAACTAGCTCCCTCTTTGCTTGCGTCAGCTTTCATAATTAGGAGCTCCAGTTACTTTAAAGACAAGGGCAATGTGGTAAATGTGTTGTCATTTGAGGGTGGGACCCAGTAAGTTGGTGTGCTTGGATTCGGGTGCTCGGTGGGAGGATAATCATCAGACACATTAGAAATTTAAAATAATATTATTAATTGTGGATACGGTTATGCTCTCCTGCATCGCGCAGAGAACTGGACGCATTCCACTTTTCGATTTGTACAATAATATTCGGGGAAAATTATAAAATCTGCCGCATAATTTTAATAACTTTATTCCACTAATTTCTTATTTCTCCACTCATTTTTTTACAAATAAAAATAGATATTTTAAAATTATTTTAATAAAAAAAATATTAAAGTCGTTTTGATGTAACAATTAAGGATGCTTTTGGAGGCGTTGGAGTTAGACATAGATAAAGACATTTGCATTGTAATTTAGTAATGATGTTGGATTTTGGGTCGATTGAACTGGTGTTGCTTAAGTTCATGGCATGGTAGATAAGATTAACGATGGAGATTGGTTCGAGATCACATGTACATGATGTCCTAAAAAACAGAGTGTACAGTACCGTCTCTAAGGAATGCGCGAATCGAAACTGGGGCGGTGCCGTCAATATTTAGTGGCGGCACGTGAAATTTGTGAATGTTTTTGGCTCATTATTCAACATTCCACTTCCAAGAACCAAAAAATAAAATAGTCATTTATTATTGGATTTATCGTCATTAAAAAACTATAAAAAAAAATTGGTCTCTGTCTTTGGTTGCTTCACTTCATTCCAATGAATATATTGGGTAAAGAACAATTTATTATTATAAATTGGGGTAGGGCATTTTTATGTGGGAGTTTCAAAGCTAGCAATTGGGTAGGTTTGGTATAAAGTGTCTCTTTTAACACACATTCAAATTGTTGGGCAGGTCCAGTTGTCATTTATTTTTATTTTCAATAGTAAAGCACAACACTACAAATCACTTTCTTTTACTGTCTATAAACATGCCACAAAAGAGTTGAACATTGAAAATGTAAAGTTTGAGTTTTAAAATTTTGCAAATGTTATTGGTTCAATTGAATTATATATATATTAGTTTCTTCTTTCATATGTGTAAGAATCTATAACAGTTCAATTCTTACATTTAATAATATGGAACTATCAAACTTCAAATCATTTAACTTTTAATGTATTTTATTTTAGTTTGATATAAAGTTAGCCTTGTTTTCTTTTAAGGTAAAATTTAGCCTGTTAGTTAGACATGATTAGTACCATTATACCAATAAAAATAGTTATTTAGATTTGATATTTTACATTTTAACATTTTGTATCATATGGATGATTATTTAGATGAAAGTTATTTTATGGCGTAAACAAAGAACTCATTTCACCTTTCAATTGAATTCAATTATTGAAATTGCGACTAACTCGACATCAAGCCAGGCTGAAGGTACAGATGGTGGGACAGACCCCTCACCGTAATCTTAAATACTGTTAGTTAAAAAAAATATAGTCAATTCGTAAGCCATTTGATTACGAGTAAAACAAAACACAAAAGTTTCGATAATGGATAGTACGCAATACCGTTCGCTAATGATTCCTCCAAAGTTGTTCAGCTCGACCCGTTTAGCATCATGTATAGTCACGGCCTCCAACTCATACGGATGGAGAAACCCCATGATCTTGCTGTGGGATGCTTTACACAGGCATCTCTGATAGTCCCAGAGACCAATCGACTCGGACCAGTTAGAATCATGCAGAGTCATGGCCTCCAACTAATACGGATGGAGACACTCCGTGATCTTGCTGCAGACCGACTTAAACCAGCCTCCTCGATTAACCATGCGATCAATATGACCATCGCGAAATTCAAATCCTCCCAACTCATTGGGTTTAACCGGATCAACCCATCGACACCGTGAACTCCCCGTTTTCTTCCAATATAAATCCCAATAAGACATGCATTGAATCTTGAGTAAGGCGATCCCCCCTAGTTCGGTATGCTTGTATGAGTCTGTCCACCGACGCCAGATAACTCCGGTTCCCTCCCAGTACCAGCCTACCAACCAACCAAAAGCAAAACCCCCCAACCCTCCATGCTCCGTTGTCGCAACCCAAGCGCGACTTATCTGCAACTCCAGCCTCACCCATGTCAGCCAATCCCCAAACCATCCGACCTCGCCTCCATCAAAACCCGATCTACCACCCGACCACACATCCATCAAACACAGATCTACCTTCACAAGAGCTCTGCTCCTACCCCCGCACCACGCTGACGTCGACACCTATAGAAAATCGACGACGCGAGACTTCGCTCAATTGTGACGAAACAAACCCTAAAAAGGGTACAAGCCGCCGCACCCAAAAGTTAGCTTTGTTAGTCATACATGATTAGTACCATTATACCAATAAAATATTATTTACAATTGATATTTTACATTTTAACATTTTGTATTATATGGATGATTATTTAGATGAAAGTTATTTTATGGTGTAAACAAATAACTCATTTCACCTTTCAATCTATAAAATAAATGATTAAGATTAAAACACTACAAAATTAATTAATTAATTAATAAACAAATAATTTAATTTAATTTAAAAACACAAAAGTTATATGCTATTTAATAAATTGAGATTTAATCTTATCATGTTTATATGTTTGAAATTCAATCACTTATAATTATTCTTGGTTTATGTCACACTAAAAATTTTCACCTGAGTAATAATCATGTATTATAGTTATTTTATCATATATATTTTTAGAGAAAGTATAAGAATTTTATTAGAGTTTAATTGCAATAAGTATATAATATCATGGATCATGTCAGAAAACAACAAAACAAATAGTCAACTTATATTTTGACTTATATTACAAAACTAAAGAAAGAAAAAAAATAAGAACACTAGTAGCTTGAATAGTCACGACCAAACGTGAATAGTTAACAAACAAGTCACTAAATAAGGGACCTCTCAACTCTATCATATCCCGAATCATAACAAAAAAAAAGGGCTTTTCACTAAGTTTTTCACCAACATATTAGAGAACTAAATATTCGTGAGTCTTGGATAAGTGAGTGATTACATCATATAGTGATTAATTTTTGAAAAAATAGTAGTGGTGAAGCTCCGTGTTCTTCAATTCAAAAACAAACATTTATAAACCTCGAACAAAGAAATAAATGGTTTGGCCGAAAAAGAAAAGCCTCCAAATACTCGTGAAAATATAAATAAAAAAGTAAAATAGCGTATACGAGAAGCATGGTTCACGTGACAGAAACAACATCGGCACGTGGACACACGTGCGGCTACAACCCCTGGTCAAGATGACGTAATATTCTGTGGGACCCGTCCGACGTGGCACTACAGAGGCGTGCGCGACACGTGGGAGTGTAGTGTAAAAGGGATTAGGTTTGTGTCGGAAAAGGGTACAGTGTAAAAAGACGAAAGTACCACGGTGCCACGTAAGCGTACTGTACTTGTGTTGGTCTTGGTTTCAATAATTGAGCAGTAACTCACTGTTCTTCGTTGTATCAATAGTTTAATTTTTGGATTCAAACAAAGGACGACAAATTGTAATTTAACTATTTAAGTTTCTCACTCTATTGTACTTGTTTTGTCTTGGTTTCAATATATACGTTGTTAAATTAATATTTTTTAAATTTTAGATATTTGTAAATGGCATATTTTGCATGGTGGATATTGCAATTACGTACAGCTATAGTTTAAGTTACAAGTTTGGTTTATAGCTTAGTTTGCAACGACAATTTTCACGATATAAAATGTACAATTTCATTTCTCTTAAAATATTCGGAATACATGTGAAGGTCATGCCCGTAAATTATTGATAATTTTGAAAAATAAATATTTGTAATATTAAATTAAAATAAAATGTTCATACAAAATAATATATTTCAAGACTTGTATGTATGTTTGAGACAATTATCAGGCTTTAATACCATTATAAAGTAGGGTAAAGGAAAATATTATTATTAATATGAAATACAACAGGGGTGATCTCTACCATATATAGAGCAAAATAAATGAGAAAGATAACAATATTAGAAAAACTTACATGTTAGGTAATAAAACCAATAGGAATAAAATATAGAAAACATGGAATATAAATGAGTTGTGATATGGTGCAAACTTATGGGAGCGCGACACCAAGCGACGCGGGGGCTGATGAGGCAGATCCAAAAAAAAATTATTGTTTTTTTCTTTCAATCTCTCGTTGGACAACATTCCTTTAGACGGGTAACACTTTTCTTTCTATGTTATGGAATGAAACCTATTCCTTTACATTAGTCTTCACGGTTCTCATATAACTTTCAGCTCTCACTAGAACGCATCCCTATAAAATATTCTAATATTCTAACACATTTTTCTATACTTTGTGTTAGAAGCATGATTGGATTTGTATACGTGACCTACATGTCATTTGTTTCGAGCTCAAAACTCATGAATAATAAGTCACCATATACCCCCACTCGTTGTTTCCACGTGAGAGGAAATGTTAGAGTTCATATGTGAATCCATTCACCAGGTTAAATAAAAGTTCGAGTTTCCACCTATTGGATTGAGCTTTTCGGTAAGTTGAATTTTTAACACAATAAATCATCTTTTTCGTGTTAAATCGAAAATCAAATTGATAAATAAATTATAATTTATATAATGGAGGTATATAAATTATGATTGGTTATAATATAAAATGAAGTACGAATAACTTAAAACTTATAATTAAGTGACATTTTTATTACATTTGTAAGATGACGATGAAGTTTATAACGACGTATCTTCAGTGTAGAAAGCATTAATGTTAACTTATATTAATATATATTGAACTATCGAACTCCCGTACAATTAAAATACCACTCATTAACACTAAATTCTAGTTTCACCTAACAAAAAATATCGAAGCTAATGAACAAAAACTAAACGACTCGAATACGAGCTGTCGATACCAAACTCGTGCTATTTTATTTTCTTCATTTCGAGAAGATGAAGAAAATAAATAACGTGGTCATGATGAGAGTGACAAGCAAGATCCAAAACACAAGTTGCAGTTCTTAAGAAAAATCTCCACAACATTAATACCAGAAAAGAATGGTCCAACGTGAGGGATGTTTTGTATTCATGTTCTTTTCGTGAAACATCACAAGAAACGCCACCGTTTAATAATAGCAACTTCACTTCCTCACGCTAAAACATTAATTAGGAGTTGTGACATTTTTGTCTGTGTGTGCTTTGATGTGCACTTCTTGTGAAAATTGGTGATTCTGTGATGAGCTTCACAAAGTGAACGATAATAAGGTGGTGGTCATGTGTCCGAATTGCTCTTCATGTTGGATTTTCAAAATTATGAAAATATTTTAATGAAATTATATATATTAACGGTGCAGGCGAAATAAATTATTAATCGTAATTAACATATGCAATTTTACTCGAGACAAAATAACTCAAGTAGTTAGTGAGCTGCAAGTTTAATGTTTTATTAACTATATCAAATTTTAATATATTAATGTATTAAAATATAATTTTGTATTTATATAATAATATTTACGATAAAATATATAAATTCAAGATGATTAACTTGATTCTAAACAAATGTGATAAGTTTGATTACATAAATTTGTTTAATTTCAAGCCTACTTTTAAGAAAATGACAATTTTGTGCACCTAAATATATATTTTTGGCACTTTCATACCCTTTTTTTTAGTACCATGAATTTCATTTTGGGACAATAATTCTAAAATACATATGAATTGAACCGAAATTCAGGATATTTCCGGGTCATTTTCTCAAAATACCAATGAATTGAACCAAAATTCAAGGTTATTTTTAGTAAATAAATGGTCAGTTGTCACAAAACAAAATTTATGAAACTGAAAAAAAAAATAGAGTAAAAAGTGTCAAAAATGTATATTAAGTATTATCAAAATATAATTCAAATTTGACTCATTTACATTTTCAAGACCGCAGATATAGGGTTGGTGGCTCTAGACAGGGTGCAGAAAGGGCTGTCTTATTCCATGGATGTGTTACATTTCTAGGGTACCCCAAAATCAAAGGTTCATCCCCCAAATCCATATACTCGGAAAATACAATAATTTATACGTATGTTTGATTTTTTATAAATGAAACCACTTGTGTCAGACATCAATATCTTGGTGGGTGTTTCTTCAACCTACAACTATATGATATAATTAATAACCCATCCATATATATGCACATAGCCATGCTATTTTTAAATTTTAATTCAATGTGTGTTTATTGATTGCAGATACATCTGAATTGTGTACAACTCACACCTTACTTACCATCCACCATTTATTATATCCAGTTATGGTACTAAGATTATCCTAATTTATTTTTTATTTTGTTTTTAATACTAATTTTCACAATAAAAAAAAATATATATATATATATATACACACATGTAAAGGCAGAGCTACACCAATTATCGTGAAAATGTATGTCTCCCTAAGAGAGTCATGTCCAACCAATCCAAGAATATATAACTATTTTAAAAAATAATAATTAAGTTTAATGTAAATCACGTTACTTCACAATTATAATATTAATTAATCTCGTTTAGAGGCCTATAAACAAGAACAAAATATTTTCGTAGTTTAACTAAATCGAGCTTCACAATTAAAATATTGAACGATTAATTAATTGTGACGATACCATTTAAATTAAAACAAAATTATGTATTCATAATCTTTCTATATGAATTTACACATAATTGAAAATATTCGAATTTTACGTGAGACATTAGTTTATTGCTCTAACTTTTAAGGGTGGGCAGGGTTTTAAAATCGGACGAAACCGACTGATTTTAAACTAAATAAAATTTCTTAGCTCTTAATTTATGGGAATTAAACTCGGAATTTATATGAGAAATAGTTTGGATCGGACTCTGGTTCTTCGATTCAATTCGATTCTCCAGTTCTAT
Organism: Geranium rotundifolium; assembly: GCA_963920655.1. Lineage (NCBI taxonomy): Eukaryota > Viridiplantae > Streptophyta > Magnoliopsida > Geraniales > Geraniaceae > Geranium > Geranium rotundifolium. Next base: position 38,731,893 of record OY987313.1, on the reverse strand, counting down.
CGAGTTGGAATTAATGAATTTTTCATCATAAATTCATTGGCCGAAGTAGATGAAATTGAGTATTATTTATATAAAAAAATATTAAATTCATATTTATAAAAATACTAACGAAAATTGATTGTTAGGATTAAACTACTAGAGCTCAATCAAAACATAAATTTTGTAAAGTAGAAAATAATTATGCGAATCAGTTTGATTTGAACTGTTGTTTTTACAATTTTAAAGTTATGATTGTATCGAATTAATCAATTTTTTAGAAATCGAAAATAAAACCAATTTATTATTCATATTTTCAGTTTTTTAATCATGGTTTAGCTCGATTTTGAATTTGGGACCGATTTTGAATCTAAAGTCTCAATCCTAATTTATATATCTATATAAAAGGAACACTTAATCTACATTAGGATTTAGGAACACTTATCTTGATGGAGGTCCATACGATACTTTTAAGTTTTTTCATTTGTTCTAAATTGATCCTAATCAAGTAATGTAAATTTATAGAAATGATAAGATTGTAGAGACAATTCTTAATACAAATTTATCCTTTTGAATTCAAGTTCTTAAGTGGGCCATGAAGACATTTTTAACTTCAAATATTTCAAATCAGCTTAATTAGATGGCTAGAACAAAATCACAATCACAAAGAAGTTCTCAAGTGTTGACACAATTGTATTTGAATATATTTAAAATTGTAATTTTTAATTATATTTATTACTAAACAAGTTTATGTTTATCCCTAAACAACATTGGATGGATCAAATTAAATACAATCATTAAGTTGAGTACAACTCATTAACACAGTAGCAGAGAACACCACTTTTGTGCAAAACTATTTTATTGTTTCTTCAATTGGCATTGAAGCCTAGCCCATGATGACTGATGAATTTAATAATTGATTCTCATATATAGATTTCATAATCCAACATTAGTAATTGTGCATAACTCCTCCTTTTATATATGACATTTTATTTTAAATCCATGACTTATTTATACTCTTGTGAGTAATAATGTTCTTTTACTCTTGGATTGTAACATGAATAAACTTGTTCATTATGTCAGAGACGGGAACACGTAAAAATACACAAATATGTATTAAAACTGACTCTGATATTATATAAAATTAATGATATATATGGGTTATGTTGAACACGCGATTTAATGAAATGTTAGTTTATTTAGTAAAAATTAAAATAATAGATAATTACCTTTTTTAATCATAATTATAGTGAAATATCACTTTTATATTTTAATTAATTTTCTCTTTATTCTAATATCATGATTATTTTTATTGAAAAATTACCCAAAAAGGCCTAAAATACCTTTGATTTTGATTTCAATTTTGTCGGTTCATTACGGACCAGTAGTGAACCGGAATTGAATTTGAACTTGGTTCAAATTCATAATGGAATTGAATGATGGTTAACCCTCTACGAATCCTCCTCCGCCTCCTTTTTCACCACCACCACAACCCTCGCTCTTCCCATTTTGTCCCTACCACCACTATCACCTTCTCCAATTTCCGCTCATTCTCTACCACCAGCAAAAGTTCTGATGACCTACCTCAATCCCCCTCTCGTCTGAGATCCTCAAGGACCCATCCTCCGAACCCTTCCCCATCGTCCAACGCCTTCGTCTCCACTTCTCCCACCTCGCCCCACCCCTATCCTAATCCACTCCACCCTCAACCTCTCTCCTTCCGCTGGAAGGTCCATCTTAGGGTTCTACCAATGGCTACTCTCAAACCCTAATTTCACCCCCTCTGACGAGCCCACCTCCTACCTCATCAACTACCTCGCCCGTAAGAAAGATTTCAAAATCGTCGACGATCTCCTCGCCACCGCAGGTGGCATCACCGGTGAGAAATCCTTTGTGGAGCTCGTCGACCAGACAGTCCGCACCGGTCGCGCAACGAGACCAAATTCAATTCCTCTGAGGTCAAGTTCCTCAAATTTAATTCCATTATGAATTTGAATCAATTTCAAATTCATTTTAGGTTCACTACCAGTTCGTAGTAAACCAACCAGAATTGAAATCAAAACTAGTGGTATTTTAGGGGTAAGTACGTAGCCAATAAAAATAGTTAAGGTACTAAAAATAGAAAAAATTAGTTAGACAGTGAAAATGTCATTCCGTGATAGTTAGGTGTAACAAAGTATTATTATTCTTAAAATAACTAAATAAGTTTGTTTTTTTGTAATAAGTCAGTAATGGTTTATTTATTGATATTTTAAATATACAAAATTAGGGAAAGTTACCATTGGAAATTCGGAATATATGCATAGAAAACTCATTTTATCCATGCTTTGTTCTATTTTCATTGAGCCAAGCCCAATCCTACTTTTGAGCCCATCTTCACTAAATATCAAGAAACCGATTCTAATTTCAAGTATTAGCAACCCAAGGTTGAAGGGATGATTGGTCTCATGCCATCTTCAAAGGTCAGCTCAAATATTGAACTTTATAAAACATGAAGGCAATGAATGAGGCGGGTTCAATGCGAATTTTATAATCCGTCCTCGTTTGAGTAATATTAGAGATAACGAAAGATAACTAAATTTTGTCGAGTTCAGTATATCATGTCTCATCTATAAAAGTGATATTATGACAAACTCGAAGTTATTTTGTGATCTCTATTCTTATTATGATCGAGTCGAGAATATTAATTAAATCTCCATCATAATAAATCGATTATAGAAATTGTGTTGTATCCATCATTTATTGATGCTAATTGGAAAAGTATTTTGACCTCTTTAGAAGCAAACACACCTAACAACTATAAGACCAAATTTAATTAGCTAGTAAAATGCTCAATTAAAAATTATTTAAATCTTATGCTTTTGCTTCTGAACTCTCATTCTTCTTAGCTATCCATATTCCTTAATTTTATCATATCTTAGTTTCTAGATCAAAAATTATCATTCCGCGAACAATATGGCAATGTCCTTCACCTGATATATCATTTAAATAAAGAATAAGATACATTATATAATATTTAAATAAAGAATAATACACATTAAAGACAATAGTAAATTAATAATTGAATCATTGTAAAAGCAGATATGTCAAAATCACTTTTGCATTTAGACATCTCTAACTTTTTTTTAATTTATAGATCACCTAATATCATTTTATTTTCATTCTGATATTAATTACACTATAAATTTAAATAAATTTTAAACCCCCACATCTTAATCTACTTTCCCCAATCAAACACCCAGAGCTCTCATATGAGCTCGAACTGTGGCCGAAACCACACCAGAACAGAGACTGCACCACTATATGAGTGTGGGTATTAATTTCTTTACATATACTTATTATATGTAAAAATCATAAATATGTTTTGAAAATTATATGTTAACGTTAGGTTAGTAGAGATGTAATTAAAGTGAATTAATTAAAACCAAAACTTAGAAAATAAGAACATGCAAAAGAAGAACACAAGAAATGAGGAGAGGGAATTTGTATCTTCATTCATCATTGTGACCCCTATTTATAAGGAAGAAAAATGTAAAAATTTACATGCAAGGTTGTCATGTGGCCGACCAATTTTGAAGAGAGAGCCATGCATGTTGATTTGCGTGCCTTGGTGGAGTCCACCTTTTACCACACTCCCCCTTAGACACCACCATTCATAAATAATAATTTAGGCGGTGTTGGACGTGCCTAATGCTGCCTCGTTAAAAACCTTTTCAGGAAAACCCAGTGGGACAAAACCTGAATAAGAGAAAAAGAGTGCAGCGCACATAAGTCCAGAGCATCTTCATATACTTGCTCCCCTGATCATTGCTCCCCTTGATCATTGCTCCCCCTCATGACCGACAAAGTTATTTCGGCTGTTTGCTTAGTCAGCGCATTCCAATTCGCCATACTAACTTCTCGAATGTGGATGTCGGCAAGCTTTTAGTGAACAAGTCTGCAAGATTTTCACTGGAGCGAATCTGCTTGACATCAATCTCATTACTCTTCTGGAGCTCATCAGTGTAGAGAATTTTGGCGATATGTGATTGATACGATATTCTTTAATGTACCCGCCTCTGATTTGAGCTATACATGTTGCATTGTCTTCATGTATTATGGAAGGAGAGCTCGTAATTGACGTGATTCCACATGATTCACGTATATGTTGAATGACTGATCGCAAGAATACACATTCACGGCTAGGTTCGTGTAGTGCTAGAATTTCTGAATGGTTTGAAGATGTTGCAACCAAAGTCTGCTTTGTGGTGCGTGTTGGGGGAAAAAACAGTCTCCCCTCTCTCGCGCAACAACACGCGGTCGCGGCAAGTACAAATAAATCGGTAAGATACCGAGTCGAATCCACAGGGACTAATGAGGGTCGTAGGTTATTTTGAGTGTTTGTATTTATTTTAGTAAACTACCAACAAGTAAATAGCAACAACATGATAACAATGGAAGTAAAGCGCCTAGGGTGCTAGACAAATAGTAATGTAAATAAGTTTGCGAGTTTTAATTCTTTTGGATCAAAATTAATGTTGAGCCTATGTCTTAACTGCCGACCTCGCCTTTCGGTAATGAGGTTAGCCTAATCTCGAGTCTTCTCGTGCCCTTTCGGTATTCAGAACAACTCGAGACCGCATTAGATCGACAATAATAAGCTAAGGGTTATTACGAGGTGCCAAGACACGGTCTTCAGCCTACAACCCTCGGTGGATGCTAGGTCCGGATTCCATTCCTTCCCTTTCGGTATCGGATAGAACTCCTCAAACATATATTGTAAAGCGTCAATTAAACAATACATGCATTCAAACAACAATCCACACAACAAAGTCTTCAATCCTAGAACTAATACCTCAATAAAATCAATAATCACATCACAAATGTCTAACACCCATGGCAAAGGGATTTAGCCCTCAACCATGGTGCTCAATCCAACTATCATCATAGAATCAACAAAATTAAACAACAACATCAAAATAAACTAGTAAATAGGGATAGAAATTGCTCTTGGTGTTCTTGAGCAAGATGGATCTTCAAGCTTGGTGGATTTGATGGTAGGAATCTCTCCAAAGCTTCTTTTCCTAGCTCCAAAGGTTGAGTCTATGGTGCAATCCACTCCAAAACTCCCAAAGTGTCAAGAAGAGATGAAGAAATCTTCAAGTTTGATGAAGAACAAGAGGTTGGAGCTCTCAAACTCACCTCTAACCTCCTCAACTCGTTTTTGGTGTTTGCCCAACTCTCCACCCTTCAAAATATCTGATTTCTGCACTTTATTAGCAGTTTCGCGTCTTAGTCACGATTTTGCCTTGGTAGGCACGATCGTGCCTCACCTAGGCACGATCGTGACTCAAATCGTGGGAGCCCACGGTAAGTTTCGAGCAAAATTCGGCCAAAAATTCATTTAGGCACGATCGTTCCTCCCCTAGGCACGATCGTGACCCCTTGAAATCTTCACCACTAGATTAGATCTTCACAATCCGCTCAAATCGACATATTATGGGCCCCAATCGGACTCCGGACGAGAAATCTACACCACCGGGAAGTTTCAGCTGTTGTGCATAACTTTTTTAACCGATTTTCAGCTTCAATTATGCTCTAATTGTGTCTTGCACCTATAAAATGTCAAAAACACACAAAGGATCAAAAGTACCAAATTAATGGCTCAAGAAAGCCGAAACGAGGACAATTCGGTGCTCAAATGCGGGTCAAAAGTGTAATTGCGATGTCACATTCGGACTCGCAACAACACCCCACACTTAAAACCTTATCGTCCTCGATAAGAAAAACAAAATTAAGCACAAAATTGCCGAGTTAAGAACCCTGAGTCAACTCAATAGGAGGAGCTCGACATCTCCTAGGGGTTTTAGGAAAAACACCCCCGAACCGAAAATACGCAAAACAAACTAGCTTGCCTAATCAACACATTAAGACTTTGTTCACAAGATATGGACAATCGTTCAAATCTGAAAGGTCTCTACTCCTACAAACATGTTAATAACCCGTGGAGCCACCTTTTTCCACCATACCAACACAAACCCAAATGCTAAATTAGATGCGCGAATATCCGATTTATTAGCTAGATGTTTCTCAAGTTTATGTCTAGTTTGCCAATAGTAACTATGCCAACTACAATATCTTGAATGATGCACGTGTTGGAAACTTTGTGACACTCGAGTTAAAAGCTCATGATGAACATTAAGGGGAGGTCGCTTTTTATCTATGGAGTGAGCATTTTTCCTTACATTCTCTCCCCGAGTGTGTTTGTGTTTCCCTTTGTTCACATTCCTACTTCTCATGATTTAAGACTATCCCGTATTTGGCCTTTGTGTAGCGATTTGTCATTGTGACATTAGACATTTGATTTGTGGGATCTTTTTGTAGCTTTTTGAGTGAGGAATGGTTTTTTTGCACAAGGGTTTGTGAGCTTTTTCATTGTACCCCATCATGTAGACGTTAGGGATTTGGCTTGTGGAACCCAACTCTCAATCTCCCCCCTTGCCTTTTACCCCGGACCATGCCCGAGTTTGGGGATCAAGGGACAAATTCAAACACTCTTTTTTTTTTCTCAACTCACTTCAACTCTTGCTCGATATTTTCTTTTCTCCCAACCCCTTTTGGTTTTCCTTAACACCATCACCAACCCTAACTCGAGATCACGTGCTAGTGTGTGAATATATTCAAAAATAACTCATGCACTTGAATTAGAACTCTTGGCCAACTAATAAACAAGTTACTACATTTTTGCAAAGCAACCATACTTCACATTTCGTAAATAAGTAGCATTCATTCCAAACCATCACAAGCCCAAAAAAACTTCTCCACAAGACATTAACACGCATAGGAATCTCAAAATAGGCAATTGAATCCATGATCAAGCTAACAGATATCACAAATGTTCAATAAAGCAATCAATTATTTTTCCTAACATGCAACTATCAACATAATTTAAAGACTCAATTGTGGTGTGTGATCAATCACACACCATACTTAGGGCTCTACCAAGCCCGCAACTAAAGACACTCGATTGTGGTGTGTACGGGGGTACACACCACACTTAAGACCTTACTCAGCCTTAAGCAACACTAAACATACAAGATCAAATGTGGTGTGTACGGGGTACACACCACACTTAAGGCTCGACTAAGCCTTGACTTAGCACAAACAAACATACTATATACACACAAACATGCGAAATAAAGCACTTTCCTCTATCAAACACAATCATTTTGAAACCATTCAATCTCTTCCTAATGTAGGCGGAAGAGATTTCCATTAGGCGCATAAAAATTCGCCGCCTCCACAACTTTTCTTTAAAGGGCAAGCGATGAAAGCTGTTCCCGGAGGTACTAACATTCTCAAGTGCATAGAAGCACTTATCATTCATTTTTTCAACATTTATATGCATCGAATGTAAACTTGATGCATACGAGAAACAAGGCAAGATGTCACCTTTGGTGTAGACATATGTCGACTCCTCTGTCTTCTCTTTCTCAACCGGGACCTCTTCTTCATCTCGGATCACCAAGATAGGTCCCATTTCTCTCACCTCCTGGTTCCTCTCTCCAAGCTTCGCCAAGAGGTACCTTTCATGATTTTCAGACAATGTGTTAGAAATAAACACATGCAAAGATAAATCATTGTCAACAAAAGCATATTTAGAATTTTCCGGAACCGGAATTTGCTCAAAAATAACTCTCTCGGGCAGGATATATTCTAACTCAAAGCAGAGGTTATCATAAATGTGAAAAAGAGGTGGAACCCAAGTTTTTGCATCAACCACGGGTTCTTGCATCATGAAACTCTCGAACTCAACCGGTACTTCCTGGGGGACACCCGGGAGGTGAGTTTCTGAATTCTCCATCACCTCATATGTGGGATCATGAAGTGGAGAATCTAAACCCTTATCAGAAGTGGACTCTAAGGAGTTAATCTTAAAGCAAAATGTATCATAAATAGGAGAAGAAAGTGGAGCCCATATTTCTGCTTCAACTACGGGCTCCCTTATCGACAAAGCCTCTTCATGGATGATTTCCTTGTCGGTCTCCTGTGGCACTTCCGCCACTAGCCCCCATGCTTCTTCTGGGGCTTCTTTCTCGAGCTCCTGCTCAACTTCCTTAGACTCGTCCATCACCACGCCAAGTTGCTCGAACTCGGGCTCGTCGGCCCTTTCTTGCTCACCATACATCATGACATTTGATTCAATGTCATCTTCTCTTTCGTCATCGGCCTCTAAAGAAGAGTCAAAGTCGAACTCCGACTCAGGCACAGTGGACTCATCCTCGTCCATGTTGGCCCAACTCTCTCCATTAGCCTTGTCAACCTCCATTTGCAATTTCCACAACTCGTCCTCCTTGGCCCACTCCTCATTAATCATGCGAACCTCTATTTGTAATTCACTCTCGTCATCTTTGGCCCGCTCCTCATTAGCCTCCATCGAGCAAGGAGAATTTCTTTGCTCAAACTTAGCCTCGGTGCTCCTCATCATTCTTCTAAACTCGTCGGTCGCTGCCGTTTGGCTTTTCATAAAAGTCGCTAAAACATCTCTTAGCGAGTCGTCTTCTTGGTTGTACTCAAGTGGTGGAGAATCATCTCCGGTTTGAAAATATGACGGCGGCTCAAGATAACCAAAATCGAAGCCATTGTCGTAGTCTTTGCCGCAGAAATCCTCTTGAGAACCGTAGTTCTCATCTTGGCCCCATCTTGGCCAACTTGAATGCACCTCGCATCCTAGATCATCATCGTAGTTATTCCACGCTTGTTCCATTTAGAGCTAACCAAGCTCCGGATCGTACACCAAACAAAGTACCTATAAAATAAACACTTAACAAGTATCAAAAACTAAAAAAAACAAACACAAGCAATCAAGAAACCTAATACCAATTAGTCCCCGGCAACGGCGCCAATTTGTTGGGGGGAAAAACAGTTTCCCCTCTCTCGCGCAACAACACGCGGTCGCGGCAAGTACAAATAAATCGGTAAGATACCGAGTCGAATCCACAGGGACTAATGAGGGTCGTAGGTTGTTTTGAGTGTTTGTATTTATTTTAGTAAACTACCAACAAGTAAATAGCAACAACATGATAACAATGGAAGTAAAGCGCCTAGGGTGCTAGACAAATAGTAATGTAAATAAGTTTGCGAGTTTTAATTCTTTTGGATCAAAATTAATGTTGAGCCTATGTCTTAACTGCCGACCTCGCCTTTCGGTAATGAGGTTAGCCTAATCTCGAGTCTTCTCGTGCCCTTTCGGTATTCAGAACAACTCGAGACCGCATTAGATCGACAATAATAAGCTAAGGGTTATTACGAGGTGCCAAGACACGGTCTTCAGCCTACAACCCTCGGTGGATGCTAGGTCCGGATTCCATTCCTTCCCTTTCGGTATCGGATAGAACTCCTCAAACATATATTGTAAAGCGTCAATTAAACAATACATGCATTCAAACAACAATCCACACAACAAAATCTTCAATCCTAGAACTAATACCTCAATAAAATCAATAATCACATCACAAATGTCTAACACCCATGGCAAAGGGATTTAGCCCTCAACCATGGTGCTCAATCCAACTATCATCATAGAATCAACAAAATTAAACAACAACATCAAAATAAACTAGTAAATAGGGATAGAAATTTCTCTTGGTGTTCTTGAGCAAGATGGATCTTCAAGCTTGGTGGATTTGATGGTAGGAATCTCTCCAAAGCTTCTTTTCCTAGCTCCAAAGGTTGAGTCTATGGTGCAATCCACTCCAAAACTCCCAAAGTGTCAAGAAGAGATGCAGAAATCTTCAAGTTTGATGAAGAACAAGAGGTTGGAGCTCTCAAACTCACCTCTAACCTCCTCAACTCGTTTTTGGTGTTTGCCCAACTCTCCACCCTTCAAAATATCTGATTTCTGCACTTTATTAGCAGTTTCGCGTCTTAGTCACGATCTTGCCTTGGTAGGCACGATCGTGCCTCACCTAGGCACGATCGTGACTCAAATCGTGGGAGCCCACGGTAAGTTTCGAGCAAAATTCATTTAGGCACGATCGTGCCTCCCCTAGGCACGATCGTGACCCCTTGAAATCTTCACCACTAGATTAGATCTTCACAATCCGCTCAAATCGACATATTATGGGCCCCAATCGGACTCCGGACGAGAAATCTACACCACCGGGAAGTTTCAGCTGTTGTGCATAACTTTTTTAACCGATTTTCAGCTTCAATTATGCTCTAATTGTGTCTTGCACCTATAAAATGTCAAAAACACACAAAGGATCAAAAGTACCAAATTAATGGCTCAAGAAAGCCGAAACGAGGACAATTCGGTGCTTAAATGCGGGTCAAAAGTGTAATTGCGATGTCACATTCAGACTCGCAACAGTGCGCCAGGTTATTGTTGTGTCATTGCAAGTAAATACGTATCCAGTTTGGGAGTGTGCTTTATGGGGATCAGAAAGGTATCCTGCATATGCATATCCCATCAAGTTAGTATTACTTGAGGATTTTGAATACAATAACCCCAAATCTTTCGTCCCGCTCAAGTAGGGTAATATGTGTTTGATTCTGTTCCAATGTCGTCTTGTTGGTTTCGAGCTGAATCTTGCTAGCACATTCACCGCAAATGCTATAACAGGCCTTGTACATTGTGCCAAATATAATAAACCCCCGATCGCATTTAGATATGGTACTTCAGGACCAAGTACCTTTTCGTCTATCTCTTTTGGGCGAAATGGATCCTTTTTAGGATCAAGCGATCGAACAACCATTGGAGTACTCAATGGATGTGCATTTTGCATATTGAAACGCTTCATGCGTTTCTCAATATAAGCATAATGATGGATTAAAATTTCATCCGAAATATACTCGATCTGCAGGCCGAGACAATAATTCGTTTTCCCCAATCCTTTCATCTCAAATTCTTTTTTGAGATATTTTGCAGTGTTTAGGATCTCTTCAGGAGTCCCAATTAAATTCATATCATCAACATACACTGCCACAATAACAAATCCCATATTTGTTTTCTTGATGAATACACAATGACATATAACATTATTCGTGTACCCTTCTCTGGTAAGGTATTCGTTAAGACGATTATACCACATCCTACCAGATTGTTTTAGTCTATACAATGTCTTTTGTAATCTGATCGAATACAGATTTCTTGGACTATTTTTAATCGCTTCAGGCAATTTAACTCCTTTAGGGAGTCTCATGTAAATATTCGTGTCCAACGTACCATATAAATAGGCAGTGACAACGTCCATCAGATACATATCCAGTCCTTCAGAGACTGTTAAACTGATCAAGTATCTGAATGTAATCATATCCATCACAGGTGAATATGTTTCATCAAAATCGACCCCATATCGTTGAGAAAAACCTTGGGGCTACAAGCATGGCTTTATATCGAACAATTTCGTTTTTCTCATTTCTTTTCTTTGTGAATACCCATTTATATCCAATTGGTTGAACAACTTCTAGTGTTCGAGATATGGGTCCAAAAACTTGGCGTTTTGCCAATGAAGTCAATTCTGCCTGAATTGCTTCTTCCCATTTTGGCCAATCGTGTCTCTCACGACATTCATCAATATTTCGTGGCTCAAAATCAAAATTATTCATTACTTTATTTGCCACCGCAAATGCAAACATATCATCAATGATGATTGATTTTCAATCCCAAGATTCTTTTGTGTAGGAATAATTCATATGTATTTCCTCACTTCTTTGTTCTCGAAATTCTTCGGGAATTTCATATTCTTTGGGAATCAACGGTTCTTCTAGAACCGATAGTTCTGCTGGAACTATATGTCTATCCAATGGTTCTTCTGGAACCGGTAGTTCTTCTGGAACTACACACCTATTCAGTGGTTCTTTTGGAACCGATAGTTCTTCAAGAACTACATGCTTCTTTCGTTTTTGAGGGACGCTATCTTTTGCTCCCAATGGCCTCCCACGCTTCTGGCGTATACAAGAGGAATCAACTGCGGCTTTTGCATTATCACCATTAACTTCAATTCTCGCAAGTGTGTTCGCAGCATGTATATGACCTTGTCATTTTTGATGTATCAACAAATGCTTCGGGCATTTGATTTGCAACATTTTGCAAATGTATTATCATTTGTATTTCTTTATCACATTGTGATGTACGAAAATCCATATGAGACATCAAATTTATTTTCCATTCAATTTCACGCCTAACTTTAGGAGGCGGTTTCTTTTCACCCAAATGTGGGAATGTTGTCTCATCAAAATGACAATCTGCAAATCTTACAGTAAATAGGTCACATGTCAAAGGCTCCAGATACTTGATAATGGATGGTGAGTCAAAACCAACATAAATACCCAATCGACGTTGGGGTCCCATTTTGTGCGTAAAGGGGGTGCTACAGACACTTGTACAGCACAACCAAAAATTCGTAAATGGGAAATATCATGTTCATGTCCACATGCAAGTTGTACATGAGAATATTGGTGATACGCACTAGGCCTTAAACGAATTAAAGAAGCAGCATGTAATACAACATGTCTCCAAGCAGAAACTGATAATTGTGATTGCAACAATAATGTACGTGCAATTATCTGTATACGTTTAATAAAAGATTATGCTAAACCATTTTGGGTATGCACATGCGGAACATGATGCTCAATATCAATACCCAATGACATGCAATAATCATCAAACGTCTTAAACGTGAATTCACCAGCATTATCAAGACGAATAGACTTTATCGGATAATCAGGAAAATGTGCCGTTAATTTAATAATTTGTGCTAACAATTTAGCAAATGCAACATTACGAGTTTGCAATAAGCACTCATGTGATCATCTGTTGGATGCGTAAATCAAAACCATAAAATAATGAAATGGTCCACTTAATGGATTAATAAGGTCACATATATATCCCTGAATTCTCTGCATGAGTGATGGAGATTCGGTACTAACCTTAGTTTTTGATGGCTGGACCACTAATTTTCCTTGTGAACAAGCGGTACAAATTATTTCACTGGACTGAAAAAGCTTCTGGTTTTTCAGTGGATGTCCACATGAATTTTCAACAATCCTACGCATCATCATTAATCCTGGATGACCAAGACGATTATGCCAAAGCATAAATATATTCGGATTCTTGAACTTCTGGTTCAAAATCGCGTATGCCTCAATTGTTCTACTGATCATGGCCAGTAGGGGGCCAGAGTTAGGTCATAGTATCACCAGTCAGGGGTGATATAGGACGACCCGAATCATGAGTATGTTACATAGACACAGTCATGAACATACTCATATGTCGGATCATGAAATCACATCCTCAGACCGAAAGACCATTGAGGTCAATATGTAATGAGTGACGAGTTTGACTCAGTCTAACGTCTCCTGTACAAGGTTTACAATAACGGCTGTGATTGGCTCGATCACGAGTTACATAAGTTGACTAGATGGATCTCTGAAGGATTTATCCCTCATACGGACGTGTGAGCAGATATCAGTTTAGGCCACTTGAAGAGTACAACTGAAATAAGATAGCATGGCCATGCAGACGATACTCAGTATCAGATATAATTCAGTTAACTCAGAATCAAGAAACAGGACAATAGAACGAGGATGACTTGTCTATGCCTCGTGGTTGTCAAAGATATCAAGAGGATAAAAGGATAGATTCATGAACGACAAGGTTAAGTCGAAATCTCGATAATCACAAGCGTTGGGTAATCATGATGTCTTGCTAGAGGCCACTCATGATGGAAAGGGTAAAATGGTAATTTTACCAGTCCGCCGACGTGTCGTGAGCCTAGAGGGTCACACACCTAAGGTTAAGTAAAACGGATGGAATCATATGGAGGAATCATGAGAGAGACAAAATCCGGTTTTGGATTAAACCGGATTGGACCGATTTCGGTTTAGGATTAAACCGGAATCAAAAACGGTTTAGCAAGACTAATTAATTATAATCTAATTAAATAGATTTAATTAAATTAGCTAAAATTGGCCTAGCCAGAATGGGCTTCTCTACACAATTAATTAAAAGCTTTGGGCTTTAAGCCCATTAAGGCTTTTAATTAATTAAAAGCCCAAATAAGGTCTATAAAAGGGAAATTTTCAGATCTGAAAATTAAGCAATTATTTTACAAAAACCCTAGCCGTTTTCCTCTCTCTCACCTGGCCAGTTTCGGCCGGCCCCCCTCTCTCCTCCCTGCTCCGTCCGTTTTGCTTGCTTCGATCTTCTAGTAAGGATCGTTGTGAGTATCCCCGGATTGCTCTTCCTGTGTGGACGTTCTTTAGAGGTTACTAAATCCAATTTAGTAACAAGGAGATTTTTGATTCAATGTAATACTAAATTTTAATCTGGTCTAGATCTCATGATCAATTCATGATCATGCAAGATCCGTATTAAACATGGAACTTTGAGGTTAATTTCTTGTATGGGCATGAAATTAATTGTCTGGAACCCTCAAATAATTCCTTCAATAATTTTGTTTCATTTCTCAATATTATAGTAGCTCTTCCGGAGCCTTCGACTAAATTTGCTGAACCCGTAATGTTGTTCACCTTTGCCTCCACCAAGGTTAGGCATGAGAAATATTTCTTATCCTTTAGGATAGTATGTGTAGTAGCACAATAAAGTACACATCATTCTCATCTCCACAAATATATGAATCACTTATGGGACTCATATCGTGGCTCATCTTATCAATTGTATTGCCTTATTTTAAAATCCGATCGCTTCTGGGGTTTTAGTTTTCCATGAACTTTATAATGACCATCATAAATTTTCACATTCACTTCTGGGAATGGTTAACTGTTGACATGAAAAATTCGATGATTCATTTTATTTTAGCAATACATGCACTTTAATATTTCTCAAAGTTTTCTTCCGATATTTCTGCTTTGAGAGCAATATGATATCCTTGATCTATCTAGCATGGATTTTTAGAACTTCGGGTTCTAAATATTAAAACTGCAAGTTTTAATTTCAATATTAATTCATGAACAGAACTTCGGGTTCTGCAATTTCAACTGTAAACTTCCGGTTTACAAATATGTCAAGTCCAATATTTTTCTCGACAATTTTAGAACTTCAGGTTCTATAAATTCCAACGACTGTAAACTTAGGGTTTACATGAACATCGAGTTCAATAGTTTTTTTTCTTTTTCTTTTCGGACAGTCTTCAAACTTCGGGTTCAAGATGTCATAATTTAGCAAACTTTGGGTTGCTAATATTATACATAAATATATAACATGTATAATAACAACATATAATTTTCATATGCGAAAAATCCAATTCAAGATTGGCGATCGCAGAGCATACTTATGAAAATAAATAACATAAGTAAATAAATAAACGTAAATTCAAGAACTAAATTAAATTTAGTTGAGAATTAAAAACGTCGGGATAATTAAGCAATTCGTGCTGATAACGTGTTGTGAAAATTATATGTTAACGTTAGGTTATAAGAGATGCAATCAAAGTGAGTTAATCAAAATCAAGACTTAGAAAATAAGAACATGCAAAGGAAGAACACAAGAAATGGGGAGAGAGAATTTGTATTCGGATGTGTCTTCATTCATCAATATGACCTCTATTTATAGGGAAGAAAAAGGCAAGAAATTACATGCAATATTGCCATATGGCCAACCAATTTTGAAGAGAGAGTCGTGCATGTTGATTTGCGTGCCTTGGTGGAGTCCACCTTTCACCACAAAATAAAAGTTTTATGTGACATTTTAAGCTAATTTTTTTAGGAATATGATCTAAGTGCAAGAATATTTTTGAAAGGTGTATCTAGTTATAATTAGGGATAATGACACTTTGTTATACCTAACTATCGCGAAATGACACTTTTATACCCTAACTATTTTTCTCTTTTTTTAGTATCCTAACAACTTTTTTGTGACAACCTACCTCTTTAATACCTAAAATGCCCAAAATGCATTTGGTTTATGAAACCAAAATCAAATTAGTTCAATTTGGTATAAAAACCATAATTAAACTGGTTCAAATTCAATTGATCCGGTTCTTCTTCTTCTTCTTCTCCCACAGTGACTATGGTCGCCGATCTTCCGTCACCGTCGTCACCGGCTCCGACTCTGAACATGGCTCTGCCGGAGAACACTCCCGTCGGTCACCCCCTCTTCTCCCGAATCCACCTAGCCACCCCCTCCGACGTGCCCCACATCCACAAGCTCATCCACCAGATAGCCGTCTTCGAGCGCCTCACCCACCTCTTCTCCACCACCGAGTTTAGCCTCTACTCCAATCCTTTACCATCTTCCTTCTCAAGACCTCCTCCAAACCCTTCCCCTTCATCCCCGACCCTCTCTACCCTCCACTCTTCAAGACCCTCAATCTCGACCTCCCTGTCGACGGCTTGGAGAGGTCGGTCTTCGGGTCGGGAAGCGATGATGTTATGGTCTCTAGGTCCGTGCTCTTTTTCCCCAACTACTCGAGCTTCCTCGCGAAGCCTGGGTTCTACGTGGAGGACCTATTCGTGAGGGAGTGCTATAGGAGGAAGAGTTTGGGGAAGATGCTGCTCTCGGTGGTGGCGGCCCAAGCGGGGAAGATGGGGTATGGGAGGGTGGAGTAGGTGGTTTTTAACTAGAATGTCAATGCCATCAAGTTTTGTGAGGAGATAGGTGCCAAGATCTTGCCTGAGTGGAGGATTTGCAGGTTGACTTGAGGAGCGGAGGGTAGAGAGGGTCGGAGATGAAGGGGAAGGATTTGGAAGAGGTCTCGAGGAGGATGAGGGTGAAGGACTGGAAGAGATGGGAGGTGAAGAGGGTGAAGGGCTGGAAGAGATGGGAAGTGAAGAGGCTGGAGGAGAGGCTGGACTCGGTGGCAGAGAAGAGGCGGGTGAGGCGCTCGAAGACGGTCATCTGGTGGATGAGCTTGTGGATGTAGGGCACGTCGGAAGGGGTGGCTAGGCAGATTCGGGAGAAAAGAGGGTGGCTGACGGGGGCGTTCTCCGGGGAAGCCATGTTCGGAGTCGGAGCCGGTGGCGGAGGAGCGGCAGCCATAGTCACTGTGGGAGAAGAAGAAGAACCGGTTTAATTGAATTTGAACCGGTTTAATTCTGGTTTTTATACCAAATTAAACTAATTTGATTTTGATTTTTTAAACCTAGGGCATTTTGAGTATTTTAGAGGTAGGTTGACACCAAAAAATTGTCAGTGTACTGAAAAAGAGAAAAATAATTGAAGTATAAAAGTATCATTTCGCGATAGTAAGATGTAACAAAATACTTGATGATTTAATCTCCAGGTTATAATAAGGATATAATAAAAATAGAAAACAAGATGTCATAACTCACGTCAGTGGAAAATTGCAGTGTCAAACAAATAGAAGAAAAACTCAAATTGGAGACAAAAACAAGCTCCTCTGCCAAATTTATGCACTAAAATTGATAATTTTTTGTTGAGAAAGTGAATCGGGGAAATGGGTTGGAGAGGAATTCTGGGTTTTGAGTATGGGATTGTTCAGGCTCCATTGGGACCTGACATTTCTGGTCCCGAGCTCGTCGCTGCTGTTGCTAATGCTGGTGGCCTTGGTTTTCTCAGAGCTCCAGATTGGGTACATATTAAGTTTTATTCATTTTGATGCCATGTGATTTCTGGTTTTGTGTTCAATTTTTATGGGTTTTGGTTATTTGGGGTTTTAGATGATTCATAGTTGGTCTTTGAGCTCGTTGATTTTGTGAATGTTCTTGGTCTTTTGTTCTATTTCCAGTAATGTTCTAAAAACGATAGACACTAGTCAATAGGGTTTCTGGGACTAATCAGGAATTAGTCGGATTAATCGGAAGTTGATAAGGGATTAATCCGAAACTAATCAGACTTGGTTTCAAGTTTGGGAAATTTGGTGGATTTGTGTATTTTATGGCCATTAATCACAGCCTTTGACTTTCGATTTTAATACCAATATCCAAGAGCTTTAAAAGATAGAATCAAGGAACATTGGCTACATGTTTCATTGCATCAATTTCAATTTCATTGTCTTTCATCATTTCTTCATTTCTTCTGGGTTTCATGTTTTAGCTCCTGGGTTTGGTTGGTTTTTTTTAATTTTGATCCATTTCCAATTTCATTAAGATTATCGGATTTTGCTGATAAATTTTTTTAATCAATGGCCTTGAATTTGATCCAAAGGGAAGTGACTAATTGTATTGTAAATTGTAATGACATGAAAATTGCAACTATAGATATACAGTATAACTCAGTGGAGCTTAGTGGTTTCTATTTTTGGCTTTGAAGATGTTTGGATTTAGAAAATACTATATGATTTGAATCAAACTTGGAAGTTAATTTATTGTCATGTTTATGAAATTACCTACCAGGAAGCTCCAGATTACTTGCGTGAACTGATTAGAAAAACCCGAACCCTAACTGACAAACCATTTGGGATCGGCGTTGTCCTTGCATTTCCTCATGAGGAAAATATGAAGGTTATATTGGAGGAACGGGTGGCCGTTTTGCAAGTCTACTGGGGCGAGTGCTCGAAGGAGCTCGTGCAGGAAGCACATCGCGCTGGAGTTAAGATCATTCCCCAAGTGAGTTTCCATTTATCCTTTCACTATCTAAGTGCATTCTATTTTCGTCTCTCGGGACACAACTGCATTAGTACTATTGTTTTATTAGACACGTGTTGAAACTGAAGGTTTAAATTTAGTTTCCCAAGTTTACTTTCTTTGGAGCCATACATATGTTTGTATCCATATTCCTTACCCAATGTCATTGCATTAGCAGATCAGTCATCGTCTTGATTACATATTAACTATTAAGGGTTGATCCTAAACTCAGTGTGTATAGTGATTTCCATACAAGAAATTGTTTCATGCTAGATGTTTATAACTTTTTGGGAAAATGGTAAAAATGTGCCCTATAGTATGACATTTTTACAAGAAAGTGATGTGTTGTTTGTTAACAGCAAATATGTGCTCTGAACTTTACAAAAAAATTTGCAAACAGCGCGTATTTTATAAAATTGACTAAATTGCCCATAAAATTAAAAATAAATCTTTTTTAGAAGTAATAATTTTTAACAAAAATTAAATTACAAAATTTAGTTAGAAGATAAAAATAGAAAAACTTTTAATAGTGTTTATTTTTAAAAAAGTCATTCTTAAACTGCAATTTTGTTATTTTATAAAAATGCAAAGTTCAGAGCCTCCTTTTGCCATTGACAACAACACAACACCATACAAAAATGTCATTTTGTAAGGCACATTTTTGCCATTTCCCTAACTTTTTGTGTGCATATATTTTCATGTTGTGGCATGCAATGAGCATTTTAAGTAACATAACTTGGTTTCAAAAAGAAACTACAAGCAACTCATCCAAGAACTTCAAAGAGCTCAGTCTGGGAACAAGTCCTTGTGATCTTTGTTTCATTTTCCTTGTTTTTTTTCCATTTCGTTTTTTTGTTTTATCCTTCGGGCTTGATTGGGTTTGCTGTTCCCTTCTCGGGCCTCATGAACAAGGTTTCCTGTTGATATTGTGATTTCCTCGATTATCTTACGACACTATCCATTGAAGGTTGGGAGTGTGGAGGAAGCAAGAAAAGTAGCTGATGTTGGCGTGGATGCGATAATAGTTCAAGGACACGAAGCAGGAGGGCATGTTATCGGTAAGGTTAGTGTGCCCGTTGGCTCCAGAAACATGAATATACTATTTGTATACTCTTGCATAAGTGCAAAGGAAAAAAAGAAAAGAAACTGCATCGCATTCTTTTTGTACCATAATTATTTTGCTTGAATTTATTCATTTTGCTTAAGGTAAACCAAGTGGAGAAAATTTTCACTATCCACAACTTGTTCATTTACTTTCAGGAGGGTTTGATTTCACTTTTGCCTC
Source organism: Geranium rotundifolium (assembly GCA_963920655.1). Lineage (NCBI taxonomy): Eukaryota > Viridiplantae > Streptophyta > Magnoliopsida > Geraniales > Geraniaceae > Geranium > Geranium rotundifolium. The sequence goes on along the minus strand of OY987313.1, from coordinate 38,712,104 downwards.
GGGTGGTCAATCTTATTGGGGATCGAGATATTCCCGTCATTGCTGCCGGGGGCATTGTTGATTCTCGTGGTTATGTGGCCGCTCTGGCCCTTGGCGCTCAAGCCGTCTGCCTAGGAACCAGGTTCGAGTCTCTTCTTACTTCAAAACCCATAATGCCATAGTAACAATACCGTCTTTTTCGAATTTGAATCGTCAATATCGCTTGTGTAGGTTTGTTGCAACTCAAGAGAGCCACGCGCACCCCACATACAAGAGAAAGCTGATCGAACTTGACAACACCGAATACACAGACATTTTCGGGCGGGCAAGATGGCCTAATGCACCTCAGCGCGCCCTGCATACGCCCTTTTTCGACGAATGGAGATTGGTTCCTCCACACGAGAACGAGCTCAACCAGCCCGTCATTGGTCATTCAACGATACACGGAGAGGTTAGCATCGACTTTTCTTAACACTTTCATTACGTCTAGAGATAATTACAAAAAGTCGACTTTTATCAACACTTTCAGTATGTCCGGAGATAATTGCAAGAACTCGGCGTGTATTATCCGACTCTTGGAAGGAAAATGTGTGAACTTCTGTGGTCACTGCAAAACTATACACCCTTCAAATGAAATGAAAAGACGAAAATACCCTTTAAACTGAAAATTTCAGCATGACATCATCATGCATAATCATACTTTTAAAAGATGAAATCAACTATCCTTCTTTAAAATTGATTTTTTTATAAAAAAAAAGTGACCGGAATTCCGTCTATTTTGATGGAGTTTGTTGGACGGTGCAAGAAAAAGATTTTTTTCGAGTTCCTTTTCACGTGTCGTGTATGACACGTTTATTGGTATTCGACAGGAAAAGGAGATCCGGAGGCTTGCAGGGACAGTTCCGAATGGGTTCGCGACGGGAGATGTAGAGAGCATGGCCATGTATGCAGGGCAAGGTGTAGGGCTGATTAAGGAAATTGTTCCTGCAGGTGAAGTGGTGAAGAGTCTTGTTGATGGGGCTCAGCTTCTGATAAACCAACACTTTCATGCCATTTAATATCAACTGGGTTTGAGTGATAATGTTGTCAAATGGTTCATGGTAATTATATTGTAGACATTGGTGACAGTGACTTGAGTTCATTTCAGAACATAGGATTGTTCATAGTACACGACATCTTCACTCTTTCATGTATCAACTTTCTTGCTTGTTTTGTATTATTGAAGTGTTTCATATTGAAGTAAGGGTTCATTCTGATTGTAAGGAATTATTCATTTTCAGAAAAATAATTGTGATAAATGATCATTAATACGAACTGCCTATTTTTGTTCATATTCACATATTTTCTGCAAATCGATCTTGAACCAAGTCTCACTCTAATTGATTTTATTAGAAAGCTTTCATCAAACAGATTGAAACAATTTCTCCGATGCACTCCTCCGAGAAGATTCTGCTAGAATAGTTAATTAATTAGGGTTTTATATTTGTATTATGTTTCCTAGTTTGGTATATTTCCTACGTAAAAGAACCTCCTATTGTAATTCATAATCATGTTATTCTCAATAATATAATTATATTTTAGAAATTCAACAGATTCAATCACTGATCTCAAATCCACCCTCCATTTATCAAACCTAGGATTCTTACAACATTGTTCACAACCTGTGCAATCAATTTTTACCTTCATATAGTCTAAACTAAGGATACAGTGTCAAGAAAATGATACATTCCATTCAATATTGGATAGTTACATCATCAAGAACCAAAGATTTACTGATTTACACAATCATCTGCACAGCTATTCAGCTAAAGTTTGATTCATTAAGTTAACATCAATGAAAGATCCGATTATGACTCATCTCATCCATCCCCACCACAGGTTATGAGAACTAAAAACTGGTACAAAACTGAAAATTATAAGGTTCCACAAAGAAAGGTTCTGAGAACTAAGATCTTGTGCAAGGATCTAAATCTAAGCTCATCTCATCAATCTCTGAGAGGGATTCTGAAAACTAAAAACCTGTACACAGTGATTTTCACACGACATCCTCTAAACCGTAAACCGCTACATTATGTCTATTAGTAGTACTAATCTTAACAGTGCAAAAATAAAAAAAATAAACAGATGCATCAAACAGAATTAAAATGTCTCTAAACCAGTTCAAATCCACGAACGGAACTCTCAGTTTCGGGTACGTTTCAGAGTTACGATCTGTAAGCATAGATTCACGATACTATTCAAGCAGTTAATAATATCCAACTTGACATCAGTTACTTTAGCAACAGTCATAAATCGGAGTCTAAAGTAGGCTCAGGAATGTCAATCCGCTAATAAGAAAAAATGCCTGGTATGACGATCCCTCGATATCGTGTAACATGACTTCAAGTGTCAAAAATTAAGTAGGCGAGAAAGTAGATATCAGACAGGATTGTACGTACCAATTACCTTCAAGATCACAAGTGTATCATCCATCGGTATAAATAGGAATCCCGAGAAAAACTTACAACCAGAAATCCACAGAATATTCAAAATCCTAAATAACATTATAGCAGGAGACTTGTGTATGTCTTAAACACTTCAATTTTGTCCGCTAAAATCAACACAGAACAATCAGGGGAAACACCGTAAATAATGAGCCTACAAATCCTTCCATTTTCCGTTTATTCAGATAAATTCAAAGCACCCGTTTCACGGTTCTTCCCAGAACTATATAAAAACCGATCCCATCCTCGAGGCTTAGTACCTTACAATCATAAACCCCTAAACCAGTTGAGTACAGACGTTGAAGTTGGTCAAACCGTTCTGTTCTAGATGTCTTCTTCAGTTGATGAAAAGGCTATTTCAAGGTTTGAATCCGCTCTGATAGCAACATAGGGAGAGTCAACCAAGTCATTCTCCATAAGAGATGTTCTCAATACGCTTGCTGATATATCTACAAGATTTTTTTGATATAGAATAATAGGAGATATACTGACCTTAGTAATATGAACCCGAACCTGAACCTCTGCTAAGGTACCTGTCATTCACGCGCCGACTAGGGTACTCAGACGGGTAAGAAGCTGCACCTACCTGATCAAAAAGAAAACAATCGCCTTTATTAGAAAAGTTCATAAACTCAACCTCGAATGAATAAATAAATTTGGAGACAGCTTGTAAACCGTACATCTGATCGGGAAGAAACATAATCTCTGGACGATACATAATCTCTGTCATAGCTAGAATACATCCTTTCCTCGTCCCCTCGTCTGATCTCATCTGCAAAAATCAAACAGAAAAATAATATTAAAAATACAAGTACCTCAGAGGCAAAATATGTAATATATAGCTCTTCAAGATCAAACATGAAAAACACTCGAAGTATGACTTATTGGGAAGAGAGGATAATAGTAAGGGTAAATTGCAAAAATTAGTTGTGAACTATTTAATTTTTGCAAAAAGTAGTTGTGAACTTATTTTTTGCAAAATGATTCAAAAATGACAAAATGTCCCTGAATTATAAAAAATTTAAAAGTTCGAATATATTTTTTCCCAACTCGAGCTCGCCTATTTTTCTCTTCTTCAACCGCCAAGTTGGTTCGACTTCCCTTTGTCATCGTCGTGTTAACAAACAACGGGCCGGTGACATTTGGTCGAAGAAGAGGACAACCGACGAACTCAAGTTGGAAACAAAATATTTTACTTTTTAAAAATTTAATTTCAGGAACATTTTCGTCATTTTTGGACAAAATTACACATTTTGCAAAAATTTGGTAAGTTCACAACTACTTTTAGCAATAAATAAAGCACATTCGCTTTTTGCAAAATATGAATAGTTCGCAGCTACTTTTTGCAATTTTCCCAAGTAATTGTATAAACCTCTTCTATATCCCACAGTCGATGTTCTCGTATCATACAGCCCTTGAGAATTCCTGGCAGAGCTGCGGCCACCTTCATGGTACTCTACACGAGAACTACGTCCCAACCTAAGAAATAAATTAAAAGTAAGTCATTCTCAAAAAGAGGTATCGAAAGACACGACAACCTTTGAGCTTCCTAACCTTGTAGAGTCACTTGCATAGGAACCGTCATCGTATGGAACACCGTAACTGCTGCCCCCGTAATCGTAGCGGGTCCTTGACTGCCTGATTGAAGGTTCGGCATAACGGGGATGAACTTCCTCCTAACAAAACCAAAAGTAGAGTCAGTCGAGACAATGCCAAATATACAACTACAGCAGTATGAGGGTAAATAAATATGAGAAAATTGCAAAAAGGTGCCCCTTATATGACACTTACGCAAAAGGGTGTTGTGTTGTTTGCATTTTCTTACAAAATATGTGTATTTTTATAAAAATGACGAAATTACACCCTAAAATTAAGAATTAAGACTTTTATAACATAATTTGAAAAAATAATTAACTTAAAAATAGTATAATTACAATATTTGATCTCACAAATTTTAGTTAAAAGATAAAAATAGAAAACATTTTAAAAAGATTTTTTTATTTTCAGGTGTAATTTTGACATTTTTATAAAACATATACATTTTGCAAAATAATACAAACAACACAACACCCTTTTGCAACAGTATCATATGATAGGGCACCTTTTGGCAATTTTCCCAAAAAAAAATATAGAACATCACATACGACAGCAGAATGGGAACGCTTTGAGCCAGAGATAGAGATATATTCATTGCCATGACTATCACGATAGGGATGTTCGATATATCTGTCGTAGCTATAATCATCATACTGAGGTGATATTCTACGAACACCACCAGCACGAGCTACGCCCCTATGAGAACTTTCCACGTACTCCACTTCCCGCGGAGGGTAAGCCTCTCTATACGACCGTCTTTCACTAGGAACTCTAGCGATATCAGCCGGTCGTGAAAAAATTTCATCCTGCCTAGCGTAATCCCTCTTCGAGCCGGTCTTTCCATACGCGGAAACTTCAAAATGCACGATAACAAAGATCAGCCGAGAGAAAAGAACCAAAGAAAGTAGCACGTTATTGAGGCGGGAATGAATGACATACCGGGAGACCTCCTAGCATATGATCTCTCTTGTGAAGAGTATTGAGGCTGTCTTCTATATGATACCACGTCTCTGTCACGGGAAACATATGATTGCCTTCGGTTGTCATCGTACCCATTATGACTATGACTGCTTCTCCCGCTGTGTTCGGTAATCCTCCGAGATTCCAGCCGAGAGCTTGTCCTGCCATCCCAACCGCCACGACCAACTGGGTAGCCTCCTCGAGCATTTTTAGCTAATTTACCTCTTTGGCGTGGCCTAGACAGCCTTGCCCTAATATTTATCTGAAAAGGGAAAATATTTCTGTAAGCCCTATGCTACCAATATCAACAATAATACATCTTTGGAAAAATGGCAAAAACCTATTGTATAGTATCACACTTTTTCAATAGGGTGTTGTGCACTTTGTTAATGGCAAAAAGGTGTTGTGAACTTTGATTTTTTGTGCAAATGTGTGTATTATATAAAAATGGCAAAATTGCCCTTAACATTAAGAATTATTTTTTAAAAAAATAGGAAATATCTTTTAACTAAAATGTGTATAATCAAATTTTGTAATTTAATCTTTTAGTAAAATTATTTTATTAAAAATTTAACTCTTAATTTCATGGGCGATTACGTCATTTTTGTAGACATACACATTTTGCAAAAAAAAAAAGTTTGGAGCACCTTTTTGACATTAACAAAGTACACAACACTCTTGACAAAGTATGATATTATATAGCAAGTTTTTCATATGTCTTTAAATCATATCTAAGAGAATCTGACATGATCTGAAATAGTATGATTGTTGTAATAAAAGCCTAAGATACATAAAAGACCGTGTAAGTATTTAGCATTCAACGAAAAGAAAAAAAACAGTTTACCGTCCGATCTCCATCAGCAAGCTCGTCATTGTTAACCCCGTTAACACAAGCCACTGCAGCGTCATGAGTATCAAAGGTAACAAAACCAAAATCATCTCTTTTAGCAGCTGGCATATTTCGAGCGAGCTCCACTTTTTCGATCTTCCCAAACTTTTTCAGATGCTCTAGGACATGATCCTCGTCCCAGGTAGGCGGCAAACCATCAAGAAATATTATCCTGACCTGGAAAAGAAAGGCAGCGAAATTGTTTAATGCAGCTCTTTACCACTTCAAATGATCGGCAAAGTAGTGTTCATAGCCAAATCACATTTCTAGTTTCAAAGTATAAGAATTGATTTCAGAATTTCAAAATATGAAAGGTCATGCAATATAGTGTACATACATGTGACATGATCTCATCATCTGGTTCAATGAATGTGTCAGCAAAAGCAACCCTGGCTGTTCGATCTGTTCCGAACACAGCATCGGTCTTCTGCAAGCGCTTGCATGCTTCCAAGGCATCTGCCCTAGAAGAAAAATCCAAGAAAGCGAACCCACGATTCAGACCTTCATTTCTAGTATCTTCAACCAATATCACATCTTCATAATCATCAATGCCATAATATGCAAGCTTGCTCTTCAGCTACAACATTAAAGTTTATACATTAAAATGCAAGCATGTAAGTGTTGCCTCAAGTTTCCATAAAATTAACATAAGCCTAAAACACTCACAGTATCTCTTGTCCATGTCCTGCATATGTTGCCAACAAAGAGCGTGTCACTGTCTTGACTTGGAGCCACACCACACTGCTTGCCGTTAATCTGACAGTTACAGAACTCGCTCAAATTATGTTGAGAAAAGAAAATCGATGAATACAAACTAAAGATGTAGTACGAATATCTAACATGTTGAGCAAAATTTTGATTTTCAAACAAAAAAGTGTTATGTTTGATGCTGTATACTATCAAACTTTTTCAAGAGGGTGTTGTATACTTTGTTAATGGCAAAAAAGTGCCGTGAACTTTGATTTTTTGTGCAAAATGTGTATATTTGTACAAAAATGACAAGATTGCCCCTGAAATTAAGAATGAAGATTTTTATAATATTATTTAACTAAAACATTATATTACAAAACTTGATTATACAAATTTTGTTAAAAATATTTTGAGAAATACTTTTTAAAATTTTACTTTTAAATAGTAATAAAAATTCTTAATTTTAAGGGCAATTTCATCATTTTTGTATAAATACACACATTTTCCACACACAAAAAAACAAAATTCACATCACTTTTTTGCCAATTATTATCTTGATGTGGAAAAAATTGTGGAGAGCAAACCGAACATTGACAGGTATATAAGCATTTCTACACAATGCACTTTTCCATAAACATTTCTAAAGAAGAAAGCGAGAGGGACAAGATTCCGATACCACTGGGCGCCTGATTTCATTAACAGCGCGTCTAGCTTGCTCAATAGTTGCAAAGCGTAGGAAAGCAAAGCCCTTGTTCCTCTGAGTCATCGGGTTCTTCATAAGTCTCACTTCAGTAATATCACCCACCTCATCAAAAACCTTCCTAAGATCCTCCTCGGTGACATCTCGATCCAATCCCCCAACAAAGACCTCAAACTCCTTCCTCTTGCGCCTTTCTTTGGCCATGTCCCGATGCTCCTCATCATACCCGTCTCGCTCGTTGTGAACATCCTCCTCGCCCACCTCTTCCTCTTCTTCAACCTCCACTTCCTCCTCGACTTCCACCATGTCCTCCATCATGTCATCCCCTTCCATTCTCACTCCATCATCTTCCCCGCATGGATCGTGCTCTTCATTACGCGTATTACCCACATAAGTCTCTAACTGTGGATCGCTATCTTCAAGCTCGAGCCTTTCGGCTCTGTCTGCCTCTCGAGAAACAAATTCCCTCTGGTCCTTTTCCTCTGATGCAATCAAGTAGCAATTATTCGTTTAGACAGATAAACTCTTTGCACTGAAAACTCTAGAGATCCAACACAGACAAGACAACGTTAAAACCTTTCTCGAAAACCCTAAGAAAATGTGCCAAACTAGTCAAAGCTACAACCACCCACTACAAACATCACTCTTTAAGAAAAGAAAAGAAAAAACCTAATTTCATGTAAGAACACACTTTAGGTTTCTGATTGAACTGTAAGAAAAAACAAATTCTTCTTCAAATTTTGTCAGTCTCTTTTCTCTAACTTTCTCAGCAGCCAGACAAGACTATGACCTAAAGAAATTCTCATGAAACCACCTCATATTTCAAAAATATTTTAAAAAAACACGGCAATAGTAGTTAGTTTGACTTGAATTATCGAACTAAATAGCTCTCCTTTTGCACATTCTCGGGAACCAAAAACATGAAAACTGAACCTGGAAGAGGATTGAGAACACACAGACACTACCTTCAAAACCACATAAAAGTGAAAAGGAACCTGATTTCAAGTACAAACACACTCTAGGTTTCTGATTGTACTGCCACAAAAACAAAACCCTCTTCAAATCCGGTTAAGCCCCTTTCCCCCGACTTTCTCAGCAGCCAAACAAGACTACAAACCAAACAAATTCTATAGAAATCACCCAAATTTCCCAAAAAAAAACCCAGAAACAGTAGCTAGGTTGACTTGAATTCTCGAATCAAACCGCTCCCTTTTGCACATTTTCTCGGTAACCAGACAGAAACTCAGCAGAAAAAAAAAACAGAACCTGGAAGAGGCTCGAGAACACACAAAGACACTACCTTTAGCGTGAATTGGGGGAGAGGGTTCGAGGTGAGCATCGCCGGAACGGCGAGGCGGAGAGCCGCCGTGAGGCGGCGGGTTCTTCTTGAGGGGAGCGACCCTCTTGGCGGCGCGTGGGGGCATGTTCCCGCGAGTGGCGGCGCGTGGAAATTTGGGAGGAAACTAAAGAGAAGTAAAGGTACTGTCTTTCTCTTCTCTCTGATTCTGCAATGTTAAGCTCTCAGAGATTGATGTGTTGGGTTTTGACTTGACGGTTTACTGAATCTTGGGCCGTTGGATTGTCTGGGTCGTATACGAAGCACCTTGACCGTTGGATGGATAAATATGGTTGGACCCTTTTTTCCAGCGTTGAAGTCAAATAACTGAAACATAATATGAATTTATTGTTTATATGAAAGTCTGTTAGATCGATAATTGAGTTCAATTATACTCAAAACTTAATAATCATAACTGATTGTTTCGTATTGATTATATATTTTAATAAATCGAGTTTAGATAGTTTAGTATCTTTTGTCTAGAGTAAAATGTAAAAAGTGGGGTGTATTTATGTACTTATGTTTTTGCAAGAAAAAATGGTCAACTTACCAATATTTTTAACAAAATGCGGTGATTACAGAATGATGAAAATGATATTAGAATTTTTTTTTTTTGAAAATAATTATATATACATATACTCGTTATTCACAACATCCAGTATAGGAAATCTACATGGCATAGATTAGTTTTCAATCATCTCTCTCTATCGTCTCGCATAATAAAAAGATATTATTTTTCTCATAGATGTCACAGACTATGTTGCTATTATACTCAGCCCTCATGACTCGATTCAACACTACAAATCTAATCTTCACGAGTGTTATTAAGCACACGTAATCAGATGAGTCGGTTATTCTTACAAAATTGCTTATAACTTGTCTAGATGTCAAGTCTCACATATAGATATCGATATTTATCACACAATATGAAAAGAAATATGGTGAGTTAACACCTACTTTTTCAGATATATACTTTTTTTTTTAAAATTTATGAGTTATTCGTTACATTGAATTGATGCCCTACTATGTTATTTTCATATTTTTCCATTTAATTTGTCTGAAAATTGTCCTTAAAACATTGAGTCACTTTGAGCTCGACGCGCAGCGCGTATGTGCATAAGTATAGTTGTTAGAAATGTGTTTTTATTTAATTTGTACAATTCAGTACTATGTCGCTTATTGTTATATCTTGGATCCAATCTTCCGAAATTGAAAATCAAAGCTTGTTTGCACTGCTCGGTATATATTACACGTGTAATGTTATGGTTAGGTGATTGCATCATCAAGCAATGCATGTCTTAATATTGATTTCTTGATTCAACTCGTCGAGTCTGATACATCTATTGTATGATATTCGTATGAACTCCGTAATGATACTAAAGTTCATACATGAGCAGGCATTTGTATTTCTTTCAAACATTCGTTTATTTATCAGTAGTTTATCAGGAAGAATTGAACCAAAATGATTTATAACTATGAAGTCAAATTTTCGATTTCATGTATAATTATAGTTTGTATTTTAGGTATTATATGAAAATTTCAAATGTTTTTTATTTGATATAATTTTCACACTAAAAAGTGAACTTAAAAAACTTGGTTAATTGAGTTCATAAATCGGTCCAGGGTAAGAACTCATCACATTAAGGTTTGATTTTGTTCTAATGTAAGAACTACCCCCATTATTTAATTTGGTTCCACAGTACTGAAAATTTTGTTCTTGTCCAAATGATTTCAGGAAGCACCCTTAATTATATTTATTGAAAAAAAATTACATAATTCTACGGCTAAAACTTGTAGAGTTCTAAAATTTGAAAAAGTTTTCCTTAGTTTTTCTGAAAATTTTGTTAATTTGTTTACGAAATGACGAAAAAACCCTGGCATAAAAAATTAAAATGATTTTAAATTTTTGTTTCCTTACTTTTTCTTACAGAAACGAAGAACAAAAAAGATATTACAGTATTACTTTTTAAAAAAAACATATTATAAAAATAAAAAACGATGTTTAAAATTTACATTTATATAAGAAAATTTTTTATAAATTATTTTTACTACTAATAGAATTTTTATCTTTACGTCCTCCAATAAAAACATCGTAAAAAAAGTTAAAAAAATTATTTTATTCATTTATTTTAATTTTTTAATACAATGGTATTTTTGTATTTTACTATCAATGTTAATATAATTTTCAAAAATAAATAATGAAAAAGTGTAAAGTGAAACTTTTTCAAAAAAAAACATCAAGTCAAACTAAGTTATAGTTAAAGAGGGTTATATTAAATTTCTGTTATTTATCGTACAGCTCCATTTAGAATAAGTAACTCAAGAAACAAGCCCCTAGATTACAGTAATTGCAAAAATAATTTATACTTAGTTTATAAATAAGTAGTATTTTTTTCAAAAATGAATCACCGGTCATCATTTTCTTCTTCCTTCTTTGCCATTAGAAAGATGGTTTCATCTTTTCTATCATACAGTTACCATATAAATAGATCCATACGATAATAAAAGCATTCATAGAGTTTAGTTAAACTAAATGTACTTCAATTCAACTCTAAGATATATGTATCCATCCATTCAGTCCTACCCTACGTAAGAATTTGTTTAAAGCATATCAATAAATTGCAAGAACCTAAAAGAATACCCAAAACAAATAATGATAACATTGGAGTAAAGTTCCAATGCGCACTACATAAATTCAATACAAAACCATAAGGAAATAGACATTCAAAGTCTGAAATTCAATTCATAAAACTCTCTAAGGTCTGAAGAAAAGATCAAGATTCCATAATAACCAAAAAGACATTCATTCTCATTCAAAACCAGGTCTTCTATGCAACAGCAGAAGGCTTTGAAGCAGTAGAGAGCTTGGATCTCCTCTTCGCTAAACTCTCACTGCGGCGATCGCGCTGCTCCTTCAGCCTGGAAGCAAGGAGTTTCTGATAATCAGCAGCCTCAGACTTGGCCTTGGCAATCCTCTTCTTCTTGTCTGCGATTCTGGCACGCTTCCTCTGGAGAGTCAGAGGAGTAACAAGCCTCTGGATCTTAGGAGCCTTGCTCTGAGTCTTTCCTGTAAACATAAACAAACTTCAGGCATATAAATCTACTCACTTCCACGCCCAATAGACTCTAGGATACAGATTTAGTTGACATATAAATGTTTCAGATAGGAGTGACTATGAAGAAGAGGGAAGTACCATTCTTGGTGGTGAAAGTGCGGCGGTATGTGTTAACATACTTCCTGACATCATCCTCCTTGGACAGATTGAAAAGCTTCCTGATCTTGGATGCCCTCTTCGGACCCCTCATCCTTGGCTTCTCGGTGTCAGTGAGCCCAGGAAGATCATTATCTCCCTTCTTGACAATGACCAAGTTCAAAACAGAGAGATCTTGGCTGACAATGCATCCTCGGACAGATTTCCTCCTACGCTCTCCAGTGCGCCTTCCGTGTCCACGGAAGCACGGAGTGCCTGTTCAAATACAGGTAAGAGAACATAAACAATTTATGAGAACAAACATATTACTACTAAGTACCAAAACAAGCATCTTACTTTCCTCAACTTGATCTTCAAAATGAGTGCTATGGTTTCTTTCAGTTAATAAGTGGTTATAAATGAAGTTATTAACCTTTATATGAGATATGCTTCATTACTACTCAATGGGTGACAATGTAAGAGAAAATAAGGGCATGAAGAGAACGTTAATTACCAAAATTGCAAGACCTTTATTTTGGGACAGGTGTTTAGAAAAACGATAGGATTACCATTAAAATGAAACAAAAAATTATAATAGATAGCATTAAAAAACACATGATAGCACATCATTTATGTGAGATTAAAACAACATACGCAAAGGCACTGAATCCTATGGGAAGCAAAAACATAAGATTCCTCATTTGGCTTACCCCTGTGAAGCAGAAGACGTACACGTCCAGGTGTGAGCACACCCTGCTTCATGGGGAACCCTTGCTTGTCACATCCTCCCATGATCTTAAATACGTAGCCCTTGAACTCCTACAAACACAAAATAACACAATACGATAAGTAACTTAAATTCAAAAGGACTGAAATATACACGAGAAAATAGTTGAGACAAGAACATACCTCGCCTAGTGCATCTCCACTGACCTCCTGGGAGAGCCTCTTGTCGTAAAAGGCACGCCTTTAACACAATAATCAAAATAAAAGAAATATCAGATATACATACTAGCATCCAAAATATGTATACCACATTGAAAACTATCAATGTTAAAAAGTGTGATAATTTCAAATAAACTATCAAGAGAACAATAATAATTACAGCTCATTGAGATGTGCCTGAAATATCTTAAACAATTAATATCATGGCATTTGTAAAGTTTATCCCCTACGGTGGTGTGTGGAAACATACCATTAATATTTCAAATCAAGTGTATTCAAAAATAACCTAAGAGTGCTAATTTTTCTATGACTGTACTTCAGAAAATAAAACTTCACATAAGATATAGCAACATTTTCATATAAAACGATATTTGTGCAAAATTCAGAGAATCATATGCTTATAAAAACCTACAAAACATCACTAAATTCAAATGTAATGACAGCTAAAGCAATACATACCCAGAAATGATGCATTCATGCAAAGGATTTTACAATAAATAAATTTAAATTATCAGCACAAAAAATCCAATTTTCATGGCACGAAACAAATCAAATACCCAACATGAAATAATCACATACTGATTAGCAAATCTGAGAAAAAAAATAACATAACGACGGTTAAAATTAACAAGAAACGAAACAAAACACTCACAGCTTCTGGTCGTCATCGATCTCCAGCTTCTTCTGGCACCCAGTGGTGGGATTGGCGATGTTGAACTGAATTCAAGCAACAAAAACACATGAAAATTAACAAAAATCACATCAAAATAGATCAAAACAGTCAGGGATTAACACTCGAGAACGCTTTCGATCTCTGGTTCGGAAACGAACCTTCATGATTGATCAAATCGACAAGCCTTCGCTCTCCAAGCAATTTACGATGCAGAGAAAGGAGAGGCACAGAAGCACAGAGTGAGTATTTATGATAAAAATGCTAGGGTTTTGAGAGGTCGATTTTGTGTATTGAAACGACCTGTCGTTTACTTTTGTTATTTTAGGTTTGGAGCATTTGGGCCTACCTTGCCCTATTGTTTCTGGTAATGGGCTTGTCACGATGGGCTCGTTAACGTATTGGATATCTATTTCATAGCCCAATACGTGATTTTAACTTATAATTATTTCCTTAAAATCATTTTTCTAAAAGTACTGCCTTTTCATATAGCAACAACCATTTGGTGTTTGCAAATATGAAATATCATACAAAATTTTAATCAAAGTATGTTATTACATAATAAACATTTAATAATAATATGTGGTTAAATATTAGGTTTCACTGAACCGAACGAACCCAAACTGAGCCGAAAAATAACTAAACGAACCGAATCAAAAACCGATCGATTTGGACATGCGTTTTATTTAAAGTCATCGACCTTTATCAATTGGGCCAGCAAAAACCAAGTTAATTAATAAGCTAAAATTGGTTCAAAATAAATTCAACCGAAAATCGATAAGTTAAAATGGTATAAAATGTGATAATTTCATGAAATTTGGTTCGTAATAAACTGAACTAAATAAAAATATAAATTAATTTAAAATTGTACCGAATTGCATATCATTAATTTAATTTCGATTTACATAAATCCAAATTAATCGGTTCGATTTAAAACCGAACTTTAAACAACATTCCAACTAAATAAAATAGATTTTGTGATCTTTGTCTCTTCTTCAGAGACAACAAGATGTCAAGTTCTCATTGAGTACAAATTATTTTTACCTCTCTATAAAAAATATCAATGCAAGGGATTCAAACCAATATATTTTTCTATACCTCTCAATCTTTGTCAAGTTTGTAACATTTCATTGACTCTATTTTTAATAATCGTACGCATGTTCGAGCAATCGAATTGATATATTGCAATGAGACACGCGTTTACTTTTTAATATGGAAACATCACTTCAGAATCTCATGCTTAATGTCATTTTTCATGCCTACCAATTTTAATTTTAGGAATAAATATCACACCCAACTTCACACTAGAAGATGCTATCATGAAACATAATTTGTAATTATTAAGAATATTAATAATAACAATTTGCTATACTTATTTTTATAGAAATGACACTTCTATATTCTAACTATTCTTCTATTCTTTTAATATTCTTACAATTATTTTATGACCTCTAAAATGTTTAAGACACCTAAAGTATCTCTGGGTTAAGGAACCAGAATTCAACCGATTCAATTTGATTAACTTGGGGAATTATTACAAAATCATAAAATCAAAATTAGGGACTTTCTGATATTTGTGCGAAAATATAATTTTATGGACTTTCTGAAATTTGGGTGAAAATCGAATGCCCCGTCTCCGACTCAGGCGAAAATTGAAGCATGAAAATCGAGCACTGCGACGACGACGTGGAGTCATTAAAACCCCAAATTGAGCACTCCGACGATGAGCTCGGAGGTGATTCTGCCTCTGGCGACATTGAGGCCGATTTATTCTAACTGTTTCATTTCGATTTTCTTGTCTTCGAGATCTCCAAGTTGTCGCATGTTTATGGGCAGCTCGTGGTCCAACCTAACCCCTTGTCGGCCTTCTTTCTCCGACTGCCTCTCAGGCCATCTCCATCCTTGTACGTCTCATGTGAACCGAACGGTTGCCGTAGATTGCCTCGTCTCTCCCATATCTGGAGGTCACGACCCTCCTCTCTCCTTTTTGGTTTTCAATTGGTCGGCTCATCACGAGGAATTGTTGACCCACTCTCTTTAGTTTTGTTCTTCTTTTATGCAAATAAGGGGTCAGGATCGATCTTGCGGATTTGAAACAAGATTGCGAAGCAGGTCTGCTACACAAGGAAACTAAGTGAAGGAGAGAGAGAGAGAGATGCACCGTCGCTGAAACCGGTTGTCAGAGATGGGTATTTTAGATAATTTTTTAATTTAAACCGATTTAATTTGAATCAGTTCAATTATGTTTTAATTTGAACTAATTTATTGTTCAAGTCACTTTTTAAAAATTTAAAAGTTAGTGAAGGATATTTTAATCATTTTATCATAGGTTGTCAAAAGAAATTGTTAGAATACTAAAAGTGAGAGAAAAGTAATTAGAATATAAAATTGTCATCATTAATTTTTATAAAAACATTGAGTTCTTGTGTTTAACAGAATATTGTTCTAAAGGTACACGTCTTAAAAATGGATGTATATATTTATATTTATTTAGAAATTACCATTTGGCGCATAAATAAAATTGAATAGTCTATTTTTCCTTGACCATCGCCATAGTAAGAATAAGAGGTAAATTATACAATAAAATGGGCATTTTCATGTTTAAAGCGAGAAGATAAAGACCGAGCAATAAAATAGAGCATACAATTCATATTCTACTGAATTGACATTGTTCGGCATTTCCTCTCAAAACAATATGAAATCGTTATATTTTTCTTAATACTCTAACTTCAAACTAATGGCATTTTAAAAATGTTTATGTACTTTATATTAGATGACCATCAAAAATATTTTAATACAAAAAGTCAAATGTGCCGGTTCGTGAGCCTCGATAGCTGTTATCAAGCTCAACTTGTTTAATAAAGAAACCCTTTCGTAAATTTAAATTCAACCCAAACTCGATTATAATGAACTGAATTCGAGTGATTCGTTAAATATTCGTCTCATTTATAACACAACCTAAAACTGCTCAATAGTAACTGAGCCAACAAAAAATTGAATAAAAAAAAATGAACTACTTAGGTTCAAAATCGAACCGAACCTCCATCAGTTTAATTTCGGTTATAAAATGATAATCGATAAAAAAAATCGATTGATTTGAACACGTGGCTCATTTGAAGTCACCGATCTTTATTAATTGGACTTAAATTACTGAGTCAACAGAAAATAAGTCAAGATTAGCTCAAAATTTGAGAATTTCAAAAAATCGATTTAAATAAAATCTAATAAAAAATCAGCAAGTCAATTAATAAAATAAAACAATTTAAAATTTAAGAATTTCATATAAAAACCGACATGTTCAAAACAAATCAAACCAAATTTTACTAGTTCGAATTTTTATTACGTTAAAACCAAATCGAACCAACTAAAAAAACAAAGGGCCAGACCCAAACCTTACGTTTATAATTTAGTTTCCCGTTTATTGATAAATCACACTGTGAGGACATAATTGCAATCCCATTGACTTTTACGAGAATCTTTCGGCAATTTAATTTTTATAAAATATATGATAAAAAAGAGCATTTTTTAAAGCATAAAAAAAGATAATTATATAAAAACTTTTAAAATAACTTTCCTATCTATAAGATCGGAACTGCAATTCGCCGTTGAAATCCTTCTCCTCCAATTTTCATTTCATTGTTAAAAAAAATCGAAATCGAAATCGAAATCAGAATCAAATTCTCGATCTCGATCGGTAACAATGGCGTCGCGCGAGGACAACGTGTACATGGCGAAGCTCGCCGAGCAGGCGGAGCGCTACGAGGAGATGGTGGACTTCATGGAGAAGGTGGCCGACGCCGTGACCCAGACGGAGGAGCTCACCGTGGAGGAGCGCAACCTCCTCTCCGTCGCCTACAAGAACGTGATCGGAGCTCGGCGAGCCTCGTGGCGGATCGTGTCCTCCATCGAGCAGAAGGAGGAGGGGCGCGGCAACGCCGACCACGTCTCCACCATCCACCACTACCGCGCCAAGATCGAGGCCGAGCTCACCAAGATCTGCGATGGGATCCTCAAGGTCCTCGACGAGAAGCTCGTGCCCTCGGCCAACTCCGGCGACTCCAAGGTCTTCTACCTGAAGATGAAGGGCGATTACCACAGGTACCTCGCCGAGTTCAAGACCGGCGCCGAGAGGAAGGAGGCGGCCGAGAACACGCTCTCCGCCTACAAATCGGCTCAGGTATTATTGCATTTTTCTCTTCATTTCTGTGCACTGATTTGAAATGTAGGTGATTGGATCTGTGTTTGATTGATGCTTCAATTTAGGGTTTGATTATAGTTTGAAATCAAAATTGGGAAATGTATAGGTGGTAAACTGGCCTAGCTTTTAACAGACAAACAAACATTCGTTAATTATTTGGTCCAGGATCGTTATGATCTAGCTTGAGTCGAATTCATGTTCTCGAGCCTAGCCCTTTAAGGCTCGATAGGTTGTGAACTGGCTCGTTAGTATTTAACTTTTGATATATGCATTTATTTATATATTTGTTAGCTTTAAATAAATACTTATAATAAAATTAAATAGGTGGAATCGAATCAACTATCAAGGCGATCCCGGACTTGTTTAGTATTTAAGGAATTATATATATTTAATTTAATTTTAAAATGTAATGAATATTTGTATTGAAAATCAAGCAAACTGAGCTTGTCCATTTTCTTTCGAGCTGAGCACTTTTCTCTCGAGTCGAACGAGCCCTGCCATATAAAGGCTTGATTCGGCTCGTTTGCACCCCTAGAAATGTAGATCCATAAACATGATCGATGTGCTCACGTATTTATGCTAGACAATTTTCGCTTGCTTTGCTCTAAAATGACTAAGGATGATGATTTTTTTTGGTTGGGCCTGTTGATATTTACATTTAGAAATGACGATTTGTTGTCTGCATGCTTTCACTTGTTTGTGAATCTAATGTTGTCACTGCATGTGGGTAAATCACAATCAATTGGTACTTGTATGTGATTTCTGTATTCGGAGGCTGTGGATTTCTTTTGTGATAAAGGTATAAATTTGAACTGTGAATCTCTCCAGGTTGAAATCAACTTGTAGTGGCTTCTATGATAATGGTATAAATTTGAACTGTGAATCTCTACGACATGAAATCAACTTGATACTCATTTGCATAATGTTTGTTTGTTAAGTAAGCCTTTATTATTGAAAATTTGAAATCTACGGCATCTTCTTTGTCCCTTCCCATAGAAAGTCTATTGTTTACACATAAAGATTGAAGGGTTCCAATTCTTTCTTGTGTGCTGCTAATGTTCTTGTCCGGCCAGTCTGGACTTTGTATTAGTCAATATCAGGGTTTGGGTATTTGTTTTTAACAATCGATATGTGTTTGATGGTCCATAATTCCTTATTCACCATATGAATGAAAAGTGTAGTCTCGACTATAAATATTGTATACTCTCATTCAGTAGTAATCAAACTGACTCGTGTTCATTATTCAATTCCTTGCCCTCGTTACATTTTCTCAACTATTTGTTATGATTTTGGTTAATTTTTAGGATATTGCAAGTGCTGAACTGGCTCCTACTCACCCTATCCGGCTAGGATTGGCTCTCAA
Organism: Geranium rotundifolium; assembly: GCA_963920655.1. Lineage (NCBI taxonomy): Eukaryota > Viridiplantae > Streptophyta > Magnoliopsida > Geraniales > Geraniaceae > Geranium > Geranium rotundifolium. The sequence continues at coordinate 38,693,104 of OY987313.1, read as the reverse complement.
CTTCTCTGTATTTTACTACGAGATCCTCAACTCTCCTGATCGGGCCTGCAATCTTGCAAAACAGGTAATAGAACCGTGTCAATTTTAAAATCGAACAAGGAGTTGATTTTTTTGTATCATGCCGGGATTCATTTTTTGTTTTCCTCAAGGCTTTCGACGAGGCCATTGCTGAGCTGGACACGCTCGGAGAGGATTCATACAAGGATAGCACTCTGATCATGCAGCTTCTCCGTGACAATCTCACCCTCTGGACCTCGGACATGCAGGTGTGTATATACTATATCCATTCTCTACTTCTGAAGTTAGATTTGAATTTAAATTTTATAATTTGCTGGGTTTATTTAGGATGATGGAACTGATGAGATCAAGGAAGCGTCCTCGAAGCCCGAGGCAGATAAGTAGAGTTGCTTATCATATGATGCAGTATTTATGCTTCTCCCTCCCGTCGTTTTTTGATAGGAGAAGTTACTTATTTCCCGTTGCAGTCAGAGCATGAAGACGCAATTTTTCTTAACTTTGGCTTTCGCTTGACCTTAAAATAAAATGGTATTTATGATTGAAATCTTGTAGGTGTTGTTGTTTTTACTTATTTAAGATGTTCCTGAGATTGTGATTGCCACTATGTCACTGTGTTTCTTATAAATAAACACAAGTGCAGTTTATGATACTTACATGGCTACTAAATCTATGTTTGTTGAAGGAAAGCTGCAGAGAATAGAAACAAATTTACCATCTTCATTAAATTGATGGCGCAAGGTGTTATTTGGCCAAGGAGATGGAACAAATTTCTGTAGCATATTAAATATTAATTTCAATAATTACTTGCAGGGATGACAACGTGATGGGTTTTGAGTTTTTAATGCTTTGACAAATATCCGAACCAGTCAGTCCCGACAAATTTTTTTTTAATGTATCGGGTATGAGGTGATCTTGTTATGTTCCCTCAATTCCTGCCTGATTAATGTCTTCTAAGTTTGAGCAATTATGTATAAAAATGTTAGATGTTAGTCATGCGGAGAAAACCTTCTAAAAGTAGATGAGTTAAAAAATTCATTGAGAACTATAATGGATGACTTTTACAACATTGACTTTGAGAAAGATAAATTCAATTCGAAAATCATTTATTTGGGAATTGTAACATTTTACATTAAAGTTAGGGTTAATTACATTTTACTCTTGCTAAAATTATCTGATTTACATTTTACCCAATTTTGATAAATTTGTATTATGGTCATCTTTTTTATATGCCTACGTGATTTTGATGTATAATTTCTTACCAAGTTAGACTGAAAAGATAATACGGCAATAGTAGAGTTCTCATGAATTCTAAGTTTGAGAACTCTAATTAACCCTTTTAAAATTTAACATTTAACTTTTCCACACAAACAAATTCTTGATGGCAGTGAAGTATAAAATTTGATATGATACATGCATGTTGACCAATTTCTTATGTTCTTGGTTGGCTATTTAATTCATGTATATTTGATATTACTTGTGTGTAAATATTAAATTTTGTACATGAGAAAGTCTTATAGAAATGCAATTATTTAAAGTCTGAAGAGATTCAAGCTAATAGTCGAGCCATTTCAGAACTTTGGATGATGAAAGCAGGCTTGTGGTGAAGCAATGTTCACAAGAGAACAGAGAGGATGAATTGCTGCAAATAGAGGAACTGCTGCAATAGTAGCTTTTGCATTTCTGTGGATGATTGCTTTTGTTGATATTTTATAGACCGCCACACCCGGTGGGTGGAAATCGTCAGGAAAGGAAATCCCGTCATTCGCCTCCGGATTCCCAATGTCGTGGTTGAGGTGGGTTGTGCGACGGATAGAGAGAGCGATGCATTTGCAAAATTGGAGAATAACTTAAATAATATATTGCGGCTATTTAATTTATTATTATTATTAACATAGATGATTGCTCATTGCCGTTATAATTCAAAGTTTGTATTTGAACTAGGGGACCAATAATTTGTATGTCCATCATCGCTCGTTGTGGAGATGGAGAGGTTCTTGTCGGAGCTGGTCCTGTCCATTATCATTCAGAAGCTGCAGTGCCTCCCCGAACTTTGTTCTCTACAGCCTCACCGAGAACAGAAGCTACCGTATGCACCTCCCTTCCCGGAGCGTCACCCTAGAAAATTGTGGTGTATTATTTTGAACTTATATGTCTTACAGACTTGTACACACTATCAATAAGCAATAAATATCCAGAAACTAAGGTCTCTAAAAAAACGCTTACCGTATATCTGCAAAGCAAAGGTCTTCACTCTTGAGTTCTTCTGTATGATCAATGAAGAACATAATTTACTACTGCCATGAACAAGAACAAGGTGCACAAAACTGAATTCCCCGAAAATAGGGGTTTTGCATTTCTCTGAGTTTTGGATACACAAAAAACAATCTTGCAATTGGCAGTTTGGCACACAACCTTAAAACTTAAATAAAGTCGAAGCTAAAATAAAATTTTCTCTGAAATAAATATTGCGACCCAGTTTGGTCACCAGGGAGAAGAGATCATCAATATTTACTTACAAGGAAACCAAAAAAAACATCAGTAGAGCCCCAAGAATTTCCACCAAAAAGTTCCAACCACTCCCCAGATGGCAGCATTGATGAGAGCCATCACGAACCCTATTTTGAAAATGTCGGGAAGTTCCACATAACCAGCTGTTGGAGAAGAACGATGTTTATCAGTCACAATCCGTTCACAAGGAAATACAGAATAAGCAGTCTTATTGAAATTAATAAATTACTCAGTGCATGCCCTTCATACAGTATCAACACGCCCTTTACCCAAAATGCCCTTAATTAATTTCCAAAGGCATGCCATTTTGTACAGTAATGTTTTTTTCTCTTACATTTCTTGTTCACCACTCCTGTTTTATTTTCTATGTCAAAGCTCCAAACCTAAATTTTCTACGCTCGAGCTTCAAAAAACGGCAGAGTTATTTCCGTCATTTATAAATTATTAACCCTCAAATTTAATGGAAATGAGTAAAATGAAGAAAATATGGAAGTTTTGGTATCCACAAGAAAACTTTTTAAGATAGGTGTAGTCAGATGAAAAACATGTATACTTTAGGTGTATTCTCTGCAATTGTCAATGAAAATGATAAAAAGATATGCATATTTGAGAAAACGAATGTTACCTCCATAATATACAGCAGCTTGACCGCTGCTATAATGTGTAAGAGCGCCGAAGAGATTTGTGTTGTACGCTAAACCTAGCGCTGCCAAAATGCCAGGCACTCCAGCAGCCAAGTTCATGGCAAGAAACGCAGAGTATAAAGCACCGACATGGCCAGTTTGACTGGCGAATAGATAGTGAATCAGGAAGTACGAAGCCTGAAGAACCCCAAATGCAGCGGGCCAGCTCAACGAGAAAGACTGAAGACACTTGGCCACACAATCGGACATCCATGTCACAATACCAAGGTTCGTCAACTGACCCGCCAAGCCCACTAGAACAGCAAACCAAGACAAGGTGTCCCAAGCCGACTTTTCACTCAAGCAGTCATCCCAGTCAAGGACTCCGAGCAAAAGGAGTATTGATAAACCAATCATTGCAGCGACAACGCTTGGCACGCCAAGAGCGTCACTGCATAAGATGAATTTGGAAAGTATAAGGTAAATGAAAAGGCCGATAATATCTAGAAAGATTCTTCTTTGACATATACAATCAACGGTCATGTTTCTAATAAAAGTTTTAGGGCTTACTATTTTATTCAGATCAAGGTTCTAAAACTTGGGATTAGAGAGAACTCAACGAGTCGAGAAATAAGGAGTTCTGAAAACTCGGGGAGAAATCAGTAAAACTTGTTTTGTATTAAATATATTATATAATTCATATATACATATATGATTCACATGAAAGACAAAAATAACAACATTTTAGTAAAATAAGATACTAAACAACTTAATGAATTAAAACAAAAGCACAAATTATAGAATGGTTCAAAGCATATGTAAACAATAAAAGCACAAATTGACCAACTTTGACCAGGTTGACCCAATGAAAACTCGGTAAAACTGAACCACTGAGAACGAGTTTTAAAACTCGGTCCAAAACTCGACCAACTCGATTTTACTGAGTTCTTGGGGAGAAATCGGGCGTTTTAGAATACTGGTTCAGATTTTACACTGCAACAAACACCAATTTTAAGGAAGAGATAGTACTTACCCAAAGACCCACAAAGAGACTGCGAGAAGCATAGTACCGACCATGACCCATTCATTTTTCGTTACAGGGCCCATTTCTTCGAGTTTCTTTGCAGCCATTGCAGGGGCCTCAGGAGTATCTTTGGTTTCAGGAGGATAAAGCTTGTATAAGATATACGGGGTTGCTATAAGAGACACGAGTGCTGGTAAACAAGCTGCCTTGAACCAAGTAACCCAAGGACTCGCGATAACGAGCCCAAGTTCCTCGGCTAATTTGAGACATAGTAGGTTTTGGGCAGCAGCGGTCAAGAAAAGGGCACTAGAGTTACCAGCAGACTGTCCCACATCACAAAGAAAAGCATGTGTAAGTGTATATATATATCTGTTTCATTTTGTAGTAATAGAGCCAATGCCACATCTGATTTGGGCATAGATCATAAAGACAGCATCATAAATTAAACATCGGCTATACCCACAAAGTTCACACCCGATATCTATAACCTAGATAAAAATAACCAACTGGACACAAGTTCACGCCTGATTCCACATAATACGGGACACTACTTGGTGATGCGGAACTACTAAGCCAAGGCATAACAGGAGAATTCTCACGATTCATCAGAAGAAAACAACATCGTCAAACCCGACTTCTTCCACATTTTCTATACCACTTCCCCTTCTCAATTTTCCAACTTTTTCATCCAAATTTCAAACAAGAATAATCGTAACAATGTATGGCACAGATCAAGGTTAACTGATACAATAATTTACCACCCACATATGTACTTAAACGTACAAACAGTGATCACAACATTGCTTAAACCAATAAAATCACTGTCAAAAGATTCAATAACCAAATCCATATGCATATCATTTTGAGCTTGTTTCACACCTGAAATTGAGATTGAATGAGGTAAGATCCGAGCTTCCTCGCCGACGGATCTCCGGGCTTGCTCCCGGCGGAGAGCGACAGCGACTTGATGATCGGCAAGAACACCCCGCCGGCCCTCGCGGTGGTGCTCGGCATCGCCGGAGCAATCAAAGCCTCGCTGATCGTTAACCCATAGGACAGCCCCAAAGTACTCTTCCCGAGCCACTTCACAAAGTAGGTCGCGATCCGATCCCCGAGACCGGTCTTCACGAACCCGCGCGCGAAGAAGAAGGAGATCACGATCAGCCATATCACCTCGTTGGTGAAGGCCGAGAACGCCGTCGCGAACGGCAGGGTCTTGGTGACGACGGAGGTGGTGAGGCCGAGAAACGCCCACGCGCCGACCGGCAGGGGGCTGAGGACGAGCCCGGCGATGGTGGAGAGGAAGATCGCGAGGAGCTGCCACGCCTGTGGAGTCACCGAGACCGGTCTCGGGACCAGGAACCGCACCACGGCCCCGATCGCCACGGAGATGATGAGAGGTATGGGCTTGGCCCCTTGAGAGACCACCGGAGGCGGAGATGAGGTGGTGGCGGCGGAGGAGGCGCGAATCGGGAGGTGGGTTTTGGTGGGTTTGAATTGAGATTCGAGGGAGAGAGATGGGGATGGGGATGGGGATGGGGATGGTCGTCGGAGGGAGATGGAGGATTTGGGGAATGGGTTGTGGCGGTGGCGGAGGAGGAGGGAGGTCGGAGAGATGGAGAATGAGGCGGCGGAGAGGTTGTGGAGCACTATGCGCTCCATGACTGGGACTGGAATTGAGAGAGATTGAGATGGATTGGTTGCGATTTGGCCTTTGAGTGTGAACAAGAAGCGGAAATTCCAAAGAGTGTGAATTTTTATTAGTTGGTCATGTACTGATGATGTGTGTGTGTGTGAGGCCCAAAATTAATGAATTTTTTTTTGTTTGGTTGGGAGGAAAGTTTGTTTATCTTTTTCTGCCGTTATTTTCACATAAAATGATTTATTAATATACTCAAATGTAGGTATGCATGCACGAACCAACCAAACCGATTCAAAAAATAGCTAGACTAAATAGAATTGAGTGACTTGATTGATTCAGTTGAAGACTGAACTTAACTGAACTTTATTGATTCGGTTTCGGTTTATAAAATATAAACCAATAAAAAAGTAAGCCAAATTGAAAATCGATCGATTTATACACATGAATCATTTTAAATAATCTATCTTTATTACTTGGCCCTAGAAATATTGGCACAACAATAAATAAGTCAAATAAATGTGATTATATCATAAAAAAATTGGCAAGTCAAATAATAAGTCGAAACGGTTTAAAATCTAAGAATTTCATAAATTTTGGTTCAGACAAAACTAAACCAAATCGAAAACCACATATTCAAAATCGAGTTGAACCAAATTTCATAATTCGGTTTTAATTTTTATTTTCTTAAAACCAAACTGATCTGTTTGGTTGAACACCAAACATGAGCAACCCTATATTCACATTTTGTACCTGAACTAACGAAGGAAGCAAAATGAATTTGGATTTGAAAAACGATAAACTTGATTAATAGTTTGGTTTTAATTTTCAATTTAAGAGAATTATTTAATCATGATTTGGTTTTAATTTTTAAATTATAGATTTGTCGTTAATTGGTATAAACCATAGTAGATTGTGTCATCATGTGTCCATCTCTCGCCCCTCCCTTATGTTATTTAATTCTATTGTTATTTTGTTTGCAAACTTTATATTTTGATGTTTAATAATAAAATATTAACGTTCAGTTTTTTTATCATTTTCTTTAATTGTAAATTCAATGATTTTGCTATAAATCGAGCTCAATTTTGTCTAAATCATCTTATAAATCTAGCTTAAAATCAAAATCTAACTTATTACAGCTTGGTAGAATTGGAAATTAGACAAAAGAACCGAGGTCAAAATAGGAATATATCCTCACATAACTATTCTAGATATGGTTTTAATAATTAGAGAACCAGAGGGTCGGATCCGGTTCTCACCGGTCCATTTCAATTCCAGAACCATGCCCACCTAAACATGCTGGGCCATTTGGTTTGGGCCTTGAGCTAAGTTGAAAAAGCCCATTGACTATAAAATCAGAAACAAATAAATGCCAGATGGGCCGGGCTTCTTTCATAAGGGCCTTACTTGTGGATTGGGCTGTATAATCGAAAATATTAGAGGACTAATTCGAAATTAATTAATAGGATAAATCAGATATTTGTACAACATTATTTATCAAACATCACATTTTATATTCCTTCAAAAAAAATCACATTTTATATAAGAAAATGTCTTATACGTGTATGAAATTTCAATTAACTCTCTATCTATCTTATATCTTATGTAAGTAATAATATTTATGATATGTACTAATTTTAGAATTAATTTATTGTCATGAATTAACTAAGTGGTTTAAGGCATAAATAAAAATTCGTTTATTTAACTCTCAGCGTGATACCCAGAGATATCCGGCTTGTTAGCAATGGTGTGAAATCAATTTATTCTTTTACTTTTAAAATAAAAAATAATTTTGTGTAATATAGTTAAAATAAAAAACATAGTACAATATACAAGAGATTAGTCCATTTCATTGCCCACAAACACAAATGGACTGACTGTAAGTGCTTGAGAATAAAGATGGGTCAAAGTCAACTATATGATGCTCTATACTTCTCTCATATTCTAGAAAGTACCACAATGAATATAAATTTAAACACTTATTTTGAATTCAATGAATATAGACTTTATTTAGCAGTTTAGTTTCATATTCTTATTTTATCTTTAAATGGAGGCTTTTGGTTTGATTGGTGATGCTCTTTTATTGGCTATTGTACCTCATAATCCACCAAGACCCACTTGTATTATTATAACCCATTCTTTAATTATTTCCACTCATTACATGCAGGTGACCAAGTTAGGTCACCACACTCTTTAAAGTCACATCATTTTGATCATGAGTATATATTTTGGACTCAAAATTGAATTTGAATTAAAAATTAAATCGAGCTAGGTGACCAAGTTACAAGTCACGGCACTCTTTAAAGTCACCATCCTTTTGATCAGGAGTAGATATTTTAGACTCAAAATTGAATTTGAATTAAAAATTAAATCGAGCTAAAATTGAAAAATTAAGAATTGTGAATAATTCATGTTTGTTATTTTAAAAAAATATATATAAATAACATGTCACGTGATACATTTTTACAATTAACAACCAACAAATAATATTTTTGCAAGAGTGTCAAACAATATTGTACATTTTTACAAATATCCCTTTAATTAATCTTTCATTACTTTTAAATTAATTTTGTAATTGAATTTTCGACTACTTTGATTAGTTATAGAAGACTATCTTTGGCCAAAACCGATTTTTTATCAAAATTTATGATTTTAAAAATCATTTCAAATTAATGTGTCAATAATTGGCTGAAGACACATCTTATAATTTATATAAAAAATTACTGATGAGCTAATCATACTTATTATTAATCTAACGAACAATTACCCTCTGTAAGTGGTGACTTAGAGTCTACCATTTATTTTTAAAGATAAATTTGGATAGAATACAGTACTCGTTTATGTTTTTGGTCTTATTTTCTTTTTCAAATATAGAAACATATGCCACACCTTCAATGTGTATGGTTAGGCATTTCATCTATCAAACAATTTGAAATAATTAATTTGTTGTGGATTAACGTGATTTATAAATCAAATTCGAGAAATATAAGTCGATTTATTATAAGAACATCACAGTTACATACTATAAAAGTAATATTGATTTATTATTAGAATAATATTTTTGTAGCACCACTGTGGTGTAATTAACTTTAGACCAACAAAAAAAATTACAGCATTAGAAGTTACATCAAATTTGATAATTTGGTACATTTAATTTGGTACCATAGTAAAACACTATAATTGGTTATTCAAATGAAAAGAATTAAAGTTATAAACATTCAAAACATTACGGTGTTCAATGATTTAGTGTTAAGCTGAAGACCACCCAATAAAGCGTCGAAACATCAACTTTATGGATGATATTATCGTGAGTTTGGAGGAGACCCTCCTTTTTATATACACTTATTTTATTTAACCTCCTTTTTATGTGGGATTGACTTAAATTCTCATTCTCATGTTTCATGTACGTGTGAGGCTTATTTCATTTTCACGTGTACGCATGAGCTTATACTTTAACATACTTGGTAATTTTTGTTACAATCTATTATAGTGGGGTACATTGAGTCTCCGTCAAATTTAAAATATTTTTTCTATGTATACAAATAACAACAATATAAACTTGAAATGAATTTAATTATCGAGTTTCAAGTTGAAAGTATAAAAAATTATTCAATAATTTTTGTGTTCATATTAAATTTGTCAGAATGACTTTAGTGTTATAATTGCAGACCATGTCCCCGTTGACGGCGAATCCACCTTACCAAAGTGGCGCCAAAATCAGAGACCTCAAAGACTTGCTTGTCGGCTCTGTTTGCCGGAAAAAGGTAAATCTAGAAAATTCATTACCCAAAAAACCCACCTCCTCCCCGAAAATCCACAGCGAAAACGTCGGAAATCACTAGAACCGGTACTCAAACCTTCCTTGCCGCCACAATCGAGGGTTGGGGTTGAATTTTGGAGGTTGTCACTGTCTTTGAGACGAAAGTGTAATCGCCAGAAACTCAGAGTCGTCGTGAGACATGTTTCTAGGTTATAGGCCATTGGCGTAGGCTCCTATAATGAAGAAATTGGGATGGTAGATCTGATTGAGGATAAAGAGAGCGTGAGAGATGGTGTGATGGTCGAGTTGGTGGCGATGTGCCGGCTTCGCTGAGAATAGGTCGTAAAAATTTCCGGTTTTAGAGGATTTGGGTGTGATCGGTGAGGGAGGTCGCCGTCGAGCTATAGAGCCGACAATGGTGGAAGCTAACAAAAGCATCCATTTAGGAACCCATGTCAGATATGGGCGAAACCTGGGTCAGATAGGGGTCGTCGCCGTCTCGGATGAACAGTGGAGAAATCTTTTGGGGTTTTGGGGGTCGCCACCATCTCCGATGAATGGACATCTTCGCGAGCAAGTTGTGGACGAAACCCATGTTAGATGAATAATGAAGCAACCTACCTATTCTTCTTCATTATGTGGTAGATTTTATTTGGAAAAGGAAGGGGCCGAGGTGGATGAAAGAGGGGCAGATGTTGCTGAGAAAGAAGGTGAAGATTGAGAGGATGGGGTAGACATGGTGAAACCAATCACCCACATGTAATGTATAAAATACACATGGACGTACAAATGAAGAGCATATTCATAATGATACCATGAGCGCTTTCAGGAGCCCCCAAGATATGTTTTTTGATACCGCTTAGCAAATACAACCTGTCCTTGCACCGATCATCCAATGAATCATGGACTCTAAAGGCCATTGCCTGAAAGGACTGTACCCCGTGGACCCCCCCCCCCCCCCCCCCCCCCCCCCTCCCCCCCAAGGTGCATCTTGCGCCAATGGGATGCTATAACCATCCCATAAAACACTCGAAACTGGAAGGGCCCAAACTGAGAAGTTTTGCACCCCCTTGAAATGAGTGCATGTACATCACGCCTCTAACGGTGGTTGCCAAAGCTCTGAGTGAACCCAAAATAGGCCATGAACTTGGATCTACCAAATGATAAGAATGCCTTTGAAATTGAATCATAACACACTTCTCGTCAGTTCTATGTAAACCATTTGTTAGTGAAGGACATTTTGGCTATTCGCCAACATTAGTAAAGTGAAAACCTCACAAATTACTGAGAGGTATATGAAGTTTTCCCTTCATTTTTTATTCTAATAAATCCTTAGTCAATTCTCTATTAATTTTCTTTAAGTCTAACATGCATAACTAGCTACCAATATTTCTAAAATACCATAAAAAATATATCTAGTATCGCATGCATGACAACTTAGACCTCTTTCTATAACTTATTTGAAAAGTGAACCTAATTGATTTGAAAGCCGCCATACAATAAGATGCAATAGACTTTGCTATATTTGGGTATTATCTTCTTCTCCAAACATAGAAACCTATACGTGGACTTCCATAGTTAGGCACTCCATCAAACACATTTAAATCGCGGACTAACATATTTGGAATTAAAAATTAAGAAAAATATATCACTTTATCACTGCAACAAACCATCACATTTATCAAATTTATCCGACCAACCCATCTCATAAATACTAACATAAAATATCATTATTTTTAGAGCAAATTAATATAGCATTGAATGCATCAAACAATAATTGATTTTAAAATGCAGTAATTTCACAATATTTTATTTTCCAAATATACACATCTTGTTAGGCTATCTACCAAAAAATTGTGGACTAGGATTATTTAAAAATAAAATTTGAGACAAAATTGTTACTCATCACTCAAAATTCCCAACTAAATATATTAGGTTGATCCACATTGCACGTTGCACGCGATATATAGTAATTTGGAATCTCTACCAATTATAAAGACAATGTAAATATCACCGTCTTGATTTGTAATAAATTGATTGTCTGAACATAACATTAGCTAGAAATTAACAAAATTTGTTGAAACAATTTGAATTCGAATAATCCTTTTAATTGAGTTTTGATGAAATTTTTACTGTTCCTTTAACTGACACCTTCTCCATTTTTTGCAATTTTTGCAAAAGAGAAAGTAAATACCAAAAGTTAAGGTTGTTCTTAGTGTTGGAATTAAACCAGTTCAAAATCGGACCGAGTCGGTTCTTACAACTCGTAAACTTGGGGAATCATAACTGTTCATGACCACGGGCAGTTCTTCAGTTCGAACGAAAACAAACCAGTTGAATTTTTATCTTATTTTTGTCCAATTTATTAGTTGAATTAGGCCTTTAGATGTTATTTTCATACTACTTAACCGTTTTTATTTCATGCAATATAGAATTATAAACTACACTTATACACATACATTTAAAATGAAAAAATTTATACATACCAATCGAAAATTTAAGTTTGCGAATATTAAAATAGTAACACAAACACAACATTATATTTTAAATAACTTTACAGTTTAACCACAATTTTAATCTATACTATAAAAACTAAATCTAAACCGTAATTAAATAATCCTCTTAAGATTATAATCAAAATCGAATAATTACATGTGATTCTAAGTTGAGGACCGATTCTAAATTAAAAATAAACAAGTGTTACAAGTTACAACTCTATCAAAAGCTCTGATATAAATAAGACTTAGTTAAGAAATTTCTGGTTGGACGAGGACGGTCTAGGTGACCCGCCGGTGAGAAAGTAGTCTGTTTTTCTAGTTTATTATTATTTGTTAGAGGTAATTGCACACGGCTCCCTAAGTAATTTGACCACTTGCAATGAGATACAAAATAATAAGAATTTGCTACAGTTTAAAATACCCACATATCATTTTACTACAAATTGGATGGAAAGTTACACTCAATCTGATCTGACACTGACCATGTGCTTATGAATTACCGAAATTACCCCTAAAGCCATAACCTCCCTCCTCGTGCGAAATTCTTGAGCAAAAAATCACCGGAGAACGAGGATTGGAGGAGATGTATGAAAGTTTATGATTTTCTCATATGGCTCGATTTGTTGTTGAAAAAATGACTTCACATTATTTGTGGGTCTGGTTTATTCCCCACTAAAAACTTGTATTTTATCAGTGTATCTATGGCTAATCTTCACTTGATGAAAGTGAAACTCCACTTAGTAAGAGGAAATTTTCGTTGGGGTTTAAATAATTGTTTTCAGTCTTCAATCTATGTGTTTTTCCTTTTTCGTGAAGTTTTGATTTTGATTATAAGTATTATCGCTAGATTTTTTTCCAAATAACAAGTTTTGAAACTCAAAATATAATTTTCTTGAGAAAATTTGATTAAGCTACATATGAAGATGGGGATGGAATCGTTGACAAACACCTCTTAAATTAGGAATTTGGGCATTGATTTCCATCGTTGGATTAAATGTGATCAACAGTTTCTTCAAAAAAAAAAATTTCTCATATTAATTAACAGAAAGGGCATATTAGTAAACATGAAACAAATTCAAATAACTGTCTTGAATAGTTATAACTCAGTCTCTATAAAATCTCATTGGTCTGAACTCACATTCTCTCATCTCACCCAAATCAAAAAATACTCTACTGGCTCAACGTTATCGGCAACAACTTGGGCTGGAATCAACATTGCATTACCATATTACTTATTGTTTTTAATCCTACTCAACCAAATATTCATGATTGTGTGCATGATTAATACAAGTTACATTTCATAGCTATACGAAAGCACACAATTATTTGACCACTTTTTTGCTTCAATTTCATCACCAACTGCATTGTATTTCAAAAACAAATTTTTGAAATGTGTATGTAAATTAAATGTGTATGATTCATTTTTCAAAAATAAAAATCACTTTCTGCTAAACTAATTTGTGCATGACTACTTAACACTTGAAACTCATTTGAGAATAGAATCTGAATTTGTAATTAACAATTTTTTTCAATTTCATAACCCACTGCTTTGCATTTCAAAAAAGATTTTTTGAAACATGCATGTGATTTAATTCTATATATTCCAGTTTCAAAAAATAAATAACACTTTCTGCAAAAAAAAATTACTTTCTTAATTGAAAATTGAAACTCATTATTTTCAGATATAATTATTCATTTTTCCAATTATTCCTACACAAATTTCACAAATATGAACACATGTTTTTGAAAAAAAAAACTTAATGTTGTGTGCAACAAAATATGGAAAAAACATACCAATAGCAGCATCAACTCATGATGCATCATGTATATATATATATATATTTGTTGATCGCTAATCCTACTGAATCAAAAGTAACACTGCATTTTGTTAACCATTTAACTCCACCAACACATAAAAACCATTATAAGGCAATGAAGAGCAGTACTACTAGTACTGCCCACAACATCAGCTTTCCTCTTCCAACTCCTCTCAATTCCACCCTTTTACATTTTGTTCGTCTACTGAGTGTCCCATGTCCAACAATAAATAACAAATACTGAAATTTTAAGAATCGATTTTCTAACCTTTGACATCATTATTCCTGCTCCTCTAAGTCCATATTCGACTCCTCTCTCAAGTGACACGCACAAAAACCACGTTGCAATTTCAGTTTCCTCCACTAACCCCCAAACTGCAGTGGGTTATTTTCACATGGCCACGTCCTCCCTGCCGCAATTAGATTATTATTACTCCCTCTTCCATTTAAATAAATTATAAAAAAGCAACTTCCATACAAATACATCTTCATGCTCAATTCGCAGATTCGCAAATTAGTAATCAGTTTTCCCATCGATGAAATGGAACAACGCCTGAAAATTGGGGAAGAACAAAAATGAGAGGCCTTTGGTTGAAAATTTAAATGAATGAGGGGGGCAAAAATGTCATTTTATCCCAAAACTGACGGTGACCAAACGTTGACGTAATTTATTTGACAATATAATTTTACTTTGTACAATTACTCTTTTTTATTTATTTATATTATTTGTTAATACAAAATCGCCGCTGCTTCTTATTTGCGACCTGCCTTCTTCCAATTTGCTTCCTCTGGTTCGGTGTGTTCGTTATATAAATAAGCACAGAACCAATTTTTTTTCTTCTCATTCCTCAGATTCCGAGAACTTGGACCTCAATAAATATATTCAAAAATGGCAGCCATCAATGTCTCCTGTTCTTCAACCACACCTCGTCTCTCTGCCCAGTACGTATCCGTTTCTCCTCATAATTTTCTTATCAGCTGTTTCATTTCGATCGATTTGCAATGGTTTTGGGACTCAATTGCATCTGGGTCTCGAGTTTTTTCTTCTGGGTGTTAGCTTTTTTTTTTTTCTGTTTTGTTTCTTATATTGCAGTTTTGTGTATTGGGTTTCGATTTGTAGTGCTTGAGCGTTTTTAATTGAATATTTTGACTTTCAATGGTTTTCTTATGCAAATTTGTTTCGTTTATTGAAAGATTAAGGGTCATGTTTCTAATTGAAGTGTGGTTTGGGTGTTTTAGGGTGATATGGGAATTGGGTTTTGGTTGGATCGATCAGATCCAGCTTGTTTGATTTTTTTATATTCCAATTTAGATGAATTTGGGGCTCAAGAGTTATGCCCAGTAGTTGAAGAGAAGGAACCAGTAGTTGTGCCCATGATACTGTGTTTGGTGAAAGGGTTATTTTATGTTTAATGTCTGATATAATGGAGGAAATTATTTGAAAACAGCATTTATTTTTTTCATTTCCTAAATCATGCAGCCCATGTCTTAGCTTGGTGGACCTCTGATTGTTTTGTCTATTAGTTATGCTAATCAAAATGTCGGGTTACCAAAAAAGAACAGTTGTTGGTATTCTAATTCTTGGGTTTTCTGTCTCTTCAGTACTATCATTGATAGTTAAGTGAAGTGCTTGAGCATAATGCCATGATTCGATCTGAGCTGACTATGCGATGTAACATGATATTTTCTATGAGATCAATTTTTGTTGGTCCACCTTGCTTCTGAATTATAGAACCCTTCTCGCAGTAACAAATATGGGTTACTTCGTAAAGAATTGAGATTTGTATTTTGAAGTTCAAAATTACATATCCCATCAATAAAGATGTATTCTGCACATTGATGACTCGATGCAAGACTTTTCTCGACCCTTGAGGGATTGATAATTTTCTGAAAGTTATTTGTACCTGGATGATTATGCTCATTTCAGCCCATATATCAAATTCAACTGCTTGTAACATTGATAATTTTGAAGTAGCATTTATATAAAAGTTCAAAGTATTGATTTATGCCCGATTGCTAATCTTGAATATCATCATTCTATAATCATGTGTAGAGCGTGCAAAAACTTCAGATTGTCCAACGGATTACACAGTGCTAATGCTTGTTTTGGAAACGGTCTCACATCTGATGCACCATTGATCCGACTACGGAGCAAATCACCCTTTGGCATCAAGGGTGTTTATAAGACTAGAGCCACGTTGGTTTCAGGAGAAGATGAAATCCTGTCACATTCCAACAGCAATACCGTTTCACAGTCAGCTGATGCAGCGGCATTTGGAGCACTATCGGCGGACACTGCTCCTGCAAGCATTGATTTTCCCGCTGACAGTAATGAATTTGACTCGGATCTTCCCACGGCAGGCTTTGACTCCATCCCATCAGCCATTGAAGATATTCGGCAAGGAAAGGTTTGTTGCTTCCCTCCCCTTGCTATGTTATGAAAGTCTGGTACCGTAGCTTCTCCGAATTTGTGTTTCTAACTGGAGGCGCTATTGCAGATTGTAGTTGTCGTTGATGACGAGGATAGAGAAAATGAAGGGGATTTGATAATGGCTGCAGAGTTAGCAACACCCGAGGCTATGGCTTTCATTGTAAAACACGGGACAGGAATAGTTTGTGTGAGCATGACAGAAGAAGACCTTCAGAGATTGCAACTCCCTTTGATGGTGAACCAAAAGGAGAACGATGAGAAACTCCGAACTGCATTCACAGTGACAGTGGTATGCACTTTTCTTACTCAATATTAAGGTTCTAAAAACCGCTAGGCACTAGTCGTGCGGATATGGACTTTGGAGATTAATCGGATTTGAATTTCTCTATTCTTTTAATTTTTATTTAAATAAGTTATTATATATACACAATTAAATATGAATTATAATATATAAATATAATAATCATAAATATTTAGAATATAAAATTTAATATTTGCTACATTCATGTCATTCAAAAACAATAAAAGTGCCAATAAAAGCACTATTAGTATAAATTATTTTAATTTAGAACACTGCCCAATATAGGCGTTCTTTTGACTTCATGGATATAATTCTAATTTTGCACATCAAGTTTTATTTGCTTAGGGGATGCCCTGAGTTCATATCTTCCAACATCTTAGATCCGAATTATTGCTGATAAAAAAGTTTTAATTCTTTATACTTCACTCATTTAGTGATCTTGTAATTAATTGTCCAGGATGCAAAAGAGGGAACGACAACCGGGGTGTCAGCTCATGATAGAGCAACGACCGTGTTGAGTCTGGCATCTAGAGATTCAAAACCCGATGATTTCAACCGCCCGGGCCATATTTTCCCGTTGATGTACAGGGAAGGTGGCATTTTGAAAAGAGCAGGACATACAGAGGCTTCCGTTGATCTTGCCGTGCTAGCTGGATTTGACCCAGTTGCAGTTCTATGTGAAGTGGTGGATGATGATGGTTCCATGGCTAGATTACCCAAGCTTCGTGAATTTGCAAAGCGTGAGAACCTGAAAATCATATCTATCGCTGACCTGATCAGGTATATAATCACCTCTATTCACTATTTGGGAAGTTCTAGTCCTGCTTTTCACATTCATTTATGTTAAATAACTTCATCATCGCCTCTCTATACCATGTTTGCAACGATATGTTGTTTGATTTGTGGCATTTGTTAATCATATGTCTAGGATACTGATGATCACGGTTTTCTTGTCATATTTGATATTTCCCTTTGATAGGAGGTAGAAATATCAAGAAAAACTATTTAAAACTAATGCTTACGGGCCAAGCGGTTTAGTTCTTGGTTTCCTTGAGCAAGGTCTTGGAAGTTCAAACCTTGTGAATGATTCTGCTGGGGAATGATAAAATAATTATGTACTGAGTGATTCTGCTGGTGACTAACAGTTACATGTCGGAGACAGTGTATGCTTATTATTAAGGAATTGTCTAACTTGTGTGGAAGGGTTGAAATTGCATGATAACAACTGTTGCTTATGCTTGATCTGCTCCAGTACGTGAAAGAACTTAGGCATAAATAAAATTTAAACATACTCTATATTGCTATCAGGAACTCATCTATGATCTGTTTGACGAGAAACTAATTTTCAATTCCCTTTTCACAATTTCTCATGCTTATTTTCTTCAGTGAAACATAATTTGGGACCAATTTTGCTATGATATTGTTGTGTTTTACAAGGAAATGTAGAAAGGAACATTCTGACAAGGATAGTGCCCTTTTTTATCGGCAATAATTCGGGAAATCCTATTCTAATCATAAACTAATGGCCCTTACCAAGATTCGAACTGAAAAGGATAGTACTTGGCAGGTATAGGAGGAAGCGAGATAAATTAGTGGAACGTTCATCTGCTGCAAGGATACCGACGATGTGGGGTCCTTTCACTGCCTACTGCTATAGATCAGTCTTAGACGGCATTGAACACATTGCCATGGTTAAGGTGAGCAATACTCGTAATTCTGACTCCTTATTTAAAATCTTAAGCTAGAACGCCTGTTCTGTAATTCATTCTAGACTCGTGATCTTTTCCCTTTTTAGTAGTTCTTCCATGGGTTATCGTCTCTTTGGTTCCTTCGGTAAAGTAGTATGAAATTGAGTATTATAGGCAAGTCTTCTATAAAAAAAGGATAACGCGAGAAATATTCTACTGCTACATTACTCAGATAATTCATGTTATAAGTAGACGTGGAGGTTTTAATATGCTTAAATTAGGCGTTGTTAGTGTGATTATAATTTTTAACGGTATAAACAGGGTGATATTGGCGACGGGCAAGATATTCTAGTGAGAGTACATTCGGAATGCCTCACAGGAGACATATTCGGGTCAGCCAGATGCGACTGTGGGAAACAGTTGGCTCTTGCAATGAAGCAGATTGAGGCTGCCGGTAGGGGTGTGTTGGTGTACCTTCGTGGGCACGAAGGAAGAGGGATTGGCTTGGGGCACAAGCTTCGTGCTTATAACCTACAGGATGATGGGCGAGACACGGTGGAAGCAAACGAGGAGCTCGGGTTGCCCGTCGATTCACGAGAATATGGCATTGGTGCACAGGTACTTCCTATTACTACACTAATATTAAAGCATTTGTTATAACAAATGCAGAAAAATTATAGTGAAACCAATAAACAAAAACATTGACTTTATGTGATTCACTAGCAATCTGTTAGTTACCTCCACAGTGGAGGAAATGAAATTTTTAGTAGTTGAAGGTTTTAGGAATTAAAGTGTAAGATGCTAGGTTGCAAAATAAGTAACATTTATATTAGTTCTTGTTGAGAATATATAAACCCATATGGAAAGAATTTAAAATAACGTGTCATATATAAAGGGTAGAAACAAACCCAATCAATAAGGTTGACCTTATACCTGTAGAGTCCAACCCTATCTATATGACCCTGTTTTACATGGTAACAGAGGAAGTCAGTTTGGGCCTATGCTGTTGACCCTCACCTCCCTGTGGCTCCGCTCTCCTGTAAGCCTAGTGCCCCCCACGTGAGGGGGTGAGTTGAAAAAGGCTCTTGGTGGGAGTGTTGAGAATATATATATATATATATATATATATATATATATATATATATATATATATATATACTCACATGAAAATAATTTGTAATCTTGTGTCATATATAAAAGGTTGGAAGAAACCCAACTAATAAGGTTGACGTTTCAGTTGTGGAGCCCGACCCGATATGTGTGCAAAACCGATAAAGATTCCAAAATAGGCCCAAAACGGCGAGACCATCGTGAATGGTTATTCTAAAGGGGTTAAACACATTGAAGTTATTATTTCTTGTTTTTATCAGCAGTTCCTAGTCTACCCACCCTTATACCGGTCCTGGCCGAGAGGACATACTAGAATTTGAACACTAGGCCTCTTGTTAGGTCGTGCTCGTCTAGACCAGCCAAGCATTGAAGTTATGTTCTAACAGCATTCCTATAACAATTCTCACTCTTCGTTTGAATATGTTCTTACAATATGCATTTCTTTCAAACCCTACAAATGATATAAGCATATACGAATGTAACATGATCAAGAATCATGGAATGCTGTGAAGTGTCAATAGAGGTTCGAGATCTACAAGAAGTTAACGTTTGTGCTCGAATTAATATTCCAGATGCTTCGTGATTTGGGTGTCCGGACAATGAAGCTGATGACAAACAACCCGTCGAAGTACATCGGGCTCAAGGGTTACGGGTTGGCAGTCGCGGGTCGGGTTCCTCTGGTGACTCCAATCACCAAAGAGAACAAGAGATACTTGGAGACCAAACGGTCGAAAATGGGCCACATTTACGGGGTAGAAGGCGGCCCCCTGAGCGCCCTCATTGGGGGCAATGGGAATCTGAGCAACGGCAGCTCGCCGGATGCAGGATCCGAATCTGAAACCAAACCATAAGTAAATTCGATTCAGAAAGTAATAAGTTTGTGTCTCCAATTGAGCTGGTTTTTACAGGCAGGCCTTCAATTTTTGTATACTCGGTCAAAAACTGAAGAAGCATTTGATTGATACTTACTTGCATAACCCAAAGTTGTTATGATGATGAATTGATGTATTGTTTTGAGATATACAATACAGTAATGTATTTGTTATGCCCTTTTTTATGCGATTCGGTGAAAATGAGAATGAAGAAACTGAACTTATCCAGCCTCCAGGCATGTTCCTATAGCAATATAAAGACAGAAGGAGGTTTGGAAAATCTCCACGTACCTCTCCTGTACTTTGCATCATTTTTACTTAACTTCCCGAAAGATAAAGTCATTTTGTGGATTTTTTGAAGTTGTTCAACATCTCACTTCACTCTAACGGCATTAATATTTTATCAATAGTCGAACATGTGACCGTCACGTGGGTGTTTATTATTGTGAAAATGTAAAAATATCTTCCTATTTATTGTCATCTTTACCTACGCCCACACCGATGATTTTTTTCATTTCGTTTCAATTATTCCTCATGAATTCGCTCAACAACATGGTTGTGGTCATCGACAAGATCAACTATTTATTCTTGGGGGTGAGTTTCTCTCCTTTCTATTTTCGAGAACCTTAGTGGTTTTCTTCAACGCCTCGACGACGTTTGTGGCTCGATTAGTGACGAGCCGGTCGGTGTTCAGCCATCAAAGGAACAAAATGCGCTATCTTTTGACGGAAGCCGTTGGCGGCGCCTTAGGCGAATGAAGAATCGGCCGAAACCAAAACTAACAAAAAGATGCACAAATCAGCTAGTTTGGGTTGAGATTTGTGTACGATTCGTCTGAAACTTTTGTGCTTGGGTAAAAAAATAACAAAAGAATTTCACAAATTGGTGATTCGTCAGAGTTTGTGTCGACGATGGGCGGATAGGGTTTTGAGTTTCGATTTCTTCTCGATGGGTGCCGACGATGGCCGTTGGTTACATGTTTTTAAAGCATTTGGGAGATCGCTCTCGCTCTGGAGAAGGAAGCGCAAATGCCCAAAAGATTTATTATTCGAAACGTCGCGCACAAATTTGTAGCGCAATCCTTTTTTCCTCCTCCGCCGCCACCGTGACGGTGGTGGCGCGACAATTAGTGAAATCGTTGTCAAAAGAGAGTGAAATAAAGAGAGCGAGCTTGTGTTTTCCATCGCTGAGGCTTGTGTTTTAGTGATTGTAAAATTGAATCAAAGTTTTGTTTTAAGAATGTAATTAATAATGAATTAAGAAATAATTATTAAATTTTATTTAAGCTCAAGCTTGAAGAGAGAAAAGAAAAATCAGATTCGAGAGAGCGTATGAATGACAAATTCTTGAAAATTTAATGATTAGTTGAAAGGCAATTTTATCTTTTCACCAAAAATTAAATACAGTTAAAATAAAGTAAAACGTTATACAATTTCAGAGGCTTCACAAAATGTCTTCATCTTTTGAAAGAGAAGTAAAAATGTTGCAAAGTATATGAGATGTATGTTGAGTTTTCTCTAAGATTGTTGTGTTATATCTCAGTATAAGAAATTAAATTGAGTTTAATTTTGTTATAGTTGAATAATTTGAAGCTCTAAACACTTTTACATAAACAAAAATCGAAATATAAAAAATAAAATATTAAAATATTGTATAATACAGTTATTTAAATAATTATTCTGAATGAAATAGTCGATAAAATTAAAGCTTTTGTAAAATATAATTCAATGCGTGTAATCTAAAGTTAAAATTTTATGGACCAAAATAAAATAAATATTTTACATAATCTGAACATAAATACATTTTCGAATTAACACATATTTTAATTGTGAATCCCTTGATTTTATAAAAGAAAAATAACCTTTTCTTTTTCCGGTCAAGTCAACTTTCTCACCACCTTACTTACTTTACTAAAACTGTAAATTTGTTGTCCCAACGATGGTCCCACACCAAACTTGACCGTTACATGTCCTAATCACCCATCCAACGGCTAGCACCTCTTTCCCGTTAAAGCACATGCAACGTGTACGCTCGAGATTCGACACACAACTGTACGTTAATAGGTCTCTATAGCTGGTTTGGATCTATTCACATGGGTGCGGGACCCACCACGATATTTTTCACTAACCCGGTCCCACTCCTCAAATCTGGACCGTCTATCACATTTCCCTTTACTCGCGAGAGCTGCTCCGTATCATCAACGGCCGAGAGATGAGGAAGTCGTACTCACGAGTTGACCAATGGTCTTCGCTCTTCGTCTCTATATATAACAACCCTCGCCTTCTTCTCCGAGCAGTCACAGTCACAGTCTCAGATCGGAACCGAGCCAGAAACAGCGAATCGCTTTCTCTCTCTAGAAAAAACCGTTTCTCCGGAGACTTTCTCTCTCTACAATGTCGCGCTCAACGCTCGTTTTCCTCTCTCTGGCTGCTCTGCTCGTCGCCTCCGCGGTGGCGCAGTCTCCGGCGGCCTCGCCGAAGAAATCTCCGCCGTCTGTTCGCGCTCCGACTCCCTCCGCCGCAGCTCCTGCTCCGACCGCCGCGAAAACACCTCCCGCAGCCGCTCCGGCGCCGTCGTTCTTCTCCTCGCCGCCGTCTCCTCCGGCGACCTCCGACGCTCCCTCCGCCACCGTTCCTTCGACGTCGACGATCGCGGCGACTCCGGCCGATGCGCCGGCTCCGGCGCAGAGCGACGCCGTTTCGAGCGGAGCGTGGGCCGCCGGATCTGTTCTCGCCGCCGTAGCTGCCGCCGTGTTGATGGCGTAGATCTGCTTGAAGGACTTTCTACAATTATTTATTGCACTTTTGAGTTGATATTATACTGATTATTATTATTATTTTTAGTTTTAGTCTTTTAGATTAAGATTTAAAGGGATTGTTTCTGATTATGGATTATCAGCGATTTGATTAGTGCTAATTATTATTATTATTTACTATTTATATGCGAGTTTCTGAGATTATGGAAATTTAAATAGATCGATTATTTATTTTCTTCTTGTGTTTACGGTTCTGCCCTTGTCTGTTTTTTACCGTTGAAAGGTAAGGTTTGTATTTAACAGCTGGTTCTCCATGGGCCCATTCGGTTACTTTAACTTGGCCCGCTAGTTTTTACCTTTTCTATTTTATTTTATTTTCGGTTTTCAAATATTTTGTTTTCTATTCGGATATAGCAGCCATAGTTATTTCAAGTTTTAAATATTTTTGTCGTGGTATAAATGATAAATTATTATTATATCTCGCTTTATTGTCATATACTCATTTGTCCGAATATATTAAAATTTTCCACGTTTATATATAATACAGACTATTTGCCTTTGATAAGCATTTGAAAAAAGGAAAAAAATAATTTGTTTAAGATTATATATGACTGGTTTTAATTTGTTCACCAAATGATAAGTTACCATTTTCAAGTACACTGCCTTTACTGATTCATTGATGAAAACTCATGAACCCATATTACATAATAGGGATACACTTTAGTGCAAATTAAGTTAGACGTCCGAATTAATTTCAAGCGTTGATCTGTGTGCGCGTTGTCTCAAAGCACAATACGTGTTCTAAAAATTGACCCGCATGTTCTTTTTTAGGTCAAAAACATTTTACACTCAGACACAAAAATTTTATAAATTTTTTTTTATCATTCGGAGATTTCTCTTAGTTTGTATGTGATTGTTACTCTCCAAAAAAATATAAACCCATTTGTGACAATGCAATGCTTATTCAAAGAGAGATATAGAAGATGAAGGAAGGGATCAAATTAGACGGAGAGAACTTAACTTGGCTTTGAAGAAATCTGGGAATTTGAGTATTTTTTAATTATATAATGTTTTGGTTCAAAAAAAGACAAATTTATGTATACAGTGGTCATGGTCGTATTTCTGACTGGTTCAACCTCACAACAATATATAAAAACAAGTAGACAATTTATATTAGGTCATATGAAATAAAAGAATTGTACAATATTAAATGCCTTATTATCCATGTAATCATTTATATTCAAACAGATTAAAAAGTTTCTCACATTTCCTCAATGTTGATATGTGTACATTTTCTCGTTATTGTATGTATTCGAAAGAAATAAATCCTAATATTATTTTGATTAAGATTATGAGCGAATGTCGTTTTATTTATTTATCAATGATAACGGGCCAGGCACTAATTAAAACGTATAACATATGCCACTCAAATCTTAATTACATATGTATATGAACATCACCTTATAGTTGTTTTTTTGAAGTAAATCGAATTTTATTTAAGAGGAAACAATTAACCCGACATTTAGCCGGACAGTTGAAGCTATGGTTGGTGAGACAGTCCCCGCACCATAAATCGATCCACTGTTAGTTAAAGCATATTTGACCAATTCATGAGCCATTTTATTACATGTCTTACGGGCGAACGTTAGTGTGACATTAACCCCTGGGCCAGACAGGATCCGTCTGCAGTCGTGTATGATGCCCCCGACCATGTTCCTCATGTGATTTGTTTGTCGTGTCCTATCCACCACTCGAAGACAATATGATTCGAGGATTGCGTCATTCCATTTATTTCCCGTTGTCCATGATAACGCCTCTCTGACGCCCACGGCCTCCACCTCTTCGGCATAGAGATGTCCCGTGAATCGTTTTGAGATAGCTCCCACTACATGTCCTTCCAAATCCCTACATACCAATCCTATGCTCCATACCCCTCTTTCAGCATCAATTCCCTCATCAACATTTATCTTCAGTTTACCTGAATTTGGTGGGGTACATGTTTCAGGGGTTCAGCTGCAATTTTGTCTGTTGTGCTGGTGCCTTCTTCCCCTGCTTTTGCCGCCGTCCAAATTCACCTTATAGTTATTTATTGAGTTTTATTTGATTTAAATTTTAGGTTTATGTGATTTATCTTATTAAATTGTAGGGTGCTTATTTTGAACCCATAAATGATCTTGCATCGATAAACAAGTCAATTTATACTGAGAACTGATCAAAGAGAATAAATTACATAATCAATTTGAAAATATAGCTTGAATCGCTAATTGATCCCATAAATTAGTCTCAAAATAAAGGCTAGTCATAGTAAGGCCGAAATGGTTTTAATCAAAGAAACATTCTATTATTGTATATGTTATAGGGTTTCAATCGGGGACAAACCTATCAAATCACTACAAATTTTAGAACGCTTGTGATTCATTGGATGAAACAATCAATGGTCAGATTTAATGCTGACTCATTAATGGCATACTAACGTAAATATGAATTAACTATACATTTCTTTTGGTCAATTTATACCATCAGAGGGTATAAATGTATTTTTATACCCTTATTTATTTTGAATATTATTTCCTTAATTAAATATCTTAATTTTGAATTTTGAATATTATTTCCTTAATTAAATATCTTAATTTTGAATTTTGAATATTATTTCCTTAATTAAATATCTTAATTTTGAATATTATTTCTTTAATTAAATATCTTAATTTTGAATTTTGAATATTATTTCCTTAATTAAATATCTTATTTTAAATTTTGTTTATATCATATGATATTCTTTAATTAAATATCACTTGTAAACCGTTTATCGGTATAATGCAATGGTTTTATTGGTTTATATGATGTGTTTAATCATCTGATTCATCTAATATGTTTCATCTGATATGTTTTATTTGACATGTGTCATTTGTGATGATATGTTCAATCTGAAATGCTTTATTTGATATGTGTCATCTAATAAGTTTCATCTGTTATGTTTCATCGGAGATGTTTTATAGTTAATTTAATATGTTTCAAATACTTGTCACCAATTCGATCAAACAATTCAATTGCTTCATTGGTTCAATTGTTTTTTTGGTTCAATTATATTCCTTACGCATCACATCAATCACAAAATAAAATTTATCATAGCTATATCATCTAGATCGGTATTTTTGCAAAATTGCAAAAAAAAAATAAATACCTAAATGCATCGTCACAAAAACCAATTCCCAAAAATTAGTGTCATCGAATCTATTCCTCAAATCCGTGACACCAATTTACATGGTTTATATCCTCAATTACATAAGCAATGAACCAACATACGGTTTATGAGGTCGGTTTCATCAAATCAGTTTAATCGATTTTCATAAATTGATGTACACAAACCGGTTTCATGTTTATTGAATATGTGTCATTGAATATGTCTCATCGAATACGCGTCATCAAATACGGTTTCATGTTCCATCTATGCCGTGAATCTAAATTAATATCACAAGAAAAAGTGAGACAAATACAAAATAAATCTATCCAATCGGTTTTGTAAGAGATTTATCGATTTGTCACTCGGTCAAAATTCTTGCGAATTCATAAGCAAAAGCAAGCAAAACCGAACAAAAATCCATAAATCAGCGAGTAAAAACCCTAAAACCAGAAGACCAAAAATCAAATAAAAAATTCAACAAACAATTGAAACAATCAAAACCCGTCAATTTCACGTTCACCATTTCACGTTAAAATTATAAAACAAGCGAAGCACGAAACAATTCCCAATATCAATTTTGATACGTTCAAAAGTACATTTGATAATTAAATAAAATGAATCTAAAAAAATCAATAATCAAACTAAAAATTTTACCGATTAGAGGAGGCTTGTTCTCCGGCGATGCGACTGTATGAAGAAAGGGCCGCTGCCGGAGCCGAAGCATCGCCGTCTTTAGCACCCGATGTCATCGTCGCCGCCGCCATTTGGTTTGAATCCTCGTCGTCTCGATGGAATCGGAACAAGAGGACGCGAACCATCCTGATCTTAGATCCGAATCTGAATCAACGTGTCCATCGTCGCCGTCGACTAGAGCCGGGAGGTCGCCGTCGATTGGGGCCGGAGCTGGAGCCTGGAGCATGAGCCGTCGCTTGGATCCGAAGCCGTCTGGAATGACTCGCAGAGCTGAAGCGGCGAGTCGAATCCGCACCGTCCCCGTCTGGATCCATAGTCGTCGTCGTTTGCAGCAAGAGTCGTTGTCGTCTTAAGGGGAGCCGCCGTCGGCTGGAGCGGGAGTGGCTGTGATTTTGTTTGAGGACGAGCAATAGGTTTAGGTTATACATATATATATATATATATATATATATATATATATATATATATATAAAGACCAGAGTACCCTTTTTGTATTATTTTAAATTGTTTTATCTACCATTAATCAGAATCGTTGATGAAACAAATCTGACGGCTATTAGTTGTTCTAAAATTAGCCTACATATAGTTTGTAGCTGATCTCTTCCCTATGTTATAACAACTTAAATTTCTCCATTGATCTCAAATATGACTCCCAAACATTAATAACCGATTAGACTGATTTGGTCAAATTCTTATTAAATAATTGAACCGTGAACCGTCATATTAAATAATAGGAAAAACACAAAAAATGTTGTATGCTATGCGAGGGTGTACTTTTTTTATTTGAAAATAAAGATCTTTATTAGGATATTTATAAAACGAACAA
Source organism: Geranium rotundifolium (assembly GCA_963920655.1). Lineage (NCBI taxonomy): Eukaryota > Viridiplantae > Streptophyta > Magnoliopsida > Geraniales > Geraniaceae > Geranium > Geranium rotundifolium. The sequence goes on along the minus strand of OY987313.1, from coordinate 38,665,360 downwards.
CAAGAAACAGAATTGGTAGGAAATATTCTGCACCTGATTCTCAAATAACATAAACAGGAGCAAAATTAATACACAAAACATTAAGTTTTATATAATTCGAACCTTCAATATATGTTGCATCATTACTTGAGCAATTAATCGTGATAGCTACACGTAAGATCACAACCTCCACCTCTAAAAACTGGCAGCAACTGTTAAAGAACGCCAAAACTGCCAGTAATAGCCAAAAACCATCAATAAACCACTACTAACCGCCGCTCACAACTATTGTACAGGACACGCCACAAGGACGGACTACGCTCACTCACCACTGGGATGCACAAGAGGAACAAATATACGCCGGCTGACCAGACATCCATCAACCCGCTAAATTCTCCTTTGAAAATCAACTTCGGTGCCTCGAAAAGCAGCATTCCCACGAACCCCTCAACTAATAACTCCACATATTCGAAAAAGAAGAGCATCACCGACGTAGCCACGGGAACTGTGAAATAGCGAAGAAGGATGAGAAGACTCGCCGGAACGAAGAACTTCAAAAACATAAGTGCAGACGACGAGAGCGACGATGACAGTCGAGGGAAAGACATACCTGACGCCCTCGGAACCACCGAGGGCGGAGGCGCCGAAGTGTAGAGAGAGAGAGAGGCTCTCGCTTCTCTCTAGAAAACGTTTACCACAACTTTTGCGATGATGTATTTTGTTAATGTCAAAAATATAATGTAAAATTTGATTTTTTAATACAAAATATATGTATTTGTACAAAAATAACGAAATTACCCTTAAAATTAATTTTGTTTTAGAATGCAAAAATAATTACTTCTAATTTTCTTTTCTAAATAAAGTTTGTAATTTAACTTTTTTTTAAAATTTTAAGAACATTTGTCATTTTTATACATATACATATATTTTGCATAAATAAAATTAAAATTCACGTCAATATATGTAAAAAAAAAACATTAGTTATTTAAAAACAGAAGACCTGATATTTATTCACTTACATTTGGCAGTGGAGACGGTCCAATAACAACTCCAACCAGCCTCCACAAAATGTCAAATTTGGCATGAAAATTAAAGCATAAAATATTTCCGCGCCTCTCAAGATTCTTCGTATTCTCCTCTTCCTCTCTCATTGACCCCTATATATAAATAACGGTCCACAAAATCCCCAAACAGCTGCAGAGACATTGATCGCACATAGAGACCAAGCCATCGACTCTCAGACTCCTCAATGGGCCATGGAAGCTCCAAGGACGATTCTTCTTCTTCTTCCTCCTCGCCTCCGGAGGATCGCGCCAAAACCTCTCGCACCGCGCGGTTCCGGGACAAGCTCCACCTCCACCGCCGCCACAGCCATCGCAATCGCAATCGCAAGGCCTCCTCCATTTCCCGCCACAAGTCCATCGCCGCCGAGGATTTCGCCGGAATCGCGCTGCTCACTCTCGTCAGCGTGCGTGTCTCTTACTATTTCCGGCGAAATCGTCGCTTTCTTACTGTTTTGTGCTTGTTTTCTGCGATGTGACGGAGAGGAACGAGCTCGATCGGTTCAATTTGTGTTCGTTTTTTGTTTTGTTTTCTGCGCTGTGACGGAGAGGAACGAGCTTGATCGGTTCAAAATTTGTGTTGTGTTGGATCTGCAGGCGGAGATGAAATTCAAGGACAAGTGGCTTGCATGTGTTTCTCTTGGAGAACAGACCTTCCGTACTGATACCTCCGATCAGTTAAGCTTCTTCTGTAACCAAACTTTGATTTCAATTTGATTCAACAAGCTATGGTTTTATGCGCTAAGTGATCAGTTTGTTATGAAATGTAAATGATCTCCAGAGAAGCTACTGTATAATCAAATAACTTATAATTGATGAATATAGGATTAGTTTACGGTTTATGCTTTAATGTTATGTTTTATAATCTGGAGTTGGTTGGAAGAGAGGCATTGATTGGACGTGCAATGCTTTACGAGCCAAGTGATTAATTTGTGATGCAACGTAAATCGGTTTATTCTTTGATGTTATGTTTTATAATCTAGAGTTGGTTGGAAGGGAGGTATTAAAGTATATGAAAGAGTGTATAGCCGGCAAGCTTATAAGTTATAATGAATGTCCTATCTGGGACCTAGAATCTTATGAAGCTGTGTCCCTGAATTCGTTGATACAGATAAAGGTTATTTATGCCCTTTAAATGTATCCTCACTGTCTGCGCTCGAACTTGGGGAGAGTCTTGCGTAGTGAATGCGTGTTTGACTAGTTATTGGATGGCCATTTTATTGGTCTTGTCAAATACGTATTTAAATGTAATGTGTGGGGCATGTAGTGGGGTTTGTAATGTAGCATCAACTTGTTGAGGTTTTTAGGACCTTTGACTTCCTTTTCTGTGGGACATATCCTGATTATGTTTCACTTTTTGTGCAGAACAAACAAACCCATCTGGAAATCTGTGAGTATTTTGAACACTAACCTTTTGTTAGAATCACTTCCCATTCATAGTCTCTTCCTTATGTTTTGATATTGACTAGGCAGTTGAAGTAAATGATAGTTCAACATTTATTAGTTATGCTTTTAACTTTAGATTCTACTGCCACCTGTTTACGAGACTCTTTTAAGTTGTCAAGGCTCTACTCTTAATGTCTTTACTGTTAAATCTCTTTTTTCTTCCTTTGCATGGTCATAACATTTGGTAGACGTAGGATTTCCAATTCTATAAAGCTCTCTCCTTAAACTTACTATTTTGAGTTAGTATACGTGGTTATGTCAGCCTATTTGCTAAGTTATTTCTTATTAGTTCTGTGAGTGAATATTGGTTACATCTATCTTTATCAGGAAAAGAAGCTTCTTTTGGAAAGAAATGGCCCCCATGTTGCAAGGATATCAGTGTATGAGGTACACAATCAACTGAATCTGATTTTACAGAATGAGCTTTCATTGGTAAAGATAGTCACCAAGTGATTGATCGTTCCTTAAGTCACCTCTATTACAATCTCATAATCTGATCCACCAGAGTTCTAAATTTATTGATATACACATCTATATTAGGAACACCATCCTGATACTTTCCATAACAGAACATGGAAAGCATCTCAAATTTCAATAATGAGTTTGCAGTAGCATTCCAAATTGCAGTTCTGAACTAAAAAGATATAATTTAGAAGGATTGCCTTTCTGAACTTGAATGGAAATGGTTCCATCAGGAACAAAAGATACACAAAATGGTGAAGTCCCTTATCAGCAATGCTGATAACAGGGGCTCGTCTTTGAGAATTCCAAGAGTTAATCCATTCTTAGGTAGAGCATTGAGTTTCTATCTGTTTAAGAAATATCATCTGAATGTTCTCGCAGGAGAGTTCTTATGTCAATTGTAGAATTAGTTTAATGATTGCTATATGATCTCGTTTTATTTTGATTCTATTTTCGTAATTTTCTATGATGCAGACTAACAGAATGTCCAAGAACAATCTCATTGGGTATTGTGAGGTTGATCTACTAGAATTTTTAACAAGGGTGGGTAACACTTTCTCATTGAACAAGCTATCATGGTTAACTTGAAATCATGATGCAAATAGTTGAAGTATTGTGCTCCCCCATGTTTAATCTTATTCATTTATCGTATATTTCAGGAATCAGATTCTGACTCTGAGGTATTTAACCTGGTAGATCCATCATCTGTTGACACGGTTGTTGGCAGGATTTCTCTTTCATGTTCTGTTGAGGTGTGTGGTATATAGTCCATAATTTTTCTTTTATCGTACTGATGTTTTTTTAATATTTAGTTGAAAACTGACAGGATCCAATTGAAACTGAGAAAGGTTTCGCAAGACGCATCATATCTATAGTGGTATGTTAATTTTCTAGCATCTTCATTCGGATGCTTTACCCATATATGATGCTGAACCAATGAAAATAAGTAAAAGGCGTCAATTTTAATCTTAAACTACCACTGATAGCCAAGGTTTACATTCTGTACAGGATGCCAATGATGATGGAATGCTATCATTCTCTGAATTTTCTGACCTAATCAATGCTTTTGGTAATCAATTGGCGGCTAGCAAGGTGAACTAAGATAACTATTGAATTATTTACAATTCTCTTCACAAAAGATTTAATCATGATCTGCGACATACTAGTTGCACTTAGCATCTTGTTCATATTTAAATTATGTACTTTTTATTAGAATCCATGGATTTTGGGTTCAAAGATCATATTTGTGGATATGATCTAAACTCACATGCTATTTTTCATTTAACTTTCACACCTAGAAAGTGCATCTTCACCTTTTGGAATTCAAAATTTAGTTGTATCTTGTTTGTAAATTATGTTCTCTGTATTTTCTGTGCTAGAAAGAAGAACTTTTTAAAGCTGCTGACGAGAATGGAGATGGTGTTGTTTCTGTGGAAGAGTTGGCTGCCCTACTAGCCACACAACAAGAAAAGTAATTACTAACTCCATATTCAGTGACTTAGCATCATGTATACAACTGTTACTGTTCTATGGTTCATGTGCATTTAAAAAGGCATGTTTGGTTTGTGCGAGCATTTACATTAATAGAACAATTTAAATTATAATGCATGCACGAACTCTTGAACGTGTGTGCTCCTAATAAGGCAGTCACACACCAAATTGCATCTACAATGCATGCTTTGACCGAGTATTATGCAATGGGCATGCACTTAAATGTACATATTATAATTTCCATCTATTATCTATAGTTTCTGAACACTCAAGTGTTTTTTATGTTATTGTGTTGCAGACAACCTCTAATGACTTCCTGTCCTGTCTGTGGGGAGGTTCTTGATGCTTCCGATAACCTTAACAATATGATCCATTTAACCCTCTGTTTTGACGAAGGAACTGGAAACCAGGTTATGATCGGAGGGTTCTTGACTGATAAGCAAGCTTCAAATGGGTAAGAAAATACGGTTATCTCTTGCATTATAATCAATCACATTACAATTTCTTTTGGCACGATGACTATATGTTTATGGACGACATATGTTTCTGTAGATGGCTTTTTAAGCTAAGTGAATGGGCCCATTTTTCGTCCTATGACATTGGTTTGAAGTCTGGGTCACGCGCTTCAAATATATTGGTACACTTGTAATCTCTCTCAGTACATATTAATGTATAAACATGCACCAAAAGGCTTCCCCTTTATTACATGGAAAAACTAAAAAGAGTTGGACCAAATATAAGAACCAAGAACAATAATGAAACCGGTTAGTGAAACAAAACTCTTCTGGAGTACACAATACTCATCATCCAAAAATGTATATTTTGATTTGTAAGAGGATCCTTGTGGTTTGTTTAAGACTTTGGGTTCATTTCCTTTCACTGTAGACATTATTGCTGCTGCTGAATCAAATCTCTCTTAATTTCAGATCCTTGCTCATTAGCCTTTTTCTTCAACTAATCGTGCATTGTTGTAGGTATTTGACCGCAAGAAAAAAAGGCTAGTTGAAGAACTCATTGATGCAAAGATTATGTTGTCAATGAGAGCCATTTATCAGTCAAAAGTAGGGCTTGGTCTTATGGACAAAGGTATGGATGAAACTGTAATGATAGTTAAAAGGGTAAATTCTACATGACCCCCCTTAACTATACGCGTGTCTCACATGCCCCCCTTAACTATACGTGTGTCTCACATGCCCCCCCTTAACTACAAAATTAATCTGTGAGGTGCCTTAACTATCCAAAAATCCCACTTTACCTTTTTTTGTTAATTTTTTTCAAAATTCTGTTAAGTTTTTTGTGAAATGACGAAAATACCCTTGTATCTGAAAAATGAAAATAAATAAATAAAAATGATTTTGAACTTTTTTTTTCTATTTTCTCGTTGTAGAAAATAAAGAATAAAAACAATATTTTAGTATTAATTTTTTATTTAAAAATAATTATTTATAAAAATAAAAAACGATGTTTAAAAGTAAATTTTTATTTTTCAATTTTTTTTACTATTAACAAAATTTTATTCTTAATTTTGTACAACGAGAAAATTAGAAAATAAGGTCAAAATCATTTTTATTTATTTATTTTAATTTTTCAGATAGAATGGTATTTTCGTCATTTCACAAAAACTTAACAGAATTTTGAAAAAAGTCAACAAAAAAAGGTAAAGTGGGATTTTTGGATAGTTAAGGCACCTCAAAAATTGATTTTGTAGTTAAGGGGTGGCATGTGAGACACACGTATAGTTAAGGGGGGTCATGTGGAATTTACCCTAGCTAAAATGATTTCTAGGAAGTTCTGTTTTAAAACTATCTTGCTCTTTTTTTATACTTTGCATGTGACAAGTTACTGCTGTTGATAGCTTCATTTTGTCACTTTTTTATACTGCAATATAATTCCTTTGTAGCTGATAAAAAATAAAACACTGCTGTTGCACATTTGCTACTACACTTCACATGGTGGTAACATATTGAAATCCTGGTTCTTTTTTTAAAGAATAATTGTTTGAAAAGAACTCCATATTTAACAATCTCAGAGAATCTTCAATATAGAATGAAATAGTAATCATATATCAATATGGTGGAAATAAAACTTGAATGCTACGCTTGAATACAGTCAGTTTGTAATTAATTGAATGTGTCATTTGATGTAGGGGCAAAGGAAATTTTGCAGAACCTATCAGAGAAGCAGGGGAGGAAAATGAATACAGTTGAATCTGCGAAAGACATACCGAATTTCCTCCAGTTTTTTAAGGTAGGTCAACATTTCTTATTCAAATATGTAAGATAATTGGGATGTACTCATTTTCTGCATTTGACTCTCATGAGATCATATAAAGATAAATAAAAAAGAGGATTCCTTATAGATATGAATGTCTTATTCAGATGACATTCTAAATTTTCATATGCTGAGTTATGTCAGTTTAGTTATCACATAACATATCTTCACTGTGATGCTGTAGGATCAAATCAATTTGGCTGAAGTGAAGTACCCACTGGAACATTTCAAGGTAAACTAGGATATGCTCTTAGTTTTCAGTTTTTAAAAATTTCCAGTAACTTTGAATGTGCATGATTCCTGCTTTAAACTTTTTTGATTTCCAAGTATTTAACTGCTAGTCATTTTCTCAATACCACTAACCTATTCTGTTATTATTTTTTTTTCATGCAGACATTTAATGAGTTTTTCATTAGAGAACTGAAACCTGGAGCAAGACCAATTGCCTGCATGGGACAAGATGATGTTGCAGTATGTGCAGCTGATTGCCGTCTAATGGCATTTAAATCTGCTGAAGACAGTCTAAGACTTTGGATTAAGGTATTTCTTCTGTTCTGATGTGTTCTTTCCCAAGAGCACTGAAGCCATTTCATAGATTACAAACCAGAAAATAAGATGAATATAGTATCACAATTGCAAATATTTCGCTATAAGGTTTGGTTTTCAACAAAAGTGTCACTGAAGCAGAAGAGATTCACTCTTTTCTTTTGCTTGCATATCAAGTTTCTTTTGTAATATTTTATTTCTGTATCGCTCTAGCTCTTTTTTCCCTCCTTGGGAATTAATAGCTAGCTTTCAAATATAGTTTGCCTTTTTGCTGATAAAAAGTCTTTAATGGTCTGCTGAATGTGTCTTTATTATTCTTTGTTGTCCAAATAAATTCATTGTCCTGTTATCGTTTATTATAATTTTCTTTAGTATATTATCTTATGATGTCTTCTTTGCTGGGTCATTTCTGCAGGGTCGAAAGTTCTCAATTCCAGGCCTTTTGGGTAAAGACATATCATCCAGCAGTTTTGTTGGAGGAAGCTTGGTGATATTTCGGTTGGCACCACAGGTACATACTAGTTGCACTAAAAATCTTTCAAACGCGTGTTTTTTCACTCTCCATACAAGTTAACCTTGTTTCTACTCTTCAGGATTATCACCGTTTCCATCTGCCTGTTTCTGGAACCATTGAGCAATTCGTAGATATACCTGGATGCTTATACACAGTATGGCGATACATACATATTTGATTTCTTCTAGACTTGTAGCTATTCCTTGCTGTTTCACTAAACTATAAAATCTTCCGAATGTTTTTTTGATTCATACCATGTTTCTCTAATGCCCCAATATTTCCTTACGTACTAGGTCAACCCCATTGCTGTTAACAGCAAGTACTGCAATGTCTTCACAGAAAATAAGCGAGCCGTGTCAATCATTTCAACTGCTGATTTTGGAAAGGTTTGTGTGAACAATTATACGTCAAATATTAGCAGTACTTTGGTCACTGAACTTCCTTAAAAACACACTACGATAAATTTTTATATAAAAAACCAGAAATTTATACCTTCAAAATCACAGCAACATCAACATGTGCAAGAAACTAATCTTTCCAAATTTCTTGCAGGTGGCATTTGTTGCAATTGGAGCAACTATGGTTGGAAGCATAACCTTCACAAAAAGGAAAGGAGATTACGTGCACAAAGGAGATGAGGTTCACAATATGTTCTCTGGTGCTTTATTTATCATTTTCTTACAATCTTATACGCCTAATTTTCTATATGTTCCTTAATCCACAGTTCGGATATTTCTCATTTGGTGGAAGCACTGTCATTTGCGTCTTCGAAAAGGTTAGTATTATGTAGAAGAGTCACATTCATAAACTTTCAGTCCTACCCGTGTTATATATGAACACGAAAAATCACTCAAATTTTCAGCTCTGAACATCCTTTTAATTTTATCATCCTCTGTAACATTCTGCAGGATGCCATAAAGATAGACGAAGACCTCCTAGCAAATAGCGAAAGATCACTCGAGACCTTAGTTTCTGTTGGGATGCAATTAGGCGTCTCCAAGAGAATACAAGCTCAATTCGGATAGCGAAACTTGAAAAAAGACATAATATCAAGTTTCAGGTTCACATTACACGATCAATTGATTCATTAATTTCAATCTTCTTTTCACTCTGTTATGCCTCTTCCTGTTCTGCTTTGTATCAATATTACAGGTAGTTGATGACAAATCAGTCATTTGTACACTCTCTTGGTGCAAAGTTACTCAGAAAAATTGGGAAAAAGAAAGGGAAAGAGAACAAATTCGAACACATATGAGTGATGAGTCCCTATTTAACCGAAGCTTGAGTAGTTTTGTGGGTAAGGTCCGAGGTTGTTGTTGTAAGGGACGACAACCTGCGCAGGGTTTGTCTGAAGCTTATCCAAAGCGGCCTGACCTTGCATCCCATCTTTTGCATAATTCTGCCAGAGCACCTGCTCCTCTATCAACAGGTTCTGCTTCTTATCCAAATCCGACATCTGTACGTACGCCGGAGGCGGGACCACGAGTGAGGCCGCAAACGGGTCTCCTCCTGTGATCCCCTCGGGCCCGGGAAGTGCCAGCATCGCCTGCCTGGCGCTCCCCGGGAGCGAGAGCGCCACGCTGCTGGCGCTCCCGCTGGGGTCCGCGCTCTTCACGGACGCCACGATCTCTCCTTGCTGGTACATCCCGTCGAGCAGGAGCGGGTCGAACCCTCCCCCGAGCGACAACTTCTGGCCGCCCACCAGGCTGCTCGCTGCCTCCACGAGTGCCGTCTCCCAGTCCGCGCTCTCCCCAATTGTCTTCCAGTCGACCGCGACACCACTCCCCGTCGTGTCAGTCTTGGCCTCGCAATCGAACAAAGCTAGCGCCAATCTGTCTCCGTGGTCTTGGCTCGTCTCCGCCTCTTCCCATAGGTTCAGCAAATCCCCCGTTTGAGCCGTTTCTTGCTTCCTCTCCGGCTCAGGCTCCGGCTCCTTCTCCGGCTCAGCCTCTTCGTTTTCGGGCTCTGGCAATGCCTTGGTCGCGTTCACATCACCTCCCTCGCTCTCTTTACTCTCGTCGTCCTCCTCAGACTCGTCCCTCTGCAAGCTATAGATCCTCCTTGTCCTTGCCAGCGACGATCTCTCCCTAATGAACTCGTCCATGAGGTTGAGCTTCTTGTGGGAGATCCTCTCGACCTCGGGGTACTCGGACGACCTGGCGATCCCGTATTTCTTGCACCAGTTGTAGAACAAGTCGAGCTCGACCAACTGCTTCGCGCTGCGACAGAACATCTCGTGGACCTTGGAGCACTCCGGGATGTGCATCTCCATGAACCGGTCGATGATGATTCCCATGATTTCGGTTGTTTCGTGGTACACTTGGAAGCTCTCTTTCACCACCTGGTAGAGTGCTACAATCACTATCCTGTTGTTCCGAGCCGCACCTGTTCCAGTCCCAAGATCAAAAGAAATTTCAATATATACAGGGAAAATGACACATAATTACATCAGACAAAAAATGTATCTTGAGAAGTACCCAACTTTCGTTTATAACGGATTATTTAGTGTCATTTTTAGTACCTTCATGTCACAAAATAAAAGTCGGGTACCTTTGAAGTTACATGTGTAATTAAATGTCAAAAAATGATATATATAAATGTGTTTAAGAGTCATTTTTCTTTCCAAATATGTTGGAATTGCGAGCAAAATTGAAACATATACGAAACTATGAATTATGAGTTGGTACACAAATTTCTAAAATGCTACATTAATCTTTTCAAATTATATCTTATTAGAGTTTTATAGGACCTAAAATTTCATATTTGGCCTTTAAATTGGAGCAAAATTGACTTAAAATAGAAGTATATGTGCTTTAAGGGAGTTAGAAACAACTCTTATGATCTCACTTCGATTTAATCAGAGATATCGAGTTCTCGTCAGCTTTAAAATATACACATCTTTTTGTATTGAGTAAATATAATAAACACTAGAGCAAGAGGTTTAGTTGAAACAAACAAGCAAACCTGTGGGACGGCAAGCAAGAAATCGCTGAAGGAGCTGCTGCAAGTGCTGCATCCTGGAATAAATCTGGTCGTTCCTCATGTTCAAAACGGGCGTGCTCTTGTAGCTGACGCTATTAGCGTCGTCCTGGTCGATCCCGTACCCGCTACGCTTCCCTCTCTGGCCCTGCATCCTGTACTCCAGCCTCTCGTCCAGGTACAGCGCCAAGGTCCGCACGAAGGCCGAGTAGTCCCACGAATCGGAGCGCGAGGCGTCGCGGAAATCGGACAGGTTCAGGATCCTCGTCCCCCTCCTGGTGGAGAAGAAGATTTCCTGCTCGAAGGCGGGGTCGCCGTCCGTGAACAGCCGGTGGACCAGTATCAGCGTCTTCAGCGCCACCACCCAGTTCTTGGTCTTGTTCAGCCTCCTGGTCATCACATCGTTCAAAATGAACCCAAAAGACAGAGATTATATTTGAAATGAACAATAGGAGTGCGAACCAGTTAAACTGAGTACAATATTATTGAGACTCATACTCGAAAAAATACTAAACAAACTGACTCGCGAGCCAGTTGAGTTTTAATATAAGTTAGATTCGAATTTAATTCTTAAACTTGAATTTGGTTCAAACTCGACTATAATGAGTGTAAACCTAATATATAATAGACCAAATCGACTCGTCAAAAGCTTATCTCCTTTATAGCATAAATAAACTATCCTTTAATTTTATTTTTATTTTTGGAGGGAAAACCCTTGGTTTTGAGAAACAAAATGAATGTGGTCACTTGTTCAAGTTTTAGTCTATTTTGACAAAAAAATTTAGACGAGACAAGAAAAAGATGTTTTATTTGCACACACATGATCTTTGCAAAATATTAGATAGTAGACTACAAGTTTTTGAAAATTTGTCATAAAATGATTTTAATGGACACCGTAACAGTTTCATGCCATTACTTTTAAATGGGAAGTTGTGAGATTAAATATCGTTGCGCAAAAATTAGACGGTGAATGATACGTAAGTTAGGAGAGATGAAAGAGTTTTTCGTATAAGAGTATGTGCACCATACCCAACTAGGCTGGTTAGTTGGGTCTTTTTAAACGGTAATGACCAGACCCGACTACACATTGGTCGATGTCATACTCGACTGATATACCTCCCAAAAGTAGTCAAATATATTAGACCATATCCGACTAACATGATGATAGTCGGGCATTTTAACATGTATCCGACTAAACCAAATTTGGTTAGTCGGCTAAGTGAAGATTTCCAGTGGTAGTGATACCTGGCGATGAAGCTTACGGTGGCGCCGATGAAACCGCGGGAGTATGTGGTCAAGCTGATGATCTCGCGGATGTGCCTCTCGTCGGCGGGGTACTCCTCGTGCCTCGTCGCCTTCACGATGGCGATCTCGAGCTCGGCCAGTGACGTGCTGCTTCCGACCTTGGCCAGGCTTATGGTTGTCCTGTCCTTCACTGCGCCTATAGCCTTTTGTAACTTGCTTGGAGCCATATTGGTGGACAAGCTTTTGAGTGGCTTCGTAAACATATGATAGAGAGAAAGATGAAAACAAGTCAATTCACATGCATGAATTGATAAAGTTCTCGTAAAATCTGATTCACCTAAAATTTCAAGTTGACTCAATCTTTTCTTAGGTGAAATTTCAAAACATTTACTTATGTGAGAGTGTATATTCAGACCCCGCAAACGAGACAATATGGTCAGTTCAAATCCCTAATAGGTACGGAGATTACTCCTCGTACCCAATTCCCTCTTAAATATGTAATCAACTAAATAATCAATATATGTACGGGGTGGTGAGGATGAGTTCCCCAACCCGATCCTGCGAAAATATGTATAACCCTTTAATTTTCTGGATGTCCCGTCTCTATTGAGGCGTAAATATCAAGTTCCCTTCATATTCACACCCAACGACACCAATTGGGGAGAGCTTGTGGTGGATTCTTATGGACAAAAAACTCGTATAAGTTATTTTACATGCAAAATATATGTAAAGTAACTCTTTTTATTTTAGTCTACGAGTTAAAAGATGTGTGTATATCCTTAAAGTTTTCAAACTTTTAAGTAGACTAGACTTTAACACATGTTTTAATATACAATAATAAGATTAAAAGTCTCACCGAATCAATATATCAGAAGATGGACAGATATTATAATCAAATTTGGAAATGTCAAATAGGGATTTTTGGGAAGGAAATAGGGAAGAAGGAAAGAAGAAAGAAAGGATAATTCTCTCTTCTCTCCTTCTATTTCTTTGTTTATGATTGTGTTCTTGTTTCTTCCTTTCCTAGTCCTCTTTCTCTTTGTTCCTCAAAATTAACGAAACAACATTAGAGCCTCTCCTATGAACCATAAACACATGCATTGGCTCCTATTTCACCCTCAAAATGTGGACTCCATATACATCAATGGCTTCTCACCCATTTGACCATTTCAAATGTGTTGTATACAGCAAATTTTTGGTGGGAACCGATGTTTTTCTTGGCGGGTGTCCTTAATTAATTATCAGCTCAACTATTTGTCAATTTATACGTGACACGGCAATGACGATGTTTGGTGTTTCTATTGTAAAATTAGTTGTGTTGTGTCATTTTTTTTTGTGCTGTATTCTTGGGAGAAACGAGGTGTAAGCGAACCAAGTCGATTAACGAGGTGTAAACAAACCAAGTCGATTATTAATTTAGTAGGGCCGCTTGTTTGGTAAGAAAAGAGTTTACCTTGAACTAGAATAAACTTATGGAACTTGATTTGAATTTGGTTCAAAAGAAAATAAACAAGTTCGACTTCGTCTCCACTCAATCTGCTTGATTTTTGGTACAAATATTCATTAAAATTTAAAATAAAAGTATAAACATTAGTAATTGCGTAACAATAAGTAATGTCATGATAAAATCAATCTAAAATAGTGCACATCGTAGTTAACATAATGGTTGAAAAACAATTTAGGCAATAGATCAAAAACTACATTATAAACATTAACATAAAGATTAGAACTGGGCTTTGTAGGGTGGTGCCAGGCCCGTGCAATAGTGCAACGCATGGGCGACACCTGAGAACCCAATAGCAAGCTATTATAGTGGGCCCTCCCCCAGTAAAAATATATTTAATACCTTGTGGGCCAATGGCCCACCATCAGATATTAAACCGACGAGAACAGATACTACATTTGATCTTAGCCAGAGGCCGAGAAAGGTATACATTTTAAGAATCTCAGCTTCCTTTTTTTATATATGCACTCCTGCTTTGTTTCTCTTCTCCTAGACGATGTGGGACAAAGGATTTAGCAATTAAGCATCAGAAATTGCCAATTTGCATAGCATTAGGAAGAGGTAAGCACAATAAAGACGGCTGTGGGAAATTGTGGCAGCTTCATGAGATAATTGTTTTTGAATTTTCTCACCTACTTATATGTACATGAGATGTACAAAAAATAGACATTGTGATCAGTATATATATGTTATGAACTTCAAAACCCCCGTTTTGGATTGAATACATGAATAATTGAAATCGTTTCGATTAAATATAAACATGTGATGTTTTTTTGGGTACGTAACAAACTGTGTAAATTTTGAACGACAAAAAAAGGAAAAATGAACACTTGTTTCTTAGGTGTTTGAGAACAAAAGATATACTAGAAGTTTCAAATTTTTTGAAATTATATCAATTTGTGAATCGACACGTACTGTATGTATCTTTAATTTTTCGAAGATCAAAATAGAATTGCATGTTTCATATTTCGCTGCATACATATTATGTATTAGTGTGACAACTTCAACTTCCGCTTTTCCGTTGCAACATGTAAGCAATAGGTTACAATAATATGATGCAAGATGCTAGAAAACTCAGTCGCTACGTCGTCAAATGACGTATCGGTCACTCCCACATTCTGCTTGATGGATAAAATCCTTAGCAGTACTGCCAACGTCGTGAGGACACTACTTTCGTACAACGGGGTTTGTAGTTTTGTTACCAACCATTTGTATTCTATTTATAGTTTCTCTAGCGATCGACTCATTGATTTCGTCAAAACTGTTATTTTCGTCAATCCTTTCATTTCAGACATATTCGTTCATTTCAATCCATACATATCTAAATGGGTGTACTCCTACAAGCTACTGGACAAAATCGACGTTGTAGTTGGGAGGTGAAAAACACTGGGCACTTTTATACCTATTGTTATTCTCCCCGATTTCTCTTATTTCGCCATGTTTCGTCCACATGTATAAGTACTAAAAACCTCGTTCTTCAATAAGTGAGTGCAAATAGTTTTCTATCTACACCATACTGTGGATCATTTGCCATCGCAAATTTCACGAAACTTAACAACCACTTCGTGAACGTATATGATGTTCTCTCCGCTCTCATCCATGAGTTAAATCTACCATAATGACAGAATACAATTTTATATATATTGACAAATTGTTCAGATTACGTTATTACTAGATGATGCGAAACACAAACGAATATTAATTACCACTACTAAACACGATATATTTTATATTGCGAAAAATAATAGTAATACACGACATGCCGTTAGAATAGTCAAACACAGTGAGAATTATTTGTTCGGCAGTAAAAAATACTTTACTTTATTCTATACTCACACAATATGCTAACAAAAATTTCTTACCCAAAAAATCTCTCTCAATTTTCCCACAATATTTTCATCAAAATTTCTACTGCAAAATCCATTCAATCTGGGCACTTATAAACTGTATAAAATGGAGGTTTACGGCAACACACATGAAAACATACACGGCCATAAATCTCAAACGATCATATTATTAAAACGTTTCGAATGTTGCATGCAACAACGCTAACGTTTATGGCCCACTACCATTTTTTTGCAATTAAGGCAGCACACTCAGTGTGCTTCCCTAAGGCACTAAGTGCGCTGCTATAAGCTAAAGCAGCCAACCCAACGCTGCCCTAACAGCGCAGCTGGGCATGCGCGGAACTAACATTAAAGCAGCGCACTTACGTGCTGCCATTACCGAAGGCATCACACATGATCAGTGTTCCAAAAAACGGCCTTGGTGGCCGCCTAGGCGCTATTAGGGGTGTCCGTTGCATTTTTTTCGCTAATCGAGCGGTTCCGAACGTCAACTACGTTCTGGCGATTAGTCAGGCTGAACGGGATGAACGGGCTAGGCGGGTTGGACGTGCTAGGCGGACTGGACGGGCTAGGCGGGCTGGGCGGCCCAATCATAACAAATTTAAAAAAATTTGAAATTATAATATACGTCAACTGTCGGCAGACCTAAAATTCTTCGACTTCTTCACTTCGCCTTTTTCCGTCCGCCATCGTCCACTGCCGACTGCCACCATTGTCGACTGCCACTATCCGCCGTCGACCACCGTATGTTCCATTTTCTTTTTTCAATTTCAGTTTTGTTTTTTATCATCTCCAAACCAATCATTGGTACTCAATGGAAAAAAATAAAATTGAAATTGGGTTTTTGCTCCTCTAGCCTGGTGATTCTCTTAAGATTAGGGACTGTGAGTGTTTGTTTTTTCTTTTTAAAATATAGTTTTTTTCTCCATAATTGATTCAACTAAGGTTTTTTTTTTTTTTAATTTTGTAGTTGTTGAATTTGAAACTTAATTGTTGAATTTTGATTTTTTACCTTGTTGAAATTTGAGCTTGTTTGAAATTTTGAGCTCGCTTATTATTAATTGTGAGATTGTTTATTTTTTATATTTATTTTATATAGTATACTTCATTTTTATATTAAAAATATATAAAAATAATAAAAAAGGGCTAATCCCCGCCTAATCCGATTAATCCCCGATTAATCCTTATGGGGTGTTGTCCGTCTGATTAGCGCCTAGCGTTTTTTTAGAACCTTGCACATGATACATGTGCTGCTACTGTTATGGCAGCACACTTTTTACCTATGCTGCCATTATTGTGGCAGCACCTCTGTGAAATATGCTGCCTTAAAGACAGTTTGTGAAAAGAAATTGTGGTTTTGTTTTCGAAACCTCTAATTTTTCTTTAATTTAGAAAATTAAATTAAAACAGTAATAATTAAACAAGAATTATGCATTCAAATACATCAAATGTTCATATATCAAGATGCATTAGAAAATGTAGGTCTTCAACTACCAGAATACTAAGAACTTACTAAAATGCTAAATGATACGGGGATGGCTACGAGAAATAAGTAGAATGAGATGAGTTTGGAGTTATTTTTGTAGTTTCTTGGGTTTGAAGTTTTCGATCGAAAAAAGTGTAGGAATGGATGAAAAATAGGATATCGTAGAGAATGAGTTTAGGGTTTGAGGAATAAAACCGCCACTTAGCCTGGTATAGACTAAGATAAGATTTAACCACCACTTAGACGGGTATAAGCTAAGATAAGGTTTTTACGCCACACCTAGGATCTTCGGCCTAAGGTAATAAGTAAAATAAGACAAACTTTCAAGCACAAAGCTATCATTTTTATTTTTCAAATCTATTTTTTCTAAGAGCCCAAAGCCCCTTTAAATACATGTAATTAGAAAATAACAACTAGAAACTAGAAAAGAAAATAATAAACTACAAACTAGGATACTAGGAAATAACAATTTGGAAAGTAAATTACTTGGGCTACAAGTCACTTATTCTAGAAACTAAATATTAAGAAATATAAAATAGGCAATTAAAAAAGTGTTGGACTCAAGTGCTTAAATTTCTTAATGCCCCTGCATCAAACCCCCAAAGTTGCGAAAAGAGACTTGTCCTCAAGTCTTTGCCATTGTAAGGACGTAGATCTTTATAATTGAAGGCATAAGACATTTCGCACTCATTTGGACATTCTCCATTGTTCTCGAACAATATCCTCAAGTCTCCACCAACGTCGAAAGAGCGCAAATCTGCTATATTAAATGTTGTCATCAATTGATCTCCAACATCAAACGGACGCCAATCAAATGCATTAAAAATAACTAATTTATATGCACGGAAGTTGACGTATTTCACAAGTTCTTTTTCCTTCCATTTTCACCATCTTTTCTCATTCGCATATGATCATCGTAGGTTTTCTTCGGTGACATGGGAAAGAGAATATAATTTCCTTTATCGTGCACAAGAGAGTATTTGTTGGATACTTCATCATGCTTATCTCCTTGATCGAATTGCCACAATTGTCCATCTCACTTTGGATTTATGTCACATAAAAACGGATCTTCATAATTATGAGTGCTTGACAAACTCAACGCCTGCTCCCTTATTTTTGTCGCAATTTCATCATCGAGCTCTTGTAATATATATGTCTCAAGGTGTTTATTTGTTGGCATCTCCAATTTGTCAGCGAGAGAAATATCACCAACAATAGTGAAAAATTCCCTTTTAACAATAAAGTTGTGTACCTTGTTTTGAACATGACAACCAGTTTCAAAGATGTGTGATTTATTCTTTTCTTGATCTTCTTTCACTTGGATATTCATAGATCTCGATACAATTGATAGCTCTTCTTGAACAATACATGTGTCACATGCATCATATTTTAAAGTTGATTTGAATCCAGCTACCAATTTATCGTCAGCTTTAATAACAGTTTCTTCTCGCGACACCATCGCTCTTTTAATTATGCCTTGATTTTCAGTGTGATTGTTAGGTTTGTGCCCTAGTCCAAAATAATTCTTCAATCTATAATGTAACAGGCATCATTATTCTACATAATAAAAGGCATAATATTACTAATGTGTTGTAGTAATATATCTAATGTGATTTGATCTATGTCATAATGTGTGTAACCACTTATAGTAGAACTATAGATCAGAAAGAGTTGCATTCGATAGAGTCCCTGATCAGCTAAGCTTCTTCTGAAGCGATCAGTATGAGACTAACTCCTTACATGAGCACTCAGGCCAGAAGAGGTTTTCACTACTTCGTTACATTCACTGATGACTTCAGTAGATATGGGTATGTTTATCTTATGAGACATAAATCAGAAACCTTTGACAAGTTCAAAGAGTTCCAGAACGAAGCACATAACCAGCTTGGTAAAAGTATAAAGGCGCTTCGATCTGACCGAGGCGGTGAGTACTTGGACCAAGATTTTCACAGTCATTTAAAGGAGTGTGGGATCATCTCTGAATTGACTCCGCCTGGAACACCTCAAATGAATGGTGTATCCGAACGGAGAAATCGGACCTTGCTTGACATGGTTCGATCAATGATGAGTCAGGCTGACCTCCCTATCTCCTTCTAGGGCTATGCCCTAGAAACGGCCGCATTCATATTGAATCGGGCTCCTACAAAGGTAGTAGAAAGCCCTACATACGAAGTATGGAACGGGAAGAAACCCTTATTAGCTTTCCTTAAGATTTGGCGATGCGAAACTTACGTCAAGCGTCTGCTAGGCGATAAGCTCGAACCCAAATCAGACAAATGTGTCTTTGTGGGGTACCCTAAAGAAACAAGGGGGTACTATTTCTACAAACCCAACGAGAACAAAGTTTTTGTTGCTCGAGGAGGGGTATTTTTGGAAAAGGAATTTATTTCTAAAAGAGCTAGTGGGAGTGTCGTGCATCTTGAAGAAATTCAAGAAGATACGGAACAACCCACTACGCTGAATGTAGAAATACAGGAGCCAGAAGAGGTCATTGATCAAGAACTAATCCCGACACCTATTCCAGATGGTCCAAGAAGGTCTGAGAGATCTCGTCAAGCTCCGATCAGATATGGATTCCTAGCCACTGAAGGAAATGACTTGATGTTGGTGGATCAGGATGATCCAGAAACCTACAGATAAGCTTTGGCCAGTCCAGACTCCGAAAAATGGCAGAACGCCATGAATGAGGAAATGAAATCCATGTCAGATAACCAAGTCTGGAACTTGGTTGATCAAACCCCTGGGATAAAACCCATCGGTTGCAAATGGGTCTATAAAATTAAGACCGACATGAATGGAAAACCTCAGACCTATAAAGCTAGACTGGTTGCGAAAGGTTATCGCCAAATCGAAGGTATCGATTATGACGAGACTTTTTCACCTGTGGCTATGGTCAAGTCTATCCGGATCATTCTAGCCATAGCAGCATACTACGACTATGAGATATGGCAGATGGACGTCAAAACCGCCTTCCTTAACGGGAACTTAAAAGAGGATGTGTATATGACACATCCCGAGGGTTTTGTTGATCCAGAGAATCCCGGAAAGATTTGTAAGCTGCTTAGGTCCATTTATGGATTAAAGCAAGCTTCACGGAGTTGGAACATTCGTTTTGATGAAGCCGTAAGGGAATTCGGTTTTATCAAAAACGAAAGTGAGCCTTGCGTATATAAGAAAGCGAGTGGGAGTAAAATAATATTCCTAGTGCTATATGTCGATGGCATACTGATCATCGGGAATGACATCCCAACCTTGCTTGAAGTTAAAGTTTGGTTAGGGAAATGCTTCTCGATGAAGGACTTAGGTGATGCTGCTTTCATTCTGGGCTTCAAGATCTACAGAGATCGACCCAAGAGAATATTGGGCCTAAGTCAGAGCACTTACATAGATAAGGTGTTGAGAAGATTCTCAATGCTTGATTCTAAGAAGGGATACCTACCCATGCGGCATGACATTAAGCTTAGCAAACAACAGAATCCTAAGACTCCTGATGACCTAAGCAAAATGAGTAAGATCACATATGATTCGGTTGTGGGATCCATCATGTATGCTATGATTTGCACGAGACCGGACGTCTCGTTCGCGTTAAGTTGTACCAGCAGATATCAATCTAACCCAGGCCAGGAGCACTGGACTGCTGTCAAGAGTATCCTAAAGTATCTAAGGAGAACTAAAGACGCATTCCTAGTATATGGTGGGAAGGATGGAGAACTAGCAGTCAAAGGATATGTTGATGCTAGCTTTCAGACATATCCTGATGATTTCAAATCACAAGCAGGATTTGTATTCGTGTTAAATGGCGGAGCATTCAGCTGGAAGAGCTTCAAGGAAGCCACAACTGCCGATTCTACAACAGAGGCTGAGTACATAGCTGCAGCAGAAGCAGCTAAGGAAGTCGTATGGGTTAGAAGCTTTCTAACCGGATTAGATGTAATGCCGCGAGCATCTGATCCGGTAAGCTTGTTGTGTGACAACACTGGGCCATAGCATTAGCTCAAGAGCCTAGATTCCACAACAGAACTAAACACATACAGAGGAAGTATCACATTATCAGAGAATATATTGATAACGGTGATGTGGAGATTGCTTATGTACCGACTGATGACAATGTTGCTGATCCCCTGACAAAGGCTTTACCGCAGCCTAAGCATGAGGCGCACGTGAAGTCTATGGGGGTAGATTGGAACTTATATTGGAACTAAAGGCAAGTGGGAGATTGTTAGGTTTGTGCCCTAGTCCAAAATAATTCTTCAATCTATAATGTAACGGACATCATTATTCTACATAATAAAAGGCATAATATTACTAATGTGTTGTAGTAATATATCTAATGTGATTTGATCTATGTCATAATGTGTGTAACCACTTATAGTAGAACTATAGATCAGAAAGAGTTGCATTCGATAGAGTCCCTGATCAGCTAAGCTTCTTCTGAAGCGATCAGTATGAGACTAACTCCTTGTGATCACGCTCTACTGATCATGGCAAAGACGTGCCAGAGTTATATCATAGATATCATCAGGTCGATGATATCGGACAACCCGATTGTGAGTATGCTGCATAGATCCAGTCATGAGATACTCACATATCGTAACTTGTCATTATATCCTAAGACCAAGGAGTCTTTGTGTACACTATGTAACAAATACCTAAGTTTGACCTAGTCTAACGTTATCTGTAAAAGGGTAACTATAACGGCTTCGATTGGCTTTGGCATTTATTGCACTAGTGAACTCGAAAGGCGTTTAAGGGATTTATCACTCATACTTCGGTATGAGAAAGATATCCGTTTATGCCACTTGATGAGTATGACTGAAGAAAGAGCATGGCCATGCAGGTGATACCTTAGTATCAGTTTTCAGTCATCTCAGATATCAAGAAACAGTGATTGATAAATTAGGATGACCATTCTATACCTATTGATCAATCTGGATATCGGTTTGATAAAAGGACAATGACATGTACGATAACAGGTTAAGTCGAATAATCGATAATCACGAATATTGGATAATCATAATGTCTTGCTAGAGGCCACTTATGATAAAAAGGGTAAAATAGTAATTTTACCAGTCTGCCAATTATTCGTGAGCCTAGATGGTCACACGCATTAAGCACGATACATGACAACAATTATGGATGAGAATTGAGAACAATTCAGTAGTTTTCTGGCCTAAGGTTTTAACCAGACGGTTGAAGAAATCAATTCGAGGAAATTGAGCCGTTTTGTCTAAACCGAAATTAGAACTCAAGTTAACGGGTTTAATTTGGGTTTTAGTTAAACGGGCTTAAAGCCCATTTATGGATTTAAGATAAGAGAGGGAACAAATGCAAATAAGAAAGAAAAAAGGGATAGATAATGCAATTTTAATTTTGAAATTCAATTTAATTTCAAATTAAAATCACATAATATCTTCTCATTATCCTTGATTTTTTCAGCAACTTCCCCCTCCTTTCTCTCTCCCTCATTGCCAAAAACTCTCCCTCTCTCTTCCACCATTGTTGTCTTGTTTTCTCTCAAAAATTCTAGCAAATTTGTGAGTGAAAAATCATTTCGGTTGTGGTGCTTGTGTGGACTTGATAGACAGAACACTACACTTGTGTTTTTGTCGATTACAAGAGGTAAATATCAGATTTATATTTATGTTTATAACATGTTCAAATGACATTAAGATCTAAGCTAGTTTCGATCACCACGGTTACATAAAGTCCGTTGCATGATATTCATCGTTTGGAACCCGTGGTGATCTCTATCAGTGATCTATGCATGTTTCTTTGGTGTGAAACATGTCGGTTCTCAACACGTCAGCCCCCCTCGTAGGATTCAGACTCGATTTGAGACTTTCTTGCAGGATTAAAGAATTCTCTTGATCCACACGTGAATACATGACATCGTTTGCCTTGAATTCAACAATGTTCTCATCATATTTCTCATCGAGCATGTCATCTTCACTTGCCACATTGTCCATCTTCCACGAGTTCTATCACTCCATGATTAGGACACTCAGATGCAATATCCACTAAATCTTGGCAATTAAAATAATTAAGTTTATTTAAAGAGTTTTCAAGATTTACATCATATACTTCACTTTCTACTTTTGGCTTGATAGTTGTACTTGCTTCATATGGTTCTTTTGCCACATAATGCTTGGCTTCAACAAATCTTATAGAAGCATTAATTCTTCTCTGCTTGTTTTGAGTTTCAACTTTTAGTGCATACTTGATCACATCATTCAATGCGTAATAAAGTTTATTTGTTATAATTGACTGAATGCTTCTCAGCTTCTTAGCTTCTCTTACTTCGACTTTCATCATCAAGATCTCAAATATAGTAACATACTCCTCTATGGACATGCTTCCTTGCCTTAACTTCTGTAATTTAATATATACCTCATGTTTGTATGTAGATGGAGAATATTTTCTCGTAAACTCTTTTCTCATCTTATCCCATGTTACGATCTTGACACGACCATATCTTTCTCGTTGTCTTCTGAGGTTGTCCCACCAATCTAAAGCGTGTTTCCTCAATCTTACAGCCACTAGCTTTACTTTCCAATCCTTTGGTGGTTTAGTATAATGAAACACCCTCTCTACGGTGCTCAACCATTCTAGGAATTGATCTTCATTCACGCGGCCTTCAAATTTCGAAATTTTTAGCTTTGGCATGTTAGTGTAGCCAAAGTATTCCTTATCTGGCCTCCTCTCATAGAATTCACGATCTTCATAATGAGTTTAATTTTCTCTAGATTTTTCATGCTCATCATACCTCCTTGTCACACCTCTGTTTGATTAGGCATGGGATTGAAACTTCTCTTCTTGCATGAAATCCCCTTTGAAATAAAATCTTTGACCTTGCCGTGATTCTCTCGCATTACCACTCACATGAATAACCCTTTTGGAATCACTACCGTGCCCTACGTGCTCAAGAATTTCATGAACTTGTAGTTCGAGATAATTAATACGCCTCTGCTCATTAGACAATGATTTACTGTCACCCTCCCCGCCATTAGCAACGCTTGTAGATTTACCACCAGCCATCCAACCAGTGCTCTGATACTACTTGATACGGGGATGGCTACGAGAAATAAGTAGAATGAGATGAGTTTGAAGTTATTTTTGTAGTTTCTTGGGTTTGAAGTTTTCGATCGAAAAAAGTGTAGGAATGGATGAAAAAATAGGATATCGTAGAGAATGGGTTTGGGGTTTGAGGAATAGAACCGCCACTTAGCCGGGTATAAACTAAGATAAGATTTAACCGCCACTTAGCCGGGTATAGGCTAAGATAAGGTTTTTACGCCACACCTAGGATCCTCAGCCTAAGGTAATAAGTAAAATAAGACAAAGTCTCAAGCACAGAGCTATAATTTTTATTCTCTAAAATCTGATTTATCTAAGAGCCCAAAACCCCTTTAAATACATGTAATTAGGAAATAACAACTAGAAACTAGAAAATGAAATAATAAACTAGAAACTATGATACTAGAAAATTAAAAACTAGGAAATAACAATTTGGAAAGTAAATTACTTGGGCTACAAGCCACTTATTCTAGAAACTAAATATTAAGAAATATAAAATAGGCAATTAAAAAGTGTTGGACTCAAGTGCTTAAATTCCTTAATGCCCCTGCATCACTAAATTTAATAATTACCTATTACAAATCATTTCGAATTTGATTAGAAGAGGATGGGTACGAAGGAGGAAGAGGCACCAAGGTCCCGAGCGTAAACATAAACTCCGTGAAATAAGCCATTTGCTTAGTCATTTTCTTCTCGGTCTTGGCATTAGCTTTCTTAAGCTTTACTATTTCTTCAGCAGATGACTCGCAAGTTGGTAGGCATCTACGCTTGGGAGCCCTACGGTCCTTCGGTTCCCGCCAAACCTCACATCCGAACCCCCGAGTATAGGTGCCCGTCATTCGCTTGGGTTCAAGAACTTCGAGATAATTCACTTGGGATTCCTCATACACACAGCTTTCTGAACATTTTATAACAACATAAGTTAGTATGAAAACATTTTAATTTTTAGGGTAAATTCCACATGACCCCCCTTAACTATACGCGTGTCTCGCATGCCCCCCCCCCCCCCCCCCCCCCCCCCCTTCTTAAGTACAAAATCAATCTGTGAGGTGCTTTAACTATCCAAAAATCCCACTTTACCTTTTTTTGTTAACTTTTTTCAAAATTCTGTTAAGTTTTTTGTGGAATGACGAAAATACTCTTGTATCTGAAAAATGAAAATAAATAAATAAAAATGATTTTGAACTTTTTTTTTCTATTTTCTCGCTGTAAAAAATAAATAATAAAAGTAATATTGTAGTATTAATTTTTTATTTTAAAAAATTAATAATAAAAAAAAGATGTTTAAAAGTAACTTTTTATTTTTAAATTTTTTTTGTAAAAAAAACTTTAAAAAAATTATTTTTACTATTATCAAAATTTTATTCTTAATTTTGTACAACGAGAAAATTAGAAAAAAAGTTCAAAATCATTTTTATTTATTTCTTTTAATTTTTCAGATAGAAAGGTATTTTCGTAATTTCACAAAAACTTGACAGAATTTAGAAAAAAATCAGCAAAAAAAGGTAAAGTGAGATTTTTGGATAGTTAAGGCATCTCACAAATTGATTTTATAGTTAAGGGGTGGCATGTGAGACACGCGTATAATTAAGGGGATCATGTGGAATTTACCCTAATATGTACAAAAACTCTAAAATTTTAAAAGTGGTACCCTGAAATAGATGAAAATAATTGATATATGTTATAATATGTATATAGAGCTCAGTGTTATAATATGCACATGTTTGGTACGATGCCGCAAGGCTTCTTGAGGGCATGAATAGCTAGGGGTGAGCACTTTTTACCCAAAATCGAAATAGAACCAGGACACTACTTAGCAGTACTGCCAACGTCGCGACGACACTACTTTCGTACAACGGGGTTTGTAGTTTTGTCACCAACCATTTGTATTCTAGTCATAATTGCTCTAGCGATCGACTTCTTGACTTCGTCAAAACTGTTATTTTTGTCAGTCCTTTCATTTCAGACATCGTCGTTCATTTCAATCTATACATCTCTAAATGGGTGTACTCTTACGAGCTGCTGCACAAAATCGACGTTGTAGTTGGGAGGTAAATGAGTGCAAATAGTTTTCATATTACAGACACACATATTACAACATTTAGAAACGAACACTTGAATCTATCTACACCATATTGTGGATCATTTGCCATCGCAAATTTCACGAAACTTAACAACCACTTCGTGAACGTATATGATGTTCTCTCCACTCTCATCCATGATCAATCCATTTTTTAGTTAAATTTACCATAATGACGGAATACAATTTTTATATATATTGACAAATTGTTCATATTGCGTTACTACTGGATGATGCAAAACACAACGAATATTAATTGCCACTACTAAACACGATAGATTTTATATTGCGAAAAATAATAGTAATACACGACATGTCGTTAGAATAGTCAAACACGGTGGGAATTATTTGTTCGACGGTACAAAATACATTATTCTATACTCACACTATATGCTCACAAAAATTTCTAAGCCAAAAAATCACTCTCAATTTTCCCAAAACATTTTCATCAAAATTTCTAATGCAAAACACTCAAAACTCATTCAGTCTGGGCACTTACAAATTGAGGTTTACGGCAACACACATGAAAACATACACGACCATAAATCTCAAACGGTCATATTATTCAAACATGTTGATTTTCGAATGTTGCATGCTAGAGCAAATGAGTCGATCCCTGTTATGGCACACAACCAATTTTTTGCAATTAAAGCATCGCACATAGTGTGCTTCCCTAACGCACTAAGCAGCCAACCCAATGATGTCCTAACAGCGCAACAGCGCAGCTGGGAACGCGCGGAACTAACAATAAAGCAGCGCACTTACGTGCTGCTATTAATGAAGGTAGCGCACATAATCAGTGTTCATAAAGACGGCCTAGGCGGCCGCCTAGGCGCTTTTAGGGGCGTCTCGGTTCCATTTCCCCAATAAAAGTTACTCAGTCCAGTGTCAATTTCGTAATAATCGAACAAATGAGTGTATTTTGTTGTAATTCTAAACACTGGAAAGCTCTCGACTCTGAAACCAAATCACTATCCTATCATCACTGAGAATTGTTGAGAGCGAAGCGAAGCTTTGAAGAGGACGGTAATGGAGATCTCAATCTCAACATCGTCGTGTTGTTCTGGTTCAAGGTCAGTTCCTTCTCCTACTCCTTCCATTTCCTCTACTTGGCCTGTGGTTCTCCTGAATTTCCCCTCAAGTGTTGTTTCATCGAGAACAAGGAGGTTTCGTTCTGGATCTCAAATTGTTGATCCAATCAACAAGTCTGTTTCTGTAACTGTGGCTATGGCGATGGGTAGAACAAACCAATACAACAGCAGGGACAGGGATATGGGTAGGAGAAGAGAATTGCGTAATAGGGACATGGATATGGGCGTGAGAAGAAAAGAACTGAATATTAAGATTGAGGAGGCTGTAGATTTATTTCATCAGAAACTCAAGGATAGCGAAAACCATCGGCCTAAAGAATTTGCTGAAATATTGAAGTTGATTGCCAGCAAGAAACACTACTCCTTAGTTATATCCTTATATAAAGAGATGAGTGATTCTATAATCAATAGCTTTGTCATGAACATTGTGATTAACTGCTATTGCAAGCTGGGTAAGACTGACGCTGCTCTCGAGTTGTTGAGGGTGATGCAAGAGGGAGAAGGAGCTGAGCCTAATGTTGTTACTTATAATACCTTGATTGGTGGACTTGTTAAATTCGGAAAAATTGATGCTGCGCTTGAGTTGATGGGGGAGATGAAAGAAGAAGAAAGAGTCAAGCCTAATGTTGTTACTTACAATACCTTGATTGATGGACTTTGCAAAGCCGAAAAAATTGATGCTGCTTTTGAGTTGATGAGGGAGATGCAAAAGGTAGAAGGAGTCGAGCCTAATGTTGTTACTTATAGTACCTTGATTGATGGACTTTGTAAAGCCGAAAAAATTGATGGTGCTCTTGAGTTGATGAGGGAGATGCAAGAGGGAGAAAGTGTCGAGCCTAATGTTATTACTTATAGTACCTTGATTGATGGACTTTGCAAAGCCGGAAAAATTGACGTTGCTCTTGAGTTGATGAGAGAGATGGAAGAAGAAGAAGAAGAAAGAGTCAAGCCCAATGTTGTTACATATACTACCTTGATTAATGTACTTTGCAAAAACGGAAAAATTGATGCTGCTCTCGAGTTGATGAAGGAGATGAAAGAGGGAGAAAGTTCCAAGCCTAATGTTGTTACTTATAATTCCTTGATTGATGGACT
Organism: Geranium rotundifolium; assembly: GCA_963920655.1. NCBI lineage: Eukaryota > Viridiplantae > Streptophyta > Magnoliopsida > Geraniales > Geraniaceae > Geranium > Geranium rotundifolium. Next base: position 38,637,189 of record OY987313.1, on the reverse strand, counting down.
TTGCAAAGGCGAAAAAATCGATGCTGCTCTTGAGTTGATGAGGGAGATGAAAGATGGAGAAGGATTCAAGCCTAATGTTATAACTTATACTACCTTGATTGATGGACTTATGAATGCCGGAAAAATTGACGCTGCTCTTGAGTTGATGAGGGAGATGGAAGAAGAAGGAATTGTCGAACCTAATGTTGTTACTTATAGTAGCTTGATTGATGGACTTTGCAAAGCTGAAAAACTTGATGCTGCTCTTGAGTTGATGAGGGAGATGCAAGAGGGAGAAAGAATCAAGCCTAATGTTGTTACTTATAATACCTTGATTGATGGACTTTGTAAATTCGGAAAAATTGATGCTGCTCTTGAGTTGATGAGGGAGATGCAAGAGGGAGAAAGTGTCGAGCCAGATGTTGTTACTTATAATACGATAATTGATGGGTTTTGCAAGACAGGAAACACTACTGCTGCTGTTGAGTTACTGAGGGTGATGGAGGCGGGAACTTGCAAGCCGAACGTGGTTACATATAATACCATAATCAATGGGCTTTGTAAAACAAAGAACATTACTGCTGTCGTTGAGGTGACCATGAAGATGGTAGAGGCCGGTTGCAGACTGGAGACTGTTACTTACAATTCATTTGTCAACATGTTTCACAAAACGGGATACTCTGCTGTTGTTGTTGAGGTGCTGAAGGAGCTGAAAGCATTTACGGGATAATCATAAGAGATGGTTGGTAGAGGTCTAGCAATACGAGTTTAATCGATGAAAAAGAAAATACCATTTTGATGTACCATCACATATTTGTGTTGATGCTGAGAATTGTATATGGACCCTATTGTTGTTATTGTTTCTACATACTCTGGAACTTGATGTCAATCTTGCTGTCTATGAGTTCATTTCCACCCCATTTGTGAGCAGGATTTGTTGATGCATCACAAAATGGAATGCTGCTATAACTTGTAAGGGCCAACTTTGTTTACTGAAAGGGTCATTTGCTTGATACTGTGGGATGGCACAAAAGAATTGTTACTGTGTTGGGCGCTTGTCAGGTGGAGAGGGCAGTTTGGAGACTAATCGAGATTTCTTTGAAAATAAATTAGATTCAACGATTAGTCGGTAATTAACAGAGGTGCCTCTTATTTCACCCTCAAATGTGGACTCCATAAACATCAACGGCTCGTCACCCATTTGACCCTTTCAAATATGTCTGGGCCTTATTAGGCCCATTGGTACTTTCATATATATCAGAATTATGAAATTCAAAGCCTGAAAAACCTATACAAGCATTTTCAATATAGTTGGGACAAAACCACTGACATCTTGGGTTGTAAACGAGTCGAGTTTTTAACGAGTCGTTTGAGCTCGACTCGTTAAATATTCGGTTCGGACTCGTTATAATCGAGCTCGAGCCAAATTCGAGCTCGAGATTAGACTCGTTTAATAAACGAGCCGAGCTCGAGCCTAAACTTTTAAGGCTCGATATGTTTGCGAGCTGGCTCGTTTAATATTTATTGAATTATATATTTATATTAATATATTTATCAAATAGTTATAATAGAATTAGACAAGTCGAGCCAACTTCAAGTTGGCTCATTTATTATTTAATAAATTATTTATCATTTATTTAATTTTTAATTAACATTTGTATTTAAATTTAAGCGAATCAAATCGAGCCGAGTCGAGCTCGTCTACTTTATTTCGAGCCGAACTCGAGCTTAGTTGTATAAACTCGTTCGAGCTTGAGCCGAGCTCGAGCCGAACAAATTTTTCACGAGCCGAGCCGAGCCCTGCCAAAATGAAGCTTGGCTCGGCTCGTTTACACACCTAAACTGACAACTCAAAAAGAAGATTGAAAACACTCAACTTCTGTGTTGTCAATCATAAAAAATGGGGAAATTCCACGTAGCCCACCTGTGAAAGATCACTTTTTCACTTACCACCACCAGAAGATAAAATTGGTCTATGGAGCACATGAAGTTGTCGACTTTTTCACTTAAACATAACAGTATTAACTCAAAAGTGGATGAGGGGTATTTTAGTCTTTTCACTAAATAAAAAATTAATTTGATAATCTAAAAATACAATTTTACCCTCAAATGAATAATAATTATAACTTGTGGATGGAGGGTATTTTTGTCTTTTCATTTACACAATTAAAAATTAAAATAAAATGTGAAATGACAAAAATATCCATGTCTTCAACCTTTGTTCTCTTCTCCACCGTTCTAGCTTCGTCGCCGACGGAGCCGCCTCTGGCAAGGCTCCCCGGCGACAGTCCTCATTGTCATGGGGTCGGGCCGATCGCTCAGAGCTGAGCTTGAGCAGATCGGAGCTCGACTTCCGCCCAGGAGCCGAGCTCGAGCTCCGGCCCTCCTCGACCTCCGCCCACCTCCCACCTCCGCCCAGGAGCCGAGTTCGAGCTCCGATCTGCTCGAGCTCCGGCCCTCCTCGACCTCCGCCCACCTCCGCCTAGAGCCGACACAACCTCCACCCACCTCCACACAGCTCCCTCATCTCCGACCGAGCTCCGACCCTTTGCCTCCCTCCGACCCTCCGTCTCCCTTCCCTCCTTCAGCCCAGCCCCTTCTCGTGCCCAATGGATCGAGCTCCAGCGACGAAACCAAGAAGAGCAGCCCTCTTCCGCCCTCCTCCGACCAGCCCTCCTCCTCTTCCCACAGGGATATTTTTGTCATTTCATCTTTTATTTTAATTTTTTATTTGTTTAAATGAAAAGACAAAAATACCCTCCATCCATCATTTATAATTATTATTCATTTAAGGGTAAAATTGTATTTTCAGATTATCAAATTAATTTTTTATTTGTGTAAATGAAAAGACGAAAATACCCTTCATCCATTAAAGAAATTGAGAATGTAATAGAAGGCATTTTAGACTTTTCACTTTCGAGTTAACACCGTTATGGCTAAGTGCAAAAGTCGACAACTTTAGGTGCTCTATAGACCAATTTTATGTTCTGGTAGTGGTAAGTAAAAAAGTGATCTTTCACATGTGGGCTAAGTGGAATTTTTGTTAAAAAAACCCTCAATCTAGTTGGCAGTTCATTAAGTTTTAGTCCAAGTCCAAATTACAAACAATCAAGTATCAAGGAACTTTCAACCAAAAACAGTATCCAACAAAAAACAGTGAAAGAAACTTCCAACTTCCACTTCATTTCTTCCAGTTCCATTCCAACATCATCCACTCCTTTCCGCAGCCAGCAAATGCTTCACATTTCTTGAAATTGAAACCGTAGCAAATTAAATTGTGAAAAGAAAACAGTGTATAACAACAAAACAATAGCAAATTACAAACTCTGCAATATTGATAGAAAACAGTAGGTATAGTCGCTGAATGTAAATGAATGACCGTTTTCTTCGGTGCGATTTCAGATTTTCTGCACAACTCTAACCATAATAGATGAAAAATAATTAAACATTTCAGGCAATCAATCAAAAAATTGCAATACAAACAAAAAAACATAAAGATTAGAACTGGGCTTTGTAGGGTGGTGCCAGGCCCGTGCAATAGTGCAACGCATGGGCGACACCTGAGAACCCAATAGCAAGCTATTATAGTGGGCCCTCCCCCAGTAAAAATATATTTAATACCTTGTGGGCCAATGGCCCACCATCAGATATTAAACCGACGAGAACAGATACTACATTTGATCTTAGCCAGAGGCCGAGAAAGATATGAATTTTAAGAATCTCAGCTTCCTTTTTTTATATATGCACTCCTGCTTTATTTCTCTTCTCCTAGCCGATGTGGGACAAGGGATTTAGCAATTAAGCATCAGAAATTGCCAATTTGCATAGCATTAGGAAGAGGTAAGCACAATAAAGACGGCTGTGGGAAATTGTGGCAGCTTCATGAGGTAATTGTTTTTGAATTGTCTCATCTCTACTTATGTGTACAAAAATAGACATTGTGATCAGGATGTATTTTATGAACTTCAAAACCGTTTTGGATTAAATACATGAATAATTGAAATCGTTTCGATTAAATATAAACATGTGATGTTTTTTGGGTACGTAACAAACTGTGTGAATTTTAATCTCCATAAAAATGGAGTACGTAGGCCGATAAATGATATTCGGGTTCAAGTCTAAATTAATGTTTTTTTGTTGAGTGTACAACAATAAAAAAAGATGAAAAATGAACGGTTGTTTCTTAGGTGTTTGAGAAAAAAGATACACTAAAAATCTTGAATTTTTTGAAATTATATCAATTTGTGAATCGACACGTACTGTGTGTATCCTTAATTTTTCGAAGACCAAACACACATGATCAAAATAGAATTGCATGTTTTATATTTCGTTGCATACATATTATGTATTATTGTGATCCTTCATTTTAATCTTATTTATACTTATTTTAATTCCAGCTTAATTCAGGTTTCAATCATAACACTAGATCAATACTTTTATCATCCCCCCCTCCCGCTCTCCAAACATCGTATCTACTCAATTGTCTATAGTGCCATAAACAATTGCTGAAGACATTCTGTCAATGAGAGGTACCACAATGTATTCATGGTCACTTGCGAATTTCCAACAACTTCATACTTACTCTCTCCATAGACGTGACAAACTTCATCTTCTAAGAATTCTCCGTAGTACAATACGCAACCGTAGTAACATGCATCGAATTTCACGCACGACATTTCGACAACTTCAACTTCTTGCAACATGTAAGCAATAGGTTGCAACAATGTGCTGGAAAAATCAGCTGATACGGATGTTGGCTATTTTATATGCTGAAAAGATGTCCATCCATATGTCGCGACTTAAGACGCCGATGCTCAAATTAGAAGATGTCTATCCATAAGTCTCGGACATCACGATCTAACATCTCGCTAGAAGACTTTCTGGATTTTCCTTAATTAGAAGATTTTCGAATATCAGAAGGATTCTTTCCGTATCAACTGTGCAGCAACAAAAGAAAACTTGGAAGAGACGTAATCGGCAAGACGCGTACGAGATCTTTTAGAAAACCCTAATTAGATTCTCGTCCATCTTCTACAAATAGATGATCGTTCCATTCGGTAGGAGGTGGTGCTGTGTAGTTATTTCTTAGTCGATAATATACAGAGTTCCCAAGCGTGTTGGACGAGCGTGTTAGGGAGTTGTATGTTGTAGCTAAGAATATAGCTTGTGTGTTCCAAACAAAGAATCGCAGAAATATTGTTTGGATGTTTTGAACGAACCCGCACCAGTGCGCTGTGTGCAAACCTTTGAAGACGACAACAAAGAAGGAGACGGAACTGTGGGATCAGTTCTAAGAGTGGACTTGAGTCGGAGGCTCGGAGACAGGGGGAGACCCTGAGTTAAGGCTTGGATTTGTGTGAAAATCGTAAATCTTTGTATGTGTGATTGATTACATATAGTGGAACTTGTTCACTGGCAGAGTGCCCCCAAACGTAGGTGATATTGCACCGAACTGGGTAACCAACTCATGTGTCATTTACTTTATGTTCGTTATTTTTACCAGCAAGATGTCTCACAGTTAGTCTCGACATTGTGATAGACATCTTGCATCTAACTAGAATTTCATCACTCCCACATTCTGCTTGATGGATAAAATCCTTAGCAGTACTGCCAACGTCGCGACGACACTACTTTCGTACAACGGGGTTTGTAGTTTTGTCACCAACCATTTGTATTCTAGTCATAATTGCTCTAGCGATCGACTCCTTAACTTCGTCAAAACTGTTAATTTTGTCAGTCCTTTCATTTCAGACATCGTCGTTCATTTCAATCTATACATCTCTAAATAGGTGTGTTCCTGTGAGCTGCTGGACAAAATCGACGTTATAGTTGGGAGGTGGAAAACACTAGGCACTTTTATACCTATTGTTATTCTCCTCGATTTCTTTGACTTCGCCATGTTTCGTCCACATGTATAAGTACTAAAAACCTCTTTCTTCAGTAAGTGAATGCACATAGTTTTCATATTACAAACACACATACTACAACATTTAGAACGAACACTTGAATCTATCTACACCATATTGTGGATCATTTGCCATCGCAAATTTCACAAAACTTAACAACCATTTCGTGAACGTATATGATGTTCTCTCCGCTCTCATCCATGATCAATCCATTTCTTAGTTAAATCTACCATAATGACGAAATACAATTTTTATATGTATTGACAAATTATTCAGATTACGTTACTATTGGATGATGCGAAACAGAAACGAATATTAATTGCCACTACTAAACACGATATATTTTATATTGCGAAAAATAATAGTCAAACACGGTGGGAATTATTTGTTCGACAGTAAAAAATACATTATTCTATACTCACACAAGATGCTCACAAAAATTTCTTGCCCAAAAAATCTCTCTCAGTTTTCCCACAACATTTCATCAAAATTTCTACTGCAAAACACTCAAAATCCATTCAATCTGGGCACTTACAGATTGAGGTTTCGACAATACACATGAAAACATACACGGCCATAAACTCAAACGTGTTGATTTTCGAATGTTGCATGCTAGAGCAAATGAGTCGATCCCTGTTATGACACACAACCATTTTTTTGCAATTAAGGCATCGCACATAGTGTGCTTCCCTAACGCACTAAGTGTGCCGCTATAAGCTAAAGCAGCCAACCCAACGCTACCCTAACAGTGCAGCTGGGAACACGCGGAACTAGCAATAAAGCAGCGCACTTACGTGCTGCTATTGGTGAAGGCAGCTCACATAATCAGTGTTCAAAAATACGGCCTAGGCGGTCACCTAGGTGCTTTTAAGGGCGTCTCAGTTGCGTTTTTCGCTGATCGGGCGGTGTCGAAGGACGACTACGTTCTGGCCAATTAGTCGGGCTGAACAGGCTAGGGGGGCTGGACGTGCTAGGCGGACTGGACGGGATAGGCGGGCTGGGCTAGACTGGGCAGCCCAATTACAAAAAAATAAAAAATTGAAATTATAATATATGTCAACTTTCGGCATACATTTTTCAGTTTCTTCACTTCGTCTTTTTCCGTGCGCCATCATCCGCCTTCGATTCCCGCGACCTTTTTCCGCTTTTAAAAAAATATTTTTATCAGATAAATTGTAAAACACTGATTTCAAAATTATTTTTTTCAAAAAAATATATTTAATAAAAAACTACTTTTAACAACATTTTTTATTTTTTATTTTTAATATTTTAAAAAATAATAATATTCAAATCATTTAAAAAAAATAAGTTAAGCAAATGATTTTTTTATTTTTTAAATACAAGGGTATTTTAGTCATTTAAATATTCGAGTTTCAAATTTTACTGAATGACTAAAATACTCTTATATTTAAAAATGAAAAAAAAAAAATTTGTTTAACTTATTTTTTAATGGAATAAATAGTCAAAAACTGATTTGAATATTTTTTTTTTAAAAATAATTTTTAGAAAAAATTTTAAAAATAAAAAATGCTTTTAAAAGGGTCTTTTTATTTTAAATATTTTTTTGAAAAAAATATTATTAAAATCAGTGTTTCATTATTTATTTAATAAAAATATTTTAAAAAAAAAGAATTTCAGAAGATATATTTTTCTAATTTTTAGTTTTTATAATATAATTGTATTTAAGATTTTTTACGTCAAATTTAACTCTGTGATAAATAGTAGTAATATACAACTAAAAATAGTAGATGACCATGCTGACCTATTTCTCCAATAAAAATTACTCGATCCAGTGTCAATTTCGTAATAATCGAACAAATGAGTGTATTTGTTGTAATTCTAAACACTGGAAAGCTCTCGACTCTGAAACCAAATCACTATCCTATCACTGAGAATTGTTGAGAGCGAAGCGAAGCTTTGAAGAAGACGGTAATGAAGATCTCAACATCGTCGTGTTGTTCTGGTTCAAGGTCAGTTCTTTCTCCTACTCCTTCCATTTCCTCTACTTGGCCTGTGGTTCTCGTGAATTTCCCCTCAAGTGTTGTTTCATCGAGAACAAGGAGGTTTAGTTCTGGATCTCAAATTGTTTTTCCAATCAACAAGTCTGTTTCTGTAACTGTGGCTATGGCGATGGGTAGAACAAACCAATACAAAAGCAGGGACAGGGATATGGGTAGGAGAAGAGAATTGCATAATAGGGACATGGATATGGGCGTTAGAAGAAAAGAACTGAATATTAAGATTGAGGAGGCTGTAGATTTATTTCACCAGAAACTCAAGGATAGTGAAAACCATGAGCCTAAAGAATTTGCTGAAATATTGAAGTTGATTGCCAGCAAGAAACACTACTCCTTAGTTATATCCTTATTTAAAGAGATGAGTGATTCTATAATCAATAGCTTTGTCATGAACATTGTGATTAACTGCTATTGCAAGCTGGGTAAGACTGATGCTGCTGTTAAGTTGTTGAGGGTGATGCAAGAGGGAGAAGGAGCTGAGCCTAATGTTGTTACTTATAATACCTTGATTGGTGGACTTGTTAAATTCGGAAAAATTGATGCTGCGCTTGAGTTGATGAGGGAGATGAAAGAAGAAGAAAGAGTCAAGCCTAATGTTGTTACTTACAATACCTTGATTGATGGACTTTGCAAAGCCGAAAAAATTGATGTTGCTTTTGAGTTGATGAGGGAGATGCCAAAGGGAGAAGGAGTCGAGCCTAATGTTGTTACTTATAGTACCATGATTGATGGACTTTCCAAAGCCGGAAAAATTGACGTTGCTCTTGAGTTGATGAGAGAGATGGAAGTAGAAGAAAGAATCAAGGCCGATGTTGTTACTTATACTACCTTGATTAATGGACTTTGCAAAGACGGAAAAATTGACGCTGCTCTCGAGTTGATGAGGGAGATGGAAGAGGGAGAAAGTTCCAAGCCTAATGTTGTTACTTATAGTACCTTGATTGATGGACTTTCCAAAGCCGGAAAAATTGACGTTGCTCTTGAGTTGATGAGAGAGATGGAAGAAAAAAAGAGAGTCAAGCCCGATTTTGGTACTTATACTACCTTGATTAATGTACTTTGCAAAGACGGAAAAATGGACGCTGCTCTCGAGTTGTTGAGGGAGATGAAAGAGGGAGAAACTTCCAAGCCTAATGTTGTTACTTATAATTCCTTGATTGATGGACTTTGCAAAGGCGAAAAATTTGATGCTGCTCTTGAGTTGATGAGGGAGATGAAAGAGGGAGAAAATTCCAAGCCTAATGTTGTTACTTATAATACCTTGATTGATGGACTTTGCAAAGCCGAAAAAATTGATGCCGCTCTTGAGTTGATGAGGGAGAGGCAAGAGGGAGAAAGAATCAAGCTTAATGTTGTTACTTATAATACTTTGATTGATGGACTTTGTAAATTCGAAAAAATTGATGTTGCTCTTGAGTTTATGAGGGAGATGAAAGAAGAAAGAGTCAAGCCTAATGTTGTTACTTATACTACCTTGATTGATGGACTTTGCAAAGACGGAAAAATCGATGCTGCTCTCGAGTTGACGAGGGAGATGAAAGAGGAAGAAAGTTTCAAGCCTAATGTTGTTACTTATAATTTCTTGATTGATGGACTTTGCAAAGGCGAAAAAATTGACGCTGCTCTTGAGTTGATGAGGGAGATGAAAGATGGAGAAGGAGTCGAGCCTAATATTATAACTTATACTACCTTGATTGACGGACTTATTAAAGTCGGAAAAATTGACGTTGCTCTTGAGTTGATGAGGGAGATGGAAGAAGAAGAAAGTGTCGAGCCTAATGTTGTTACTTATAGTAGCTTGATTGATGGATTTTGCAAAGCCGAAAAACTTGATGCTGCTCTTGAGTTGATGAGGGAGATGCAAGAGGGAGAAAGAATCAAGCCTAATGTTGTTACTTGTAATTCCTTGATTGATGGACTTTGCAAGACAGGAAACACTACTGCTGCTGTTGAGTTACTGAAGGTGATGGAGGTGGGAACTTGCAAGCCGAACGTGGTTACTTATAACACCGTGATCAATGAGCTTTGTAAAACAAAGAACATTACTGCTGCCGCTGAGTTGTTAAAGAAGATGGTAGAGGCAGGTTGCAGACCGAACACTTTTATTTACAATTCATTTGTCGACTTGTTTCACAAAACGGGATGCTCTGCTGCTGCTGTTGAGGTGCTGAGGGAGCTGAAAGTATTTACGGGATAATCATAAGAGATGGTTTGAAGCCCGTTAGATGTTTGCAAACACGTCGATGAAAAAGAGGTAAAGCTTATGCCCGTTTAGTGATGTTTCAGTTTGGATATAAGTACATCAGTTTCGATGAAAAATTCCTTGAAACCAGTTGTTATCTTTTAATATATAACGAGTAATAGTAAAAGTTTAAATGTCATTCTTCTTATAGTTACTGGTGTTTCTTAAGTTTTCAATTCAGTTTATATCTAATCATTGCTCCAAACTAAAATACCATTTTGATGTACCATCTTAGATTCATAACCTTAACTTAATTTTGTTGATGCAGAGAACTTTATACACACCCTATTGCTTCTACATACTCTGGAACCTGATATCAATCTCGCTGTCTATGAGTTCATCTTCACCTAGGGTTTGTGGAAGGCTGTAATAATTGTAAGTTTCTTGTGGATTATTATAAGTGTCAACTTTGGATTAATATTGTAAGTTTCTTGTGGTGAATGCAAAGTGAACATTTGTGGCAGATTTCAAAATCTACTTAAGATTTCAAAATCAATTGATGATTCAAAAAAAGCATATAGCTTTTTTGATGATGCAACAGGCTCTCAGCTGCAGCCATGATTTTGCTACTTGTTCAATATTGTTTTGTATACTAGAAATAAGAAGGGGAAATTTCAATTCGCCAAGGTAACCATGCCATTTTTTTTAATTTATTATGGTAAATTATTTTCAGTGTCAATTCACTGCGGAGATGTTTAATCAATCGATACACACTGTTCCTAAGTTAAATTTGATATTAAATGTTCATATTACCCATGTATTAAAAATGTAAGAAATATTGTTTTAATTTTTCTGAAATAAATAATACAAAACTGATTTTTATTTTAATATTTTCTTTTGAAAAAACTTTTTTAAAATTAATATTCAAACCAGTTTTTTTACAAATTATTCCATAAAAAACACTGAAGATATTTATTCCGAGGCTTGTGCTCGGAAAGAAGCGCTTCGCAAAACGGCAGAAGATACTTGAGTTATAATGAGGTTCATATCCAACCAGACGCAAAGCCTGAAACCTGGAAATGCCTCCTTTTAGTGCGACCATGAATTATAGTTTTTCTATCAAATTTGTAATCGGAAGACTTTTTAAATATTATTGTCGGTTGTTTAGATTATATTTTAATATCAATATCATTTTATTTTATTTTAACATAATATTAGATTTTATTTTAATTTAAATTTTTTCTCTACCCAGGATAACATGTATACGGGTGTACAACGTCACTCTGCTTCTACGCCGTTACAATAGTGACGACACTTTCTTGACGTCACACCTATACTATAATGGCGTGCTTGTCCTGACATGTGCGACATCACTATTATAACGACGTACGTGGTTCAATGCGCATTAGTAAATTTGATAGGGCAAGTTTATTTGTTGTTTTTTGAATGAGCATGACTGATCAATATATTTTATACAACAATTATATTTTTCAAAGGCTTGTTTTTTTCTTAGGAGCTTAAGGCGCCTGCTTAAATCGCCTTATGGACAAACCAACATTGTTGTAAATCATGAATAAAATACCTTTCTGACCTGTAACTATGTCTAAGGGGTGAACATTGTTCAAGAAACATACAAGACCCACATCCTTCGGTTCCCCGTTATTAGAACTATAACTAGAACCGTATCGTAAGAAAACAGTCTGATCATAACTTCGTTTCCCTAGTTCGGTTCTCGATTCTAACCGGTTAGTTTTCGATTTTTAATTTACGCTGGGCTGAATTAAACGATTTTGAATCTAATTTATAGTAAAAAAACTTTAAATTTATGATTATAAACAATACTAACGAAACCCGAATGTTAAGATTTAATCATTACGACCCATTCGAAATATAAATTTTGCAAAAAATATAACAATACAATATAAATAACGCATTCTCATTGACAGTACATGTCCCATTAAACCGGCTAACTGTGATTCTTGGTCTATAAAAATTAGAATCAAGTCAAAATCAACCGTTCTTTCGAAATTACAATTAAAACTAAACTATGGTCCATAGTTTTTGTTTTTATCATTCTCAGCTTGGTACTGATTCCAAATCTAAAATGCTCGCCAATAAGTTATACCTGCTTTACACAGCGTCATTTTTGATAGAGTGGTCTTGTGATTTGTTCAATTTGGCATGCGACATTCATGAAATGATTTTGAGAGAATTGGCGGAGAAGTGAACAAAAACAAAGAGAAAAAGACATAAATAGGAAAGTGACAAATTAAGCTATGCAGTGTTTTATTTGACACATTCCATTCCTTTTCCCAAAGCACTCACTCCTTCATTTTTCTTCTCTCTTTCACGTCTCTAATTAATCTCCTCTATTAATTCTTGTTCTTGCTCCTCTTCTTTTTTCAACAAGCAAATCAAAAAATGGCCTTGCAACTTCTGGTTCTCACCATCATGACCATGTTTTCACTTCTTGTGGAGACTTGCCATGGTGGACTCAGAGTTGGGTTCTATGAAGAAACATGCCCTGATTCTGAGTCCATTGTCACTTCGATTGTTAGAGACGCCACTCTCTCAAACCCTAATCTCGCTCCTGTCTTGCTCCGCCTCCATTTCCATGACTGCTTCGTCGAGGTACGTAGGTCTCGCTTTATTTTTTAAGATTCAGATTTATATTGTTGTCGTGACTCGAACTCTTGACCATCGGGTCAATAGTTCAAAATATGTTTCAAATCCGCCTGTTCGTTTGGATTTTCTCTGTGTAGTACATTCATGGTGAGTACAAGTTTAAGTCTGAAAACAAAAAATGTATAGGCTATTGTGTTAGAGCATCACATTGAAAAGACGTGAATCTTGTTACAACTAATATCTCAACTTATGACCAACTTAAGATTTTCAGTAGATTTTTCGAACAAAACAAAACTTTATCGTTTTTCTCACCATTAACTATTCAGTCAGAGTCTCTCCCGTTGGAAAGGAAGAAGTGAATGACGTCACATGCGATAATCTCACTTTCCAACTTGAATTTTTAAGTGAATCAGACTTTAACAACGATCTTATTCAATCACAGGGTTGTGACGGTTCGATCCTGGTTGACAACGGGGAGAGCTCGGAGAGGCACGCCTTCGGGCACCAAGGAGTCGGCGGGTTCGAGGTGATAGAGAGAGCCAAGCGACGGCTAGAAAATGTGTGCCCCGGAGTGGTCTCATGCGCCGACATTGTTGCTCTAGCGGCTAGAGACGCCATAGCAATGGTACCAAAAATAAAATTTTTGGTCCCATATGTTGTTTTTGTTCTTACACATGATCGATGTTTCTTTCTTTGTCTGATCATGACACGTGTGCCATATGCATGCACAGGCCAACGGACCGGCGTACCAGGTTCCGACAGGCCGGAGAGACGGCCGGGTTTCGAACCTCTCTCTGGCCGACGACATGCCCGACGTGGGCGATTCGGTTCAGGTTTTGAAGAACAAGTTCTTGCACAAGGGTCTATCGGACAGAGACCTTGTGCTTCTCAGTGGTATGTTTTTTTTTTGTCTTGGAACATGAATGTTATGTGAGTTCAAGAGTTGGTTGAAACACAACAAGTGATGTGTTCTTGTGAAAAGCTAAATGTGGTGAGGATAGGAATGAAGCTATCACCAAACAAGATGAAAGTAGATGAAACAAGAGAATCAAATTTATTTGAAATAAGATGATAAAATAAGTTTTATTACAAGAATTCGTAATCTCAATTTAAATTATTAAGTTCGTTTTGTTATCATCTCTCTATAAAAGAGACGACATATCTCAAACTCGAAAATAAGTCTAGTTGTTGCTCTTATATAAAAAGCATAAAACTAGAAAAAATGAACTTTTCAAAAAATATTTGTTCGTTTAGTTTAGTCTGAGATATTATTTTCCGTCTAATTTTGAGTTAAAATATAGTAATATCTTTTAAATTAGTCTTGAATTTGGTTTTTGCTCCAGTTTGGTTCTAAATATCCCAATTCATTTTCAATCCAAAAGTATTGAAACTCTCCTAAATTTGGAGGATCAAATTGGAATACTAGAATTAAATATATTGAGATATTTGAGACCAAAACCAATTTAACTAAATTATCCTATTTTAAGTGTGGTCCAAACACTATCCTTTAGAGCCTGTATTGGTCTTGCAAAGAGTGTCATGTGGTTGGATCATCATTTATTCACCTATTTTTTTATGTCTATTTGGTGCAGTGTTAGTGTCACACTTGCTATAAAATCCCATAATCGGTCCAATAATGATCTCTACCTCAAATTAGCAACATTGGTGTTATATTTAATTATTTGCTTGGTTACACTTCACATCACATAGTTGTCGGTGTCAAATTGAATCGAACTGATATCATCGTTCAATTTAATATTAATGCGCTTATAATATTTTTATTTCAGCTGCACATACTATTGGTACCACAGCTTGTTTCTTCATGACCAAGAGACTATACAATTTCTCCCCCGACGGCGGGTCGGATCCATCCATCGACCCGGATTTCCTACTCGAGCTGAAAACAAAGTGCCCCGAAAATGGAGATGTTAACGTGAGACTGGCTATCGATCAAGGGAGCGAGACGTCGTTCGATAATCAGATTCTACAAAACATTAGGAACGGATTCGCAGTGCTCGAATCGGACGCGAGGCTAAACGACGACGTATCGACTAGTGTCATCATCAACTCATACTTTGGCCTGTTGAGCCCTTTGTTTGGTCCATTTTTTGAGAATGATTTTGTGGAAGCTATTGTGAGAATGGGCCAAATCGGTGCCAAGACCGGCTTTGATGGAGAGATTAGGAGTGTTTGCTCTGCTTTCAATTGAATTTGCACATTATTTTTCATGAATGATTTAAATGTAAAATGTAACATCGATCTGGGTCGATGTGTTTCAGCAATAAAGTTATTTGTTTGTGCATTTCGTGCTTGTGCAATATTGAATTCGTATTACTTAGATAAATATTAACATTTTGTTATATACAACATACCAAAAAAAATTAAGGGTCAACTTACGGTGGTCAAGCCGATAAATTTTTCTAGAGTGCCCAAAAATAACTAAACATATCAAATCGAAAAATTCAAATTTGTTCGGTTTAAAAGGGTCAATTTACGGTGGTTAGGGCGAGAAATTTTTCTAGAGCGCCCAAAAATAACTGAACAGATCAATCGAAAAATTCAAATTTGTTCGGTTCAAAACCGAATTGAAATTATGTCAATTTGTTTTTAGTTTATAAAATGATAATCAAAAAAATCAAATCGAACCAAAACCCGATCGATTTGAATATACAGTTCATTTTAAATCATCGATTTTTATAACTTAGGCTTAAAAAAATATTAACGAACAAAAAACAAGTCATAATCAACCAAAAAGATGAGATACGGGTGAAAATCGGTTTAAGTCAATGAATAAGTCAAAACAGTTTAAAAGTGAGAATTTCATAAAATTCGGTTCATAACAAACCAAACAAAAAATCATCATGTTTCAAATGGAATCGAACCGAATTCTACCAGTTCAATTTAAATTCAAATCGACTTAAGACTGAATTATGAACCGCTTAAAGTGTTCGCTCATTTTTTTTAATACATGTCATTTTAATAAGAAAAAGTCAATATAATTGGATGGAAAATATAAGTTATTTGACATGTAACGGATACTATATGTGTCAATAGAGTAGAGCAGAAAATGTTCAAAAATTGTTCTTGATAAATTGACATATCAATATATGTTGAAAAAAATCATTTTCATTCATAATCTTGACATAACTAAAACCTCTTCTTTTGAAAGGAGAGTGTCATTTTCGATATTGACATGATAAGAATCAGATAATTATTACTCACAGTTCTCAAATTTGTGGTCACTACCCAGAAAATGGGCTATTTATAGTCCCATCTAGGGTGGAGCATGCGCGGATTGGGCCATCGGCCCAAATTATTGAACCTACGAGTAGGGGTGGTCCGAACCAGACCCAACGGTTCCAAACTTGAGTCGCACTAGAACACAAACGTAATATTGACATATAAACATCCGAACAAATCTCGTACACACGTTTTCAAATTGAACGGCCAAGATTCTCAAGTGTCATATATGAAAAGTCAACGTAAATAGAATGTTCAGATAGTGATTGTATTGTCGATATACTATGCTAGAAGGATAGTTTCGTATTTATCTTTTTCTTATTGATATGAGAGAAATAATTAATATGCCATTTATACAAATTTCAAAAAAAAAAAACTCAATTATAAGCGTAATCGTCTACAATCATATAGCACCAAGGAAACTTCTATCAACACAAATTAAACGAATCTCAAATATTATATTAAAATTGTGCATAAAATTCTAGCTCAGCCGAAACTTAATCTCTCATGATTCGGTGATAGAACCTTAGATGAGTTGAAGTTTTTTCGAAGATATGATCATGTGGATACAAAATATTGTTCCAACTCAAGTTGGAGATCATGTGTTAATATTTTGTTACAGCTTCATACAAATATGCATTTGTTTCATCAGTCATATATTTGTGTCATGACGATATTGTTTCATCATATGTGGTTTATGTCATGTGTACTTTACCATGTTTCATTCGTGTGTGGTGTTTCATTATGAATGATTTATCATCATTGTTTATTAATATTTTTTTTGTCTAAAAAGATGGTGTATAATGTTGTCATTTGTGCACTGTGTGCACATTTTTTTATTATCATTAAGGATTTATATTTCGAGGACAACGAATCACTTATGAACCATGTCAAGATGATGCTTATCAACCACTAATTACCTATCATTTCCAATTTTACCGACAATATGACTACTGTAGAGTAATATAGTAATGTTTCATTGTACACTGACAATGTGTCATCAGATAATTACTCAGTCTCATCTACTAATTATGTTTTATCAGCCAACATCTTGACAACAACAATGAGAGTTTCATCACCTAATTGTGTTATATCAATACAAGAACATTGTGTTTCATCACCGAATGTCCATCCACCAATTTGATTTGCAGAAGCTTCATTAGAGCATTCTATTATTCTATTATTTCAACGAATAATTTTGTGATGGTATGAACAATAATATAGATTTAGCGATCGACAGTACCTGCTTGCTGGATTAGATCTCTCATTCCACCATTGTATTACTCAAATCTATAACCAAATATGATGAAATATTTATATCCGACTCATCTTCAACATCAACTGAATATTATATCCAACGACGAATGAAACTCACATTCAATTCTTGATGATTGTCCAATGACATAGATTTTTCTGGTTTCAAAATGAATTAGAATCGCGGGTTTCACCTTCATTTATAAGAGAAGATTAATTAGGATTCCTTGATTTTAGGGGATGATTGACACAATCATGATTACAACGACGAATGTGCCCCTCTTGACTCATTTCATTTCAAAATCTGATTGTTTCATTTGTTTTAATATGAACCGTTCGTGCATTTAATTCAAGCGCCTACAACTGTTCTAATGTTTGCAGTTTCAACCCTGTTTGTATTTTAGTTCATCCCTCCAAACTTTGGGCACTGAACCTGAAATTATTATATAAGTGGTTGGTTCGGTTTTAGATCCAGTTTTTCGATTTGATTCCCCAGTTCTATTTATTGGAACCGGCTCTCCAGTGTTGGTTTTTAGTTTCAGGTTTATAATGCCCACCCTTACCTACGACTACGAGGGACCAGATTGAGACTTTTTGACACGATATCAATCATGTATGAATTTAATATGACAAGTTATATTCGAGTTTGAATTCAAACAAACCGGCGGGTTAATCCAACTCGCAGACTGAATGGTGCTTTATCAGTTCTAGACAGTTTTGGCCCATATAAGTCTTTAGCCGAAGAAAGAAAATTAACGGTTAACAATTAAATTCTAAATTCATTCTTATTATCAGGCATTGTTCCACCCGATTTGAATGAATAAATAATTTGATGATCTAAAACAAAAACTAAACAAACATGACCTAAATCAAATCATATAATTATCAAACCCACAATAAACTCAAACTTTAACTATAAATCAAGCACACAATAAAGAATTGTGAGAATAAGTTACAATTCGACATGTTGGGTTTGGGGCGGGTTGAGCATGAGTAACCCAAGGAGTTCAGGATGAGTAACCCATTAACTGGTTCGAATGCTAGTAAATATACTATCTCCTATCCGTCATTCTGTGTTGTAAAAAACGTTAGCTTTAATCTGATGGTGATGATCTTCTGAAGACTAATTGGATCGAGAAATAAATAAGATTAATAAAAAATTATAGAAGGTTAATCGGAGACTTTTATAACATTGCCCTGACCCATTTGAATGGCACCATACTGAGTCTCAGAGCAGCTAGAATTCAGAAAAATTTCCTTTTGAGGATCAAACATGAAGATTCTCAAACACAATCACCAAGAAAATTTGACAGATTCAACGATAAAAAATAGGGTTTTTTTCCACGTACCTCAATCAAGAGCACCATCTAAGACACATTTCAGCGACCGATCGTGCTCGACGAAGAAACGAAATCGCCTGCAAATCAGAAAAAGGAGAAAAACCCTAAACACTGAGATGACCAAACCCAATTGGAGCGCAATTAGGGTGAAATTGAAATAACCGATTCGCGTCGATGAGCAAAAACGAAGATTAACGAGAAAACGAACCTATTGAAGATCGATCTGCGAGCGAGAATCGATGCTCTGAAGAGTGAAGAGTTTGAGAATTGGGGAAGAAAGTGACACAGAGGCGCGAAGTAGGAGGATATTCGAAATTTATTTATTTATTTATGTCAGCTAAAGTTCTACACGTGTCAAGTTATGATTGGTTTAATTTATGACATGGATTGGTGACGTGGATGGACCAGCCTCTCTTCTATAGAAGAAAGGCGTAGTCTTTTCAACTCTCTCTCTCTCTGGGTTTTAGGGTTTGTTCACAGCAACGCGAGCAAGAGCAACCCAATCCACTGGTACGCTCAAAATCGCCACTTTTCTCGATTTCTTGTACTTTTAGCTGTTTAATTTCGTATATTGGGTCTCTGATTCTTGATTGCGTAAAGCTTCGCTGGTCTCCCGTTTTTTTTCCTTTTCCAGATCTATAGATTGATGTTTTGTTTTTGTGAACTTAATTGTTGTTTTAGGTGTGAGAGGTTTTGTATGTGTTGTTGAGACCGTTAATTTGGTGCTAGCTGTGGATGATTTTAAGTTGGTAGAATTAGTTTTGACAGATGGGGATTAGGGTTTATGGAAAGAGTTAAAATTGATGGTTCTGTTGTTGAATTGATGCTCAGTCACTGCTTATGTGTACTGATTGGTTGGTCATTCTTTACAATTGATGCTTATCGGGTTCTCTGTTCTGATAAATATCTTTGCTTTGCCGGATTTGGTGTATGTTCTGATGCTTTGATGATAAAAAATTAGAATTTTAGGGCACTGCTTTTATATTTGATCATGATTCATGCATGAATGATGTAGTTTGGAACTTAGGAGTAGAATATGGCTAGGAGGTGTGAACTTTGTGTAAAGTAAGTTCCTTGATGTGCTAGAAGCTATGTTATGTAGTTCTAATGGGTTCTTATCTGTTAGGTCGTGATTAGCTAACATTCTCCGATTAATGGATATCAACTCTAACATTTGTGATGCATGAGCTGAATGGGAAACCATAATGTTTCACATACACTAGGAAGAACACTATTATTTTGATGGTCTTGATTTTAGAGGGGTTCAATGCATTTTGTTACGTTGATGCAATTTTGTTTAACAGTTGAATTTTCTTTACTGTGATATCAAAATCAGTGAAAGAAGAATGTCAGATGAGGTGGAATACCGTTGCTTTATAGGTGGCCTTTCGTGGTCTACATCTGATAGGG
The DNA here is from genome assembly GCA_963920655.1 of Geranium rotundifolium. Classification (NCBI taxonomy): domain Eukaryota; kingdom Viridiplantae; phylum Streptophyta; class Magnoliopsida; order Geraniales; family Geraniaceae; genus Geranium; species Geranium rotundifolium. Next base: position 38,617,235 of record OY987313.1, on the reverse strand, counting down.
TTCTGGAAGATGCATTTGAAAAGTTTGGCGGTCTTGTTGATGCTAAGGTAACTAAAGTCTACTTATGATTTCTGATGTTTGGTTGTACGCATTGTTCTTTGTTTACTTCAGACTTAGTGTGTCTGAAGTTTGTGTAGTACCATGCAATTGTATATCTTCAAGCAAACTGATCAGTTGCTATCTGGATTACTTTTTATGCAAGTTTTGCTGTTTTCACACCTAAGTTTATTCCCGAAAAAAACCTTTTGTCTTTGAGGCAATGCCTTTCCGTTTGGTTCCTGAAGTCATGAACGAGGGTACTGTTAAGCATTTATTATATCTATTGTACATATTGTGTAACTGTTGTGTTCTAAGAAGCGTGCTTGATGAGTATAGAAACCCTTTCAATTAAGCATATATTATATCTATTGCACTTATTGTGCGTAACTGTTGTGTTCTAAGAGGTGTGCTTGATGAGTATTAAACCCTTTTAATTGTACTAAACATATAAAATAAGAAAGTTTACTTTTTGAATGCCAAACTCTGAATTGTGTGAGTTCAGTCCTATGTGATTATGTCAGTGTTTTCATGGCCCAAATATTTTGTTTGATACAGGTGGTTGTTGATAAGTTCTCTGGACGCTCACGTGGGTTTGGTTTCGTCACTTTCAACGATAAGCAAGCAATGGAAGATGCTATTGAGAAAATGAATGGAATCGATTTAGATGGGAGGAATATTACTGTTGATAAAGCACAGCCCCAGGGAAGAGACGGTGATGGTGGCCGTGACCGTGGTGGTCGTGACCGAGGCCGTGACTTCGGAGGTGGTGGTGGAGGACGCGGAGGAGGTGGAGATTGCTTCAAGTGTGGGAAGCCCGGACATTTTGCTAGGGAGTGCCCTGATGAAGGGTCAAGAGGTGGTGGAAGGTATGGTGGTGGTGGAAGGGATGGTGGAAGGGATGACAGGTATGGAGGTGGAGGAGGAGGCGGCAGCCGTCACGGTCCTGATCGGAGCGGAGATAGGTCAAGTGGGCGCAGCAGGGACTCTGGTGGTCACAGAGACAGGGACAGAGACTCGGGATCTGATCGATATAGTCGTGACCGATCTGGACCATATGAGCGCCGGAGTAGTGGAGGAGGATCCCGCTCTTGATAGTCAACTTTTCCAGTTGTGGTATGCATTATAATACTAAAACTCTTGGATATTTCTTCACAGGTCAATACTATAGTACTAATGGAACTATGTATTATTGGACATTGCAGTTGTGAGGAGCTGGAGCTGTTGTTGCGATGGGGATGGGAAAAAGCGTATGAAGTTTCTTTTTACAGAATGTGTTCTCTTTAGTCATTTTTCATGGTGGATGATGAACTAGGACCGTGTTTTGTGTTCCAAAAACGATCACTTTGCTTGACATCATGCACATTCGGATATGGTCTTGTGCACTTTGAATGCCATTATTGTTGCTACTTGCTCTTGCTGGGTTTCTTGTGACTATTCATGGAAGTTGTTTTTTCGTATGAGTGGTTCTTGGATAAATGATCTTACGTATGGGGAAGTGGAAGCTGTTCTAAAATGTAAAACTTGCCTTTTGGGATACCCTATTTTCAGTGTCTGGTAAATTTTCTTCATACACTACTTGGCTGTAGTTTATAATTTCCTATATTAATCTTGTTACCCTTTTGGCAGGACAATCCATTTCTCATGGTTGGAGTTTGGAATTGCTTGCTTCTATGGGTCCTCTTGTTTCTAATGTCAACTGGTCAAGTTTAGTGATTTCGTCAGATCGGGGATACTGGGTTCTTGTCGGGTTCAAAACATTCTCTCTTTAAGGATGTCATCAGGATGGTTTGGGGCGGGTTTAGTGATCCCTGTCTCTTACCCTACCGGATTAGGGATAATGGGTCTCTGACGGGGCTCGGGAGTTTTTGTCATCCCAAAATGATCCAAAACATAGGAGATAATGATTCTTGGTACAGCATTAGATAAATTTTGCATCAGTTTGTTTTAGATGATGGAACTTTTATTTGTTTCCATGTTGAGATTATATTCTTCATTATAATGTGTCATATTGATTCTTCATATCCATTAGACATGTAGCTTTTGCATCTTCATTATGCATGAATTGTTATATCATCTTTAACAGATTCAGATATGGCTTACAACAACTTTAGGTTGACATGTTATTCTATGAGCATATTATATCTAAATGACATGTTATTCTGAAAATAGATCAAATTCATATCTTTGTGTATTATTTTTGTTTGAAAAAGATATTCAAAATGTTTACCTTGTAGATTGAGATCAAACACGACAGGACTGCTTGCTAGGATGACAAAATAATTCAAACCTGATAGGCGGGACGAGTTGTACAAAAATGGAGTTTCAGGGCGGGTTTATGGAATTCTCCATACCTACCTGAAGCAGGAAATGGGACGGGGATTTTGTTTTTCAGGGAACGGGGCACTAGGGTGATTATCAGGGCAGGGTCGAGAAATGCATAGCCCGCTTCATTCTTACTGCATTGTCATTCCTACTGCTCACAAATGAATGAAATTGACCTTTTAGCTCTAAGTTGAAACTATTAACATTTTATATATGAAATCCGAATAGATACTTTAGATCATATACATATAAATTGTTCGTATAGATGACAAGGCGATTTTTTTTTTGAGAAAAGGCGATTTTTTTTTTGTTTTTTTGAAAGGATGACAATGAAGCTGGAATAGTGATAGCAAATAGTCGGAAGTGAAGCTCAAATCCATGTTATTGCATCAACAGATTACCATTTCCAAGGCAAAAACACACAACAACAAAACTGCTCTCTTACTAAAAATCGGTGGACTTCATGCAATAAACATGAACTCGTAGATTTCAATTCCCATACGGGCGATATTTGTTATATTCCCATAACAGAAACAAACCTCAATATTTAACACCGTCTCTCCTCAAGACATGTCAAAAGCAGTGATCTTCATATAATAAATATAGAGTCGTCCGATTCCAATTCTAATATAAACGATATTGCTATTTAGATTATTACCAATAGTAACAAAACTGCTCACATCATCCCAAGTCCTTTAGACCCAATCAACCTAGTGAGGCCAAAAGTGAGAGCCATAGCCAACCACCCCCCAACCACCACCCTCCCGGCGGACCTCACCACCGAACACCCCCCGAGAGCCGCCCCTAACCACCCGAACCCTCCTAAAGCCAAGCTCGCCACCCCGAGCACCACCCCAATCCTCACCCAATACTCACTCACAAACCCCGCCGCGAGCAGGGGCAACACCGCCCCCACCGCGAACGCCAGCGCCGACGCCACAGCCGCCTGCGCCGGCCTCGGCAGCTTACCCTTCGCCGCCTCCCCGCTCCTCCGCATTTGGGCCACCTCCACGTCCAGCTGCGTGTGCACCGACACGTACTCACCTACAAACAACATTGTAACAAATGTCAGGTGCGCACCAGTCTGGCGGAAATGACCTTCTTGAGACTAATCAGAAATAAGTGAAGATCGTAGAAAATAAATCAGATTAAAAATTTTAATTGGAGATTAATCATATTAAAAGATTGATTGGAGACTAGTGGAGGGTTGTAGATTAAATCAAATTAATTGAATATTAGTTGAGGACTAGTCAGACAAGTTGGAGATTCTTATAATACTCACCTATAGCCATGCTGCACGCGCCCGCCACGAGGCCCGCGAAGCCTGCCAGCAGCATGGCCCTGACGTCCTGCCTGACGGCGCCCACGCCGAGAATGAGCGACGAGACGGAGACAAGCCCGTCGTTGGCGCCGAGGACGGCGGCGCGGAGCCACTGGGCCCGTTGAGAGTAGTCTTCTGAATCTTGGCCCTTCTCGACGTCCATGTTGCTGTGGACGGGGGTTTCGGTGTGAGCGGCCATTGGAAATGGACTTCTTGATCTTGATCTCGAGAGTAGTGAGGTTCAATTATATAGAGGAAGAGATCGATTCGATTCGAGAGGGTCGTGAGTTTTGGGTAAATGGAGATGCAACAAACCGCATATTCATATATACTCTCTTGTTTCTTGCTTTTGAAATGTTATGTTAAATGCATGTTTGTTCCTTTTACAGGGAACCATGTGAAAATGACAAGAAAAACAAAATGTGATCTACGTTGTGACATTTCTCAAGGAGAGCGAGGTGTACTTGCTTGTTACGTGACAAAAAAAGTACTGTGAATTTTATTGGATCATCCACCATTATTAATTATGACTAAAAATATTAAATCAATAAAAAAAAGTCAAATAATAAGTTAAAATTAATTTAAAGTGTGAGAATTTCATGAAAATTGGCTCAAAGAAAATTCAAGCGAAAACTGATACGGCAGGATAGCCTATCGATTCTATCGGCTCGTTTTCGATTTTTATTTTCATGAATTCGAATTGATTGGTTCGGTTAGAATACTGAACCAACTCTAAACCTAACCGTGAACAAACCTAAAATATACCCTTAAAATTAAGAATCAATTTTTTTATATAAAAACAAGTTCTAGTCAGACAATAATTTTTTTTTGTAAAAAACTTCAAAATGTTATATATTTTCTGAATAAATCTTAATTCTTAATTTCATATAGTTTCTTCCGTGTTGTAAAAGAAAAAGAAGTTCACAATATATCTCGTACATTTTTTATCTATTCAAACAAAAAGAATTATATACACTGATAAATTTTACAACTAAACCCCCCAAAAATTTATCAGTTACATTTTAGATGATACTTGTCAATGTTGTTCATGTTTTGAACTGAACAATGATTGTTATGTATCACTCAACTTGTGACTCTAACTTTCTTTTTCTGCTTCACATGAATCACAAACATAAATATACACCAATTTACATATAAGTTAAGAAAAATTGCAAAAAGTCTCCTTATAAAAATTTGTTTTTGCAAAAACTCTCTATTCACTATATTTTTGCAAGAACTCTCCATCATTTCTTTTTAAATTTGCACGATCTGTGCAAATTCGTGGAAATTAACGTAAATGTCACTTAAGTGTTGGACGTTTGAGTTTGCACGTTTAGGGGTAGGCATGGGGTCTAGAACCGGAACAAACCGGTCAAAAATCGGTCCGGACCGAATTCCTTGGTTCCCCATTTTAAGAATTATAACCGAAACCGTTACCTGTGATTTTCAATTCTCCGGTCCCAGTTCCAGTTCGGTTCGGAGTTGGTCCCCGACTCCTTTGCAGAATTGCACACCTCTAAACATATTTGAATTAACATTTAGGTGAATATAAATGAGGAAAGATTTTGCAAGAGAATACACTGAAGGAAAAATTTGTAAAAAAAAACATAATTATAAGAGACTTTTTTGCAATTTTTCCGGTAAGTTACAAATAACCATAACAAGTTAGCAATATTTTCTCGAGAAAATTTGTTACTTTTTTTTATCAACAAATCAAGATTTGTTACTTTCGATCCCACTATACATTAATTGATTCCGAGATAGCATATATGTGGAATGTTCTTGTGCACTAACTATAACATGAAACTCCGAATAGATGACCATTAATATTGGGAATAAACAACAATGGTGTGAGTGTGGATTCCACACCAAAAACACGCTCCGATTTCCAAATTATACAACAAAATCTTTGCTTTTTTGACAAGATTTGAGCATTTGTGTATAAATAAATCGGAATGAGTGTGCACTCCACGCGAAAGCTTGATTATTTTAATGAAAATGATGGCGTTTTCGGTCTTCTATGCAATTCTTAACAACCCATTAGAGGCTAATTTCAGGTTATGTTCAGTTTATGCTAATTAGTGGTTTGGTCCTTTGATTCTGGCTGCTATTGCTTTCTTAATTCAGGGTTTTTAATGTTTTAATTTCAATTGTACCAAGTTGATTTTAAGAAACTTGATGGTTTGATTTGAGTCTAGTTTATCTTTTATTCATTCTATCACGAGTCACGTTTATTATTATTTTATTGTGACGAATAAAATAATTACGATATATACATATTTTAACGAAAAACGAATTTTATTAATTAAATAGCAACTAACGCAGCATCAAGCCGCATAACTGAAGTTACACATGATGGGATAGTCCCCTCACCATAATCCCAGCTACTATTAGTTAAAACAAACATGACCAATTCGTGAGCCATTTGATTACGATGAAAACAAAGAACAAAAGTTATGATAATGGATAGTACGCAACACCGTTCGCTAATGATTTCTCCAAAGTTGTTCAGTTCAGCCCGTTTACCATCATGTAGAGCCACGACCTCCAACTCATACGGATGGAGATTCCCCGTGATCTTGCTACGGAATGTTTGACCCATGCATCTCTGATAACCCCGAAGACCAGTCAACTCAAACCGATTAGCATCATGCAGAGCCACGACCTCCGACTCATACGGATGGAGAAACCCCGTGATCTTGCTGTAGACCGAATTAAACCAGCTTCCTCGATCAACCCTGCGAACAATATGGGCATCACGAAATTTAAATCCTTCCAGTTCATTGGGTTTAACCGGATCAACCCATCAACACCAAGGACCTCCCGTTTTCTTCCAGTACCAATCACAATAAGATACATATTGAATTTTGAGCAAGCCGAGACCCCCTAGTTCGGTATGCTTGCATGAGTCTGCCCACCGACGCCAGATAACTCCGGTTCCCCCCAGTACCGGCCTACCAACCAACCAAAAGCAAAACCCCCCCAGCCCTCCAAGCTCCGTCATCGCAACCCAAGCGCGACCCATCTGCAACTCCAGCCTCACCCGTCTCAGCTCATCCGCAAACCACCTAACCTCGCCTCCATCAAAACCCGATCTACCACCCGACCATGCCTCCATCAGACCCAGATCTACCTCCACAGGAGCTCTGATTCTACGCCGCACCACGCTGACGTCCCCGCCAGTACCACGCAGACGTCGACACCCGTAGAAGATCGGCGCCGCGAGACTTCGCCCAATTATGAGAAACAAACCCTAAAAATAGGGTACATGCCGTAATAAACGAGAACCATTGATTAGGATAAATAACTACGACATTACATTGGTAATATCAATAATTTAGACCCTAAATTTAAATGGGAATAATATTTTAATAAAACATATATTATTTAAGGTAATTGTTGCTAGTTACACTTATTCAAACAAAATTTTCATCTCAGTATATATATTCTATTTTTTTTTCAAATTTCATCTGTCACCAAAACCAAACAATTTATCACCTTTTGACATTACGTAACAAATTTTTGTTAAATGCCAATTTTTTGTTTAAAGATTAGGGATATATTAGTCTTTTTGCTTAAAAAATTAAAATGAAAGAGGTGCAGGTGATGGAGAAAGAGAGATTTAAAAACGAAAGAGTGGCAAAATCAAGATTTCACATAAAATGATAAATTGTTTGGTTTAAGTGACCTACGAAATTAAAAACAAAACCTTCAAATATACTTAGATGAAAGACAAGTTTAAACAAGCGTGCCTCAGTGCCCTTACCTTTACTATTCATAAATTCTGTAAGATCGATTTATTTCATATAAATCTGTAAGTACGAGTTGATCCGTGGTTATATATTCTTTGGCCTAACAGTGAATATAGTATATGATGCTTTGTGTTTTGTAAAGAATCATGTGATTTATAGCTTGGACGTGATTGATTTTATGAGAACAAATTCTGCAATTTTTTGTGCCACATAGAAGGAGAAGCTTTCTATTTAAGTTGTGTAAATAGCATGTGTTGGGTGGTTTCAGGGCCTAACAAGCTATTATAATCTGATTAATGTGCAGCAACATTTCTTTCTCTTTACAGCATGGCCCAAAATCAACTTATTGCAGGATATATGAATAATTAAAGCACTTGACTAATTAAGGGATTGAACTACTAAATGGATACATATAGGCGAAATAGTATGCAAACTGGGTAAAAATACGAACCGTTTGAAGTGGTAGAAAATTAGTGTGAACTGATAGAAACATATAGATATGGTAGAAACACGGAAATGACCGTGGTGTAAATTCGTTCCCACGTGTCGCGCGCTGGTATAAATCTCGCTAGATGAACGGCTTCAGTGCAGTTGAGACGATCCGTATTTATGCACAGTTCGCACTGAAATACAATCAGTGAGAACCAGCTGCTTGCATGTGTTTCCATTATTATATCATGTATTTTCATGAACCAGGCGGTCGGTGTTTCCATTATTATGACATGTATTTCTATAACATCTAAATTGGGGTTCATGCTCAACCTTATTGGTGAAATATATACCTTACAAATGAAGAGGGTCCCGACCGTACCGAAGGGGTTGAGTTATTGGCCCTCTCGTTACACCCATCCCCAACAGGGTTCATCGAGAGAATGGTGTAACGAGAGGTCCCCGGGTGTAACGAGTATTTTTCTATAGGAAATCAATGAACCATTTCAAGAAATGGTGTAACGAAGGGTTCTCGCGTGTAATGAGGAGTTTTAACGGGTTATGAAAATACATGTCATAATAATGGATACACTTAGTTGACTGTTTTATGAAAATACATAACATAACAATGTGAACATGTACGCATGTGTCGTCATTAGTTGGTTCGCACCCGATCACACTTGTATATAATGAACAGTTTTGTTCCAATAGGCCACCGTGTGGCTTGAAGCCGAAGCTTCCTTAGGAAAGGTTATGGAAAATCATTTTGGTAGGATAGAAAATGATGTGATTATTTACAAAATAATAATTTAATTACCGGTTACATGGTCTTGAACATTATATTTTTTGAAGTCTATAAATTTATTATTAGTAATAACTAAAATACTATTTTTAGAGTCTCTTATCTCAATAACTTAGTGATCTTACAATCTCTCTTTCAACAACATTAATTGAAGACTTATACAAGTTGATCTCATAACTTATTTATTTAGCAAATGTAATATGTATATAAAAGTACTATCAATAATATAGATACAAAATTTTCAATCTCAATATTTATGATTCTCTGTTATGGCATATATGTTAATTATGTTTTCATGAATACAGTAAATGGAGTCAGACGACTAATCGATAAATATGATATCACATTGAAAATTGATTTATTTTAAGAAAATTCAAATTTATAAGACAATTACCAAATTCTTATACTATTAATCTTTTCAGGATGTTGTTAATAATGGTATGATTGAGCCAATTTTTTTCTTTGCATTCCTTGAATTGTAAATAAATATGATTAGACCATGTTATTGATCTCAATCTTATACTAAGAAAACAATTGATTATGTAGTTTCTAGCGTCAATCTGATTGATATTCAATCGTATTTGATGAGTTTTTTCAGGGAGAAAATACAAATATTATTAAGCAATTAATTCAGCATCACGTCGAACCGTTAAAGTAACAGATAGTGAGACATATCCCGCATCGTGATCCCAACTACTGTTAGTTAAAGCGTACATGACTAATTTATGAGTCATAAAATTACGAGAGCGACGATCAAAATAAATGATAACACATGTCCTAGAAAGTGGACAATGCGCAACTCATATTACTAATAAGACCTCCAAATATGTTCAACTCGATCAGTTTATCATCATTTAAACCCACGGCATCCGCATACAAACAGGGAGATAAGTTCTCTAGTTTTAAATTAAATTCATGTTTCTCTACTATTATTTAAATCAAATAATTATAGCATACAATTTTTTTTAAACCCTTATAGCATACAAATTAATCACACACTCATAAATAAACTCGCATACATAATTCAACACGCATGAAATCACTAATCTTTGGAAGTATTACATAATCGATATAATAAGTAACATGTTACTGACTTCAATTCTCACATTTTAACGAGAAAGGAAATTATATTTTCTAACCATGCCTTGGCAACAAGTTTATCAAACTCATCATCGATTTATAGAAATTACATTATTATTATTCAAATTAAACTAACACGTCAACTCAAAATTAAATACGTAATATAAGTACCAGACGCATGTCAAACCAGTTTACAGGATAAATAAACACATGAACATAGCTAATGCAATCAGCAGCCCGTCACTAGTTGTCGTTGCCAATACGTCACGTCACTGATTCCAGTCTCCACACTTAAAAACACGACGCGAGAAAGTAAAATTACATTTCTAACCCAGCCTTGCCCACAAGTTTAGTAAACCCAAAAGTGATCCCAATAGCCACCCAACCCCCCAAAACCACCCTCCCACAAGACCTCCCCTTACCGGTCCTCCCCACCACCGCACCCACCACCCCAAACACCACCAACGCCAACGTCGCCGCGGCCACCACCACCGAAACCCTAACCCTATAGTCCCCGATAAATAGGGCCGCCATCATGGGCACCACCGCCCCGACCGCGAACGCCACGGCCGAGGCCAGGGCGGCCCGCCAGGGGCTCGGGAGCCCCTCGCCCGGGCCCGCATTGGGCCCGCGCCTCTCGAGGTGGGCCAGCTCTATGTCCAATTGGGTGTGCACCGACACGTACTCTCCGATCGCCATGCTGCACGCGCCGGCGACGAGGCCCGCGAAGCCGGCGAGGAGCATGGTCTTCAGGTCGTCGCCGATGGCTCCGACGCCCATCATTATGGACGTGACCGTGACTAGGCCGTCGGTGGCGCCCAAAACGGCGGCGCGGAGCCATTGGGACCGGTCGGAGTAATCGAACTCGTCGTGATTATCGTTGTTAAGGGCTGCCATTAATGACTTAGAGAAAAATGTTAAAAAAATTTGGGTGTTGTAAATGATGATGTGTTGTGAATTGTGATTAATGAAGAGAAGGTGTGTTTTTGGTGAAGGACATGTGACCCCTGTTAAGGGTATTTATAGAGGGAAAATGATGAATTGAAGGATACAACAAATGTATTATTTATTGAAAAATACTATGCCCCCTACATTACGTGGTAGTATTTTTTATTCATAAGTTTTTTCAATTATTATGATATTACGAACGTAACAATATTTTATTTTTATTCTTTTAATTTTAGTTGCCTAGAAATGATAATATGGTTGGTTCGGTGATTATGTTCCAGCCCGTCAGATTGAAGATATCAAATTTTCGTTCAGCTTAATTTATTTTGTGACGGGATATCGAGTGCATACAGTACTGATTCATGTCCTCTACCATGCAGGGTCAGAAATATCATGTCCATATCGAGTTTGAGGATACTGAGTATCCAAAGTGTTAAAAAGCATTTTCTCTCTGTAGGGATGAAAGTGTGACGGGTTTGAGGCGAGTATAATAATATTCTCCCATACTGATCCATCGGGTTGAAAATATCATAACCCCGACGAGTATTGTTTTTACACCAAACCAAATCATCATTTCATCCTACCAAATAAATTGAGATAGACAATCTTCACACCCGTAAATATATTGTTGTGCCACAAACGCACAAAGGCGGAGCCAATAAATAGGACACCAAATAAACATAATAATAATAGATTTAATCTCGAGACTGAAATCAAGTTCTTTTATGACATTTGACATTTGTTTTTCATGAATATTTACCTTTTATAAGATGGTTATTTTCGGTTCTAGTATATACTATTTAGATTAGAACATAACATGAATAATATTTTTTTATTACTACACTCGTCATCTAGGATATATTATATATACAACATTCACTGCTTTGCAAAATTGCAACCAAACCCACCTCCTATATTCAATTTGCTTAATTAATATATTTTAGCACTAATCATCCCAACTTTGAGATTTGTGGTTGGATTGCTGAATAGGATTGGCACCAAATTAGAGAATGGTAATCATGATTAGTGACAAATATTAATAAACTAATCGAGAGAGTGTGCCATCCACACGACTATTTAATTTTTTGGGCCTCATAATTAATTAATTAATATAAAGAAATGGAGTGTGCTCTACACAAGAAAGCCACCACCACTACCATGCTTTACCAAACTCTATCCTCAAAATCAAATAACTTTCAATTTTCTTTGAAAACCATTATATTAGTTGAGATTGAGAGTGTGTGTTCCACAAGAATATGCCATTTTTCTACACTTTAATGGTGAAAAATATCTGAATTTTCCCAACATTTTACTATACTTTTTTTCTTCTTCCTGTAATGACCACACATGTACACAGGACTACTAAAAACAATAGCTATTTAATCATTTTTATGTCATGATCGAAAATGACATGTCTTTTAAAAAAAAAGGCTTTTATAGTGATTTGTTCTTTATGTCTAAATTGTAAATAACTTCTCAATCATTTTAGGAAATAGTTTACAGTGATTTGATATCTTCGTATTGTGAATGTTTAGCTAGTAAGTACTCTTTTTTACCTTTGATAGTTCATTTTGGCAGGATAATTAACTTACTCCTTAAGTTTAGTTCATTATGGTTGATAAAAACACGTAATAATTAAAGGTGATGACATCAAAAAAAATTGAACCGAACCGAACAGAAAAAAACTAAACTTATAATAATCAATTCAATTTGTTTTGGTTATTGATTCAAAAATGAATCGGCTTGGTTTCAGTTCATAGTAGTAAAACAAGTAAAAACATTGAGTTGAAACGAAAATCGGTTAGTGGTAAATTATAAATCATCACTAAAGATTTTTTAATCAACAATAAATACTTAATGTATATGACCATAAACTGAAAATCACAAATAGTAATAAATAGTTATTATTTAAGTAATTTTTAAAGTAAAGGTGGTAAATTAATTTTAATTTTTTTCAATTTCCTTTCATCAAATCAGCTAATGAAGCATAAACAGTAGGTATTCAGTTAAAATGAAGAGAGCTTAGAAATTAACAAGAGAAGTGCATGAAACTGGGAAATATGTATATTATCTGCATAAAATGCTTTCACCTCAGTACAGATGCATCCATGAAACCTGATGTTTTAGAGATCAAAGTGACAAGAAACTGAGGAAAAAATATTACAAACATGCATATATATAATTATACAACTAAACAAGTAGTTCAGTTACATCTCTAACCCACCAGAGCCAATCAGCTTGGTAAGTCCAAAAGTTATGGCCATAGCCATCCAGCCTCCTATCAGTACCCTAGCAGAGGCCTTGGCCACAGGGGTCCCTCCCAGAACAGCCCCTAGCCCTCCGAACCCGGCCAGCGCCAGGCTGGAAACCGCAGCCACCACGGCCAACCTGATCTTATGTTCCCGAATAAATGCCGCCCCGAGAAGAGGCACCACCGCACCCACAGAGAATGCGAGGGCCGACGCAAAAGCAGCCTGCAGTGGGTTCGGGAGTTGCTCTCTCTCCGACGCCTCGTTCTCCTCTTCGTTGGCTTGGCCTCCGTTTCTCCTCTCTCTCTTGATCTGCGCCAGCTCGATGTCTAGCTGGGTGTACACGGAGACGAACTCCCCGATGGCCATGCTGCACGCGCCCGCGATGAGACCCGCGAAGCCGGCAAGGAGCATGACCTTGATGTCCTTCTTCACCGCCCCGATGCCCATCATCAGGGAGGCCACGGAGACCAACCCGTCATTGGCCCCCAGAACCGCGGCGCGGAGCCATTGCGACCTCTGGGCGTAGTTGAAGTCGCCGTCCGTGGATTCTTGGCATTTTGAAGCGTTTTCTACGTCTTTCAGGGATGGTAGGTCTTGAGTCCTGGAAGTTGCCATGGAATGAGAAAAGTTTAAGGCAGAGGAAAATATTATAACTTAAAAAGTGAAGTATTGAAGAGAAGACGATTCTGCTTGTGGAGGACACACACCCCACGCAAGGTATTTATATAGAGAAATTTTCACGAGTGGGGATCTAGTGGAGGACACTATACTAGCAATATATAAAGGAAAATGTTTTGTTCCATTTCAATCCTAGCATTGAGTTAAGTGCTACTACTTAATCCTAATAAGTTCCCGCATTTTATCCAAATTTAGTCACAAAGTTATAGTTTTTGTTCCAACTGAGTTCAGTGTCCTGATTTAGTCCCAAAGTTGGAAAAATTATTCCAAGTGAGTCATCGCATCGCAGCATCTACGACTTAATTGGAACCTTTTGTTTTCCAAACTTTAGTACTAAATTGGAACAAAAACGCATAATTTAAGGACTAATTTGTTGCATACTAGCTTAGAGCTATTTAGGAACAAAATGCAAACTTAGAATCATTTCAGAACATTTTACTAACAAAAATAACAATACAGTAGTAATAGACGAATCAGAAAGGTTGGATGAATCAAACTACTACAATAGGAGCGGTGCTTTAGAATTGCAAGTTTGTACTCCACATTCTAACAAACATTGATATGGCATGAATATTGTTTGTTGGACAATTAATTGCGTAAGAGTTCATATCATCATGTTCAAGTCTAAAGAGTGCCAAATTCCCTTTTCTAATGAGTTTTTAACTCTTTAACCTCTTCACACATAGGATAAAACTTATTTCACCGCGACAAAACCAAAATTGATCCTATTCTATGGGTCCAATAATGCAATAAAACAGTCAATGACTTTGAGAGACTTTTGCAATATGGATTGCTGAATAAGGGAGCACTTAAAAAGAAGGTTATTGGAAAGTAACCTCCTCGTTGTACATTACCCACAATTAGTAAACATAACAACGTGCCATCCAAATCCAAACCAAAGCAATCAGCAGGTAGCAGATCATCATCTTTTAAGAGTAATATTTTTTACCTTGCTAGAAGAAGATTACATAGTAATTTGTATGCAGTTGAGAGGGTATTCAAACAGGGGAGTAAAGGACAGACCCTACTTCACCAAATCGACGAATAAAAATTAGCCTACTTTCTTCATCTTTAAATCATCTCCACTCCCTTTAATTTCGTCCAATTACAACACAGGGGAAGGGAAAACACTGCCTTTTGAAACCACTAGAGTGTGCATATTAATTTCATTCTTTAGTGATTTGGCTTTTTTTTTTCTCTTGAGCTTAGTGGCATTACTAGTCTAGTCTAATTGATTGCATTTGTTGTGACAAAATCTAGTGTAAGACCTGTTACTTGGACTGATCTTCTCTAGAATAGTTTCTTGACTTCCTTTTTTCCTTTGAAGGGCACAATAATTAATTATTTGGTCCATAGATGGGTACACAATGAGTCCAAGTTCTTCTATAGGTCCAGAAGTTGCAATCTAGACAACACTAAAGGGAAGTTCTCTCTTTGCAACACATTTCCCAATTATACGACTCTCCAACTAGGTGTATGCAATTGGGGCAAAGTTTATTTATGAATCAATTTCTAGGTTTTGACAGACAACTCACAAGAGTTTGTGTATTCCGAAAGCCATGAAATTTATATTAAGACATGAGTTTCAGGTTTTGTTAAACTGAAAAGATATCAAATTCTTCAAATAAACAGGACAAGATGATAAATTTCACAATAGTCAGTCTTATCAATACACTAAAAGAAGGTTCCAGCTTCTATCAAAATACCATACTGTATCGAGGAAAAAACTAGGCAGGAAAAAAGGAAGGAAAATTTCCCTGACCTAGATATGCAAGCGTTTGGTTGCTACAGCTCCATCCACACATGCCTTATTTACGTGGTGCAAATTCTCCGTGTAAGTATCATGCGTGGCGCCAAACAATGAGTTCCTCATTCTCTCAGTAACCTGGCAAAACCAGAGAAAGCGTTGAATTTAACATTTAAATTCATTGAAATAATCATAGATTAAAAAAGGAGTCAGAAACTCACCCTTTCAATAATGCTGAGACAAAAGAGAAATACATGGTGTATACGCAGTGTGAATATTTTCACATGACTTTTGTAACAGTTAAGACACCTAGCTAAAATCCTTGTATCAGAAAGCCTTTAAAAACTAAAGATGGTTATTCAATGTATAAAACATGTATCTTATCCAACTGATCTACATAAGAGGGGGGACAGCATGTGTGGTATGCTAAATTGATTTTCTGCTTACATTACTTAAAAGTTCAAAAGGGTAAAATATCACAAAACAAGTAAGGAAACTAATACCTTACATTCTATTTTTCAAAATGATATACTAACCACTTACATGTTCCATAACATTGGATTCAGAGTCCAAAACATATCACAGTACATGTACCTTTTTCAAAATGGTATACTAGTCCCTTACATTCTCTTTTTCAAAACGTGTTTCTCTTTGATGAAGCCCGAGAAGCATGCTGCGTTTCAGCTTAAGCCCATGATGATCTTTGCGACTCAAGTGTCCTTTGAGCTTATTAGTACATTGCAGAAAGGAGGAATCAGTACACGTTCTAGATTCCTTTGAACAATTGAAAAGTAGTTCATCAGATGAGGTCTGGCGTTTTTGGTGAAATCCTTTGTTAATGAATTTCGTTTTAGAACCTGGTCGGATGGTTTTCAAGGCCGCTCTCTTTCGATATTTAATCAAGAAGCGGTCAGGTATCAAACTGCAATTTGCAGCATTTACTCCAGTGGACTTGTTGTGTTCTGGGTTAGGATGGGATTCAGAGTCCATATCATTGTCATCTCCAGAAGAATTCATGAACTTATTCCTCTTTCTATACTTAATCAAGAAGTGATTGGGTTCAAAATTGCAATATCCAGCATTTGCATCAGTAGACTTGTCTTGTTCGCGATTCAGACTATTGTCATCTCCAGGTGAAGTCATGAACTTTTTCCTCTTGCTATACTTAACCAAGAAGCGGTCAGGCTCAAAATTGCAATCTCCCGCATTCGCTTCCTTAGACCTGTCTTGTTCACAATTCATACTATTGCCATCACCCAATGAATGCATGAACTTGTTCCTCTTTCTATACTTAATCAAAAAGCGATCAGGTTCGACATTGCAATCTCCTGCATTTGCTTTAGTAGACTTGTCTTGTTCTCGATCCATACTATTTTCATCACCAGATGAAATCATGAACCTGTTCCTCTTTCTATACTTAATTAAGAAGCGATCAGATTCCGAATTGCAATCTCCAGCATTTGCATCAATAGACTTTTCTTGTTCTTGATTCAAACTATTGTCATCTCCGGGCGAAGTCATGAACTTATTCCTCTTGCTATACTTAATCAAGAAGCGATCAGGTCCAAAATTGCAATCTCCCACAATTGCTTCATTAGACTTGTCTTTTTCTCGATCCATACTATTGTCATCACCAGAAGAATTCATGAACTTGTTCCTCCTTCTATACTTAATCAAGAAGCGGTCAGACTCAACGTTGCAAGTTCCAGCATTCGCTTCAGCAGACTTGTCTCGTTCTCGATCAACACTATTGTCATCTCTAGGCAAAGTTATCTTAATCTTCTTGCTATACTTGTTCAAGTAGCGATCACGTTTACAATTGCAGCTTTCAGCATTTGAATCAGTAGGCCTGTCTTGTTCCTGACTAGGCAGAGATGCAGAGGACACACAAATGTCATTTCCAAACGAATTCATGAACAATAGCGCATGAACACTAGCATTCTCATCTTCGGCATCACACCGTCCCGGGCAAGCGTCATCATCCTTTGGACTAGTACTCGTGCCAACCATATAATCTACATTCATGCATTTCATATTTATCAAAGAACCGGGACTGGAAGCCCGAATGCAAATAGAATGTTCAGAAATATTTTTATCAGGATTCTCATTCAACTTGTTGTTGGTACATGCTTCGAGCTCTCCACAAACACTGGGACTCCCCGAGTCCGAAACTCTAGCTGACAAATCCCCATCACTCTCTAACATCCTCGGGACACCCAAACCGCTCAAACTAACAGAGTGCAAGTTCTCGGCAGTCCTTATCGAGCTATTGACTTCCCTATGCAACTGAATTTCCGAAACCACAAAGCCAACAACCTCAGCACCATCCCCGCCCATTTTAGCAGCCAAATCCATTGCATTACTCGCTTTCCCCTTTGCCATTGTTGCCAATGATGATTTTTCCAAAGCGCACGTTGCCTCCTTCACCGCATCCTCCAACCTATTCACCTCATCCTCCAACCTATTCACCTCATCCTCTTCATCAGAAACCCTAGCATTATCCGATTTCTCGCCATTTCTCCTCCTTTTCGTAGCCCTACTCGAACCAGTCATCAATTTCGGCACCCAACAATCAACACAAAGAGAAAACTCCGACCCCGAGCAAGAATATGACCACGGGGCAATGCTCCTATACTCATCAAAACAACCTCTATGAACACTTCTCTTACATCCACGGCAACAGAAACAGTCCGTGGACGCTCCCCTGAAGCAATATGAGCAAATTCGAGAGGACTCAACAAGAACAAGGCAATTTCTACACAGAAGCACGATTCGCCATTCACTGTAAAGGGCTTGGAGACGGTGCTTACCGTTTCGGAGGCCGATCCGGAAGCCGCAGGCGTGGCACTCCGACAAATTGGGCAGATCACGAGTGTTCTTGTGGACGCCGCCGTGATCAAGGTCCGTCGGAGACGGAGAGGTCGCGATTTCGCCTGCGGGACTGAATCGGCGCTTGCGAGAGTATCGGGCGAGGTGCGGCGGAGAGGAGGCTGAGGACGGTGGCTCGGCGGTGGCGGAGAGAGTGTGGGGCGGTGGATTTGGAGTCATTGCATGAGCCGATCGGTGCCGATTCCGATTCGGGCCTCAGGGTTTTGCAGAGAGCGATTTGGGGGAAAGATTTTTGAAAATTAGGGATTTGGGGTTGATTTGCGAAATGAAGATGTGTGTATTGTGAAATTTTGGTCATGGATTTGGCCAATTTAGGCAAGACTATACGTCTTAATTGCATGTAGGTGCTCAAATATATTGCCTACAAACTCATGACTATACTTTAAAAAATAATTGATAAATGAGTGTCTAAGTGAATAATAATCAATTGACATGAAATTCCACTATATTTTTTTGGGTACATGTTCAAAAATGAATTGCTCACAAAGACATCACTACAATTTTGATATTTGGAAATGCTCAAATGCATATAGAGATGTTCAATTTTCTTTTGGATATAACAAGAACTCGATTTGTCGAACTTGATAAGAGGCAGAGTTCACAATACTTCTCGTTATTCTTATAAAGAAAATAAATACTCTAAATCGTACCGGAACTCAATATCCCTTATTTTATCAAAACAAGAGTGTAAATCCTCATTTTCATCCGTATACGCATACTCAAATAAATCAATTTGTATTGTTATTATAGAAAAGTAAAGTACAAACAAAAATATGGTTGGTACTAGATAATGAACGATGTCGACATGTTTGCAAGAATTGTGATTCGGTTTTTAGATCATATTGATGAAAAAATTATGTGAAATTTAATACTTGTGATCAATATACATTTTCCTTTTTTTTTAAATAAAAACTAATCACGTATTCGTGATAATTTATTTGAATATCAATTTACAATGCATATAATCTAAATTATAAACACGACAAAAGCACATCAACCTTAATTTTTAGTGATAATTATACTTATGTGCATCCAACAAAATCCGTTTTCTACACTAACACAAGTATACATAATCTTTTATTTATATGTTGTTAACTCACAAAAAATTTATGTCTTTACATTATTCTTAGGCAAGTAAGTGGCTTCGTCCTTAACTAGTTTATACGACAGAGATTGGTGCGGAGAAGCCAAATTTCTTAGAGTTTGGAAGATAAAAGAAAAAATTTACTGTTCATATACACAAAATGTACTTGGTCAGGTGTATCATTCCTTGTTTTCATGGACTGATCACATGTAATTTAATTTTACTCAATTTAAACCAAGTACCAAAATACACTTCCATCAACCTGGTTCTCCACAAGCAAAGGCAATCCCAATACCAAACCAGGTTGTCTTCATCCATAAACAACATAGCACACTATAAGGATTAATGAAAACATGATTCATTACAGTCCAGTGATCCCAACACACCTGGTCAAGCCAAAGGTGACCCCCATGGCCAGCCACCCTCCGACCAGCACCCTCAGGCACGACCTCCCTACGGGCGCGCCACCGGCCAAAGCCCCCAACCCTCCAAACCCCAACAAGCCAAAGCTCACAGCCCCCACCACCATCCCCACCCTCACATCATACCTCCTCACAAACCCGGCAGCCAAAAGAGGTATCACCGCCCCGCCCGCAAACGCCACCGCCGATGCTGCAGCAGCCTTCACCGGGCTCGGGAGCCTCTTCCCGAGTCCTAGCCCGTCTCTCTTCATCTGGGCCAGCTCGATATCGTACTGCGAGTACACTGACACGAACTCCCCTATGGCCATGCTGCAGGCCCCCGCCACGAGGCCTGCTGTCCCGGTGAGGATCATGGTCTTGGCGTCCTTCCTCACCGCCCCCACGCCCATCATTAGGGAGGCTGTGGACAGCAGCCCGTCGTTCGCCCCCAGGACCGCAGCACGCAGCCACTGCGCCCGGCTGGAGTAGTCAGGAACAGCCTCGACGACCTCTGCCTCCCCAACCATGCTTAGATGTATACATGGCTTGTGGAGGGCACGCGTCGGGATTTATAGGGGGGTGGTAGGATGGCGACGGGCATCTGCAGAGGTGGAAAGCGGGTTCTTGGGAGGGAATCAAACCGGTTTCACATTTGAAAGTGGTGGAGAAAGGAAATGATGCTAACTGGAAAAGGGGTTATATATGCCTCTTTTTGGGCTTTCACTTGAGTGTATAGGAGAAATAGGTTAGTAGCTGCCTAAGACATCTGTTTTTCTTGAGGAGAAAGAAAGAAGAACATCATTAGTTAAATCATACAGTGCCAAGAATACAATACCAATCTCAGAACCTGGGTTTCAGATTTTATACACTTGTACACAATAACTTAGTAGCATGGCAGGTTTGGGATGGGTTTAGTGATCATGTCCCCTCGGTATCGGATTGAGGATATTGGGTCTCTTTCAGATTCTAGGTATTTTTCCTTAGGGATGGTAACTAGACAGGTTTAGTGATCTCAATCCCACACGTCGAATCGGGGATTTTGTGTACCCGCCAGGTTTGGGGTATTTTTTCATCCTAGACGTTTCTAGGTAACCTAGTAACTTAAATACATACACTGTACACAATACTGTATACACTGTACACTAATTCAGTGGGATGGCAACATGGTGAGATCATAAATGTTCAGTTAATGTTTAGTGATCCTTGTCCTTTCCATTTTAGGGGACGTTGGGTCTTTGTTGGGTTTTGGGTATTTTGACTTCGGGATGTCAACAACATGACGAGTTTTGTAATTCTTGTTCATACCCATCAGTTTGGGGACAACGGGTTCATGTTGAAAACAGGGTATTTTTCCTTAGTAATGACAACAAAATGGATTCAGTGATCTTCGTGCTTATCCCGTCAGATCGAGAATAATGCGTCCTTGTTGGGTTCTAGGTATTTTGTCTTAGGGATGTGAACATGATGGGTTTAGTGACTCTTTCCCCTGCCCTCCAGATCGGGGATATTTTGCGCTTAGTGGCATTAAACCATCATAAACGGCTCTGTCTAGTTCGGGGTATTTTGTGATCCCTGACGTTTTAGGTAACTTAAATACATATGGTCTTTCAAAGCTTGGCCCATCTCTCCACCTATATCCCTCTATGTCATATTGCAAATTAAATAACAAGTCCAGACATGCAGCTATCAGCTTGGATCTAGATGTATACCCTCTATGTCATCCTGTTACTAAAACCCGACACATTTAAAAACTCGTACTGATAGATGGTCTTTGGATTACATCTTTCCGGCACGCTACCAGCAACAAGAAAAAGAAACGCAACAGCTAAACAATGATGAGCAACACCAGTCAGCCATAAACTCTGCTATCATATATTTTCCAACCAAACTCACAACAGCAACAATTCCATACTATAAAACCCTAAAACTGATCACAAGAACACAAACCATCATATTCAACGACCCGCTTCTTTGGAAATAAAAGGTTCACAAGAATTACCTAACAACAAGGCTGCTGGTAATGGTGCAGGCACATGGTACATGAGTCCAGGCATCTTTACAGGAAGGCTCGGCATGGCTCCTTCAGATTTCAGAACCTGAATCGCTTCCCTTATCGATGGCCTGAGGGCATGATCAGGGTGAGCACACCACAACCCTACCACCATTAAGCACTCAACCTGATTCGCTTCAAACCCCAAAACCCGAAGCCTCGCATCAACGCCCAAGTGAAGGTTTTTCCCTCCATAAAGCCCCCAAACCCACTCCACCAGGCCAACGCCAGAGTTGTCTTGTATCGGACTCACACATTTTCTTCCTGTGGCGATCTCCAAGGCAACGACGCCAAAGCTGAACACGTCTGACTCCTTACTAGCCCTCCCGGAGATTATGTACTCGGGCGCCATGTATCCATATGTCCCGGCCACTGCAGTGGTCTGGGGAGGGTCCTCGTGGTCCACGAGGCGCGCCAGGCCGAAATCACCAAGCTTGACGTTGAAACTGGAGTCGAGCATGATGTTGCTCGACTTAATGTCTCTGTGGACCACGCATTGCTCCCATTCCTCGTGGAGGTAGAGTAACGCCGAGGCCAACCCTAGGGCGATCCTGTGCCTTGTTTCCCAAGCAAGAGGGGTCTTCATCTTCCCGCCAAAGAGGTGAGAGTCGAGGCTCCCGTTGGGCATGAACTCGTAGACGAGGAGGAACTCGCCGCTGTCGTGACACCAACCTATGAGCTGCACGAGGTTGCGATGCCTCAACTGGCTGAAGATCTTCACCTCGGTCGCGTACTCCTTTCTCCCTTGTTTAGACCCTCTCGATATTTTCTTGACAGCGATCGGCATATCTATGTCGAGGAGGTACCCTTTGTAAACGGCGCCGAAACCTCCCTCGCCTAATTTTCTGTCCTTAGAGAAGCTGTTGGTGGCCAAGACGAGGTCTCCGCGGAGAAACCTCCTCGGGCCCGCTCCCCTCTCGAGGTCTTCGTTGAACGATGCGAGGTTCATCGCTGAAAGGGTCGCTTCGTTTCTCGACCTCGTCCTGCTCTTCACCCTCCAGGTCACGAATGCTAGAATCGCCACGATTATGACCAAACACGTTGAGACAGACATGATTGCTATGGCGGCCTTGACCTTCTTGCTCTTCCCTTCAGCAGGCGCGACGTTGACCCTCTTCGTTTCTTTAGAATCTAAACTCGAATTGAACTCCCATGACTGAATTATGTGTCTCTGTTCACGCAGACCGGTTGAAGCTGAGAAACCGACCATGACAAACTCGGGAAGCTCCCTCCCAAGATCAATCTGATGAGAAAGAGTCGTGTTCTCGTTATCAACAGTGGTGGTGTCGTAGGCCCAAATGACACTCAGATTCGTGCTGGCAGCGTCGTAAGTGATCCACACGCTGGTTCCATCTCCAATGTGCGGGCCAGCATTCCACATGACTGACTTGGCCGAGACAATAGAGTTCTCGTTAATCCCAATATGCGGGTAAGTAGGATCCTGGAACTCTGAATTGTTCCAAGTATCAAACTCAACCATGACTATGTGGTTCAGAGATGTTGAGTCAACCGTGGTTTTGTTGAAGAGGCCGAGATAGCCGCCTGCTGAATTAGGCGGGATCTCGAAATACACCGGAGCCATGAAGAAGGCCAGGCCATCGCTCATAGCGGATTCATCGGGGGAGCCAATGACGAACTTGAAATGGGTATTGAAGTCTGCGAGCTTGGTGGAGTCCTGAGAGTCCCAGAGCCTCACTCTCTCGGCATAAGTAACCCATCCAACGCGGAATTTGTTGTCCACGCCGTTTAGTTGAATTTCACCGAGAGAAGCTGTTGCATCTCCGTGAAAGACCAGTTCGGGATCGGCCTGGTCGAAGCTGGTTTTCTGAAAGTGCACAGAATCAGCAAGCAAAACGATGGCAAGGAATGAGAAGAAAAACAATAGTATAGTGGTCATGGCAGTGAAAAATGATCATTGCTTGAAATTTTTTTGGTAAATATACAATATACTTATAGATACGCCAAAAAAAGTTGTTTGTATTCATAATCATGATTAGAAAATTAACAAAACAACTTGTCCATTACAAAACTTGGTTTACACTCCAGTGGCCGGCATCTACCTGTAAATAAACGAACTTTTATTTCATCTTATCCTTCTAAACCTCTTTAACTAAAATCTTAACAATGTATATTCAATAATTGATGGCTCTGAGAATCAGGAAAGGCGTAAATGCAGGAAGAAAAATTGGCTTAATACACGGACAATCTAGATCATCTTGACTCAAACAACAACATATTCTCGATTTCAAAATCCTCGAGCTCAATAAAAATACAAAACAATATGAAATATACTAAATAACTGATAGGACAGTGTCTTCACTATCAGTACAAGTTCTATATGTTCGAATCTAGTCAAATGGAACCAAAGACTAGGTTTATTTATGGTCTACCAACCGAGGCCGATAGCAAAAAAACACAAGAACAGAACAAAACAATTACGTGTATTCAGCATTTAGGAATAAAATCGAAATGGGGGTTAACAGACGCTTACAACAGAAATATTCCTGGCCGGCATAATGAACATACAAGCTTGTATATATTGCTATATTCATGTAATAGGTCTATCAATGATCCAAATCAGCATGAACTTAGTCACCAAGTTTACAACATTCACAAGAGAACAGACAAGTCATTTTCATGATGACACCAAAAGACCAACATCAACATGCCACAACAAAATCAATACATTTCCTTTTCTTTTTTAAACTACATTTCCAATAATTTATCAAGGAACCAATCTGCTTCCTCATGGACTGCTCTACACCTAATCCATCTTTTTACCTAATCTAAATAGAAAAATCAGATAATAAACAAAGGGTTTGTAGTTTGTACCTGAGACTTAGTCCACCCTCAGAATCACAACCTCAAGCATCATGATTGAAGATGTTTTCGTAGATAACTACAGATGTTAGGTCACCACAGCCAAGTTTCAATTTTTTTGATAATATGTTGCAAATCAGGTGTAAACAAAATGATGAAACGCAATTATGAGCAAAACCCAGAAACAAAAAGCTCAGAAATGATCAAAGAAGAGAAGAGATAAATAGATCAGAACTTGAAAGCTTCTTCATCATCAATTCCCATTCTGTGAGAGAGGAGGATGCTTTCATTTTCTTGGGCCTTGTCAGGAAGTTGGGTCTAATGGGCCTCATAGCTTGATTATAGTTTTAGCCTTTTGGGCCTCGTTATGGGATCTAGGGCTGTCCATCGAGTCGGGTTGGGTAGACTCGGCTCGGGTCGTACCCGACTCGGTTTGAGTTGGGTACCAAAACCCAGATCCGATACTCGACTCGGTTGAGGAGTCGGGTAGTCGGGCTCGGGTAGACTCGGGTGTCGGGCGAGTCGGGTATACCCAAGACACCCGATACAAAATTATTCAAACCAAAATTAAAATTAAAATTAGACTTTTTCAATTGAATCTGAACCTTAACCCTAATTCTCAATTTGAAGCCCCTAAATAAAACCCCCCAATTTAAAATCCCAAATTGAAATTGAATTCATTCGAAAATGAAAATTTAAATCAAACCCCCCCAAATTATAACTTCAAACCAAAATTAAAACTGAAATCAGAACCAAAGCCTAACCCTAACCCCAATTTCAATTTGAAATCGAAATCCCCAATATTTTGAATGAAATCAGAAACTCCCAATTTGAATTTAATTTTAAAATCCCTAAAAATTTTATTCAATTTATAAACCCTAAGCCCCAAATTAAAAACTGATATCAAAAACCCTAACTAGTAATCCCCGGTTCAAATATAAAATCAAAAACCCCAAATCAAAACTAAAATTGAAAATAAATTCAAATTTTGAAACTCTTGAACAAACTCAAACCCTAAAGCAAACTTACTGGAGTTGAAGACATGTCGTCACCGTCCACCTCTTCCTGCCGTTGTGTGAAGTGAGTCTCCATTGGAGAATCGAGCCGATGGAGATTCTCCTCTCCACCGATTTATATTGTGCTGGCGGAGAAGAAACTCCTCCAACGACTCGATTTGCAACGGTTACTCATCACCTAATCGAGTCGTTGTGATTGTGAGATGGATGGACGTGAAGTGATCGTGGCTGAAGACGGGAAGGAGAAGACTTTCCTCTGCTAGGGTTTTCTTAGATCGGGAGAGGAGAAGACGAATGAATCATTACCGCGAAGAGAGAGAGAGAGAGAGAGAGAGAGAGAGAGATAAGAGTTCGAGCTGTGGAGGAGAAGTAACCACGTCGACATTAACGGACAACTGAGATCAAATCAGTGTTCGAGATGGATGGTCACAGAGGCGCTACGTCTCCAGCTCGAACGCGAGCTTTTTTTCCTCTAATGTTTGTCCCACATCGGAAGCGGATACAACGTTTCAAACATTTATAAGCTTCCTTGCATGACCAAATGATAAAACTTGAGCTAGACTTGTGATTTGTTGCTGGTTGGTGTCGTATGGGCCTTGGTTGGTTATGTCGGGCTGGGGGTAGTGACCAAATATATATTTTTACATATATTGTCAGGTTGTCGAGTACCCAGCGGGTTATACAATTGTATTTAATACTCGACTCGATTGGCTTGTCGGGTGATCGGGTATCGGGTTAATCGGGTATCTTAAACTAACGAAAAAACTCTTTGTTTTTGAGCGTTGTCAATGTCATTAGATTTAACACCACTCTGATCTTTTCTACGAAGTTACGTTTTTGAGTGCTAAATGAAAATTTATGAATGGAAATAGAGCTTATGCGTCTTTGTGGTCCTTGTATAAAAGTGTTCTAAAATTTTGTGAATTGTTCGATTAAATTTTAATTGATTTTTTCTTAAAACGTGCATGGATTAAAATATTAAACTTAGATCTCTCAAAAAATATTGAACTTGGAGAGTTTCGGAGGTTTTTGAATTAGTATTACCCACTCAAAAACCGAGAAAATCCACCTCAACCTGGAAACCGTTCTATCTATCTATATGCCTTTTCGTAACCATTCACATAGTTTATCTTATAACTCAAGCAAAATAATAATTTTTAGAAAAAAAAAGAAAAATTATACCAAATTATTCGCGATTTCCACTTAGTTACCATAATAAGGTTTTGCATCCTTTAAATACGTCAAAGTTTTATTTTTTTTCTTATCCCGTTAGAATTTGGATAGAAATGATCAAGTGCAGTGAGAAGACAAAAAAAATACCCTTGACAAATTCTCTAATTTTCAAATTATGTTAACGATTTGTTCTATTTCTAACATTTTAGTTGATCTTCCAAGAAAGAGAAGTTGCAAGTTGAAACAGATTCAATGTCCCAAAATTTAAAACCACAGTCGATAATATATTTTAAACTTTTGAGAATATGCTATTAACATTATATATTGTCACAATCCAATTTCGGAGTGAGAATAAAAATTAAGCATGTTTAAAAGGCGACATAATTAAGTGTAACTAAGTAAAAATAATGTATAATTAAAAATAGTTATCTATCATTTTACCAAAAACTTTGGACCTCGGTATTTAAGTTGGGCTAACAATGACGAAATAAAAGCCAACGCATTCTATCGAGTTGGGTCAACCCAGTAATTTGTCCCGTCGACTTGAATTACTTCAAGCAAGATCGAATTCAGTACCTTCGGAGCGGGTTCGTGTCGGAGACTGCAACCCGCCCATGCTCTCCCCCTATCATATAATTCTCAGTCTGTGTACAAAGATCATGATTTTGTCAAAAATTGGATCTTTAAATACGCATGAAACTATAAAGTGAAGAAACAAAGTCAAGTCACCTGAAAATAAAACTCAAAAAGTAGTAACTTGTCTGTGGTTAATTCAACAAACACCTATAATTTCCCCTAAAAAATAAATGACAGTTCCAGGTTAGCCATAAATGCTTCTCAAGAAAAAGTCCATGCGTGCATGTTTGAACAATGAGCCATCACTATACTTAAAAAATAAAGATATTACCATGAAGAACAGCTCCATCTTCTTCTCCACCACCTCATTCTTTGCCTTCTTGATCCTTCTCCTCCCATTTGCAGATTCAGTCAACTTCCAAAAAACCAGATTCGAACTGAATGATCCTGAGATGGTCTATCAAGACGACGCAGTGCCAAAATCAGCTGGAGCTATTGAGCTTAACAGGGTTGATTTGTTCATCAGAGTGGGTTGGGCTACATATGCAGGAAAAGTTAGGATTTGGGATTGAGTCTGGGAAGTTATCGGATTTTTCCACCCGATTCTCAGTCATCGTCGACACTCTGGATCGCGCTGCCTTTGGAGATATGGGTTTCCATTCTTTTTAGCTCCAGTGCATTCCCAGATCATACCCAACTCGGCTGGGGCATTTCTTGGCCTGTTCAACTCTACGACCAGCAGTTACTCGACTCAGAACCAGATTGTTTCTGTTGAGTTTGACTCTGTCGTGAATCCAGAGTTTGATCCTCAGTACCATCATGTTGGTATCAATATGAACTCCCTCACTTCGTCGGTTACAGTCCCGTGGAATGCTAGCTTGCACAGTGGAGACACGGGCGAGGCTAGGATTGATTACAATGCCACAACAAAGAACTTGACGGCCTCTTGGGGGTATAAGGCCACCTCGAGTCCTGGAGAGAAATCAAGTGTCTCTCACCAGGTTGATCTCACTGAGGTATTGCCTGAATGGGTCATGGTTGGTTTCTCTGGTGCCACAGACTCAGCTGCTGAGAGACATGTGATTGAATCATGGGAGTTCAGTTCAAGTTTGGATGTAAAGGAAACGAAGGGGAAGAGGTTGATCTTGATCATAGGTTTATCTATTTCGGGTCTTGTTCTGATAGGTATCACAGTTGTTTCGTTTTTAGTTTATTAGAGAAGAAGCAAAACGAGGAGAAAGGAAGCTGAAGAAAAAGTCATGAACCTAACATCGATCAACGATGATCTCGAGAGAGGAGCAGGCAGGGCCAAGGAGGTTTCTTCAGAGAGACATCGCTTTACCTACCAACAACTTCTCAAACGCCAGGAAGCTTGGTGAAGGAGGGTTCAGAGCTGTGTACAGAGGGTACCTTGTTGACGTAGACACAGCCATTGCGGTCAAGAAGATATCACGAGGGTCAAAACAAGGAAAAAAGGAGTACGTAACAGAAGTCAAGGTCTTTAGCATGTTAAGGCATCGGAACCTGGTGCAGCTCATTGGTTGGTGCCATGACAATGCTGAGTTCTTGCTCGTATACGAGTTCATGCCCAATGGTAGTCTTGATTCTCACCTGTTCGGGAAAAAGAGTCTGCTTGGTGGAGTGCATTTGGGATCTCTACGGAGGAGAGAAGCTTCATCTGGCTGTTGACAAGAAACTACAACAGTTAGGTTTCGATGAAAAGCAAGTAGAGAGCTTGATGATTGTGGGATTATGGTGCACTCACCCAGATCACAACCTGCGGCCGTCAATAAGGCAAGCAATGCAAGTTCTTGGTTTCGAGGCGCCAAAACCAGATC
Organism: Geranium rotundifolium; assembly: GCA_963920655.1. Lineage (NCBI taxonomy): Eukaryota > Viridiplantae > Streptophyta > Magnoliopsida > Geraniales > Geraniaceae > Geranium > Geranium rotundifolium. The sequence goes on along the minus strand of OY987313.1, from coordinate 38,588,018 downwards.
TGCCGGGGAAGATGCCTGCTCTTATGTATCATGTGCCTGTACCAATATTAACACCACTAGAGAGTTCTGATATACCTTTCTTGACTGATTCAAGCATCAACTCGGGTCGCTGAGAACACAAAATGACATATTGGCCTGTAAAAATGAATGCTACTTGGATACAGTAGCATCATTCATTTCAAGTTGTATAGTCCATTTCTTATACACGCAAGAAAATATGCTTATTCATAAACCTATTCATTATTTCATTCAACCTGGTGAACATTCCAGGAACCAAACATAAAACACTGAGACAGCTATTACAGAAACAAACACTTTATTCACAAAAATCCAGTTAGTACATTTCCATGACGACACCAAAAGACCAACATACCACAACAAAGTTAGTACATTTCTTTCTTGTTAAAACTACATTGCAAATAATTTATCAAGGAATGAATCTGCCTCCTCATGGATTCATCTACCTATACCTAATTACCTAATCCAAGTCGAAAAAATCAGATACTAAGTAAAGGGTTTATAGTTTATACCTCTGACTTGGTGGCCCTCAAAATCACAACATCCTGACTGAAGGTGCTCTCACAGATAACAACAAATGTTAAGTCACCACAGCTAACTTTCAATTTTTCCTATAATATGTTGTGAATCATGTAATAAAAATAGACAACACAATAATCGCAAAACCCAGAAACAAAAACCTAGTAAATGATTAAAAAAGAGAAGAACGTAGATTAGAAGAAGAGAGGGGCAGTACTTAAAAAGCTTCATCCTCATCAGTTCCTCCATTCAGTAAGAGAAGAGCGAGTTTTCATTTGCTTGGGCCTTGCCTAGATGTTGGGTTTGATGATGGCCTATAGCATTTCACAGAATCCAACTTTTATTTCATGTTAGGTCCACCAGCAAGATTCGGACAATATGTAGCTGTAGAAACATGATGTCTCAACTGCTTTTCTGACTTGTACATTAAGTGCAGTGACTTGGTTGCTGGATAATTGCTTGGTCTTAGAAACTCTATGGGAACGTATTTGAACAATTCAACTTCATTAATTGTGTTGAAAACTGAGCATCATCAGAGACCTGACGAATGAAACAACACAACAGTATTAATAAAGATCAGTAATGCATCAGTTTCGATCATCAAAACTTCAGAAACCAATGAATCAAAATAGTACCTTGAACACCATGCTCTTCTCATCATCCTCCTTCCTTGTCCTCTTCTTGTTTATCATCTTCCCATTTGCTGATTCAGTCAACTTCCAAAAGACCCGTTTTGACCCAAATGATCCTGATATAGTCTACCAGGGGGATGCAGTGCCAAATCCAGCTGGAGCCATAGAGTTAAACAGGGCTGAGTTGTTAGTCAGAGTGGGTTGGGCAGCATATGCAGGCAAGGTCAGGATATGGGATTCTGAGTCCGGGAAGATCTCGGATTTCTCCACCCATTTCTCTTTCAACATTGACACACAGGGCCGTGATTTATTTGGAGACGGGTTTTCCTTCTTTCTTGCTCCTGCCGGTTCCCAGATTGTACCCAACTCAGCTGGCTTATTCCTTGGCCTGTTCAACACTACAACTACCACTCAAAACTAGATTGTTCACGTTGAATTTGATACTGTCATCAATCCAGATGTTGATCCTCAGTACCAACATGTTGGTATCAATGCAAACTCGCTTATTTCACTAGTCACAGCTCCGTTCAATGTTAGCTTGCACAGTGGAGATACAGGCGAGGCTTGGATTACTTACAATGCCACAACCCAAATTATGACAGTCTCTTGGGCCTATAAGGCCACCTCAAATCCTCGAGAGTACTCCAGCATTTCTCACCAAGTTGATCTCTCCAAGGTTTTGCCTGAATGGGTCATGGTTGGTTTCTGTGGTGCCTCAGGTTTGGTTACTGAGAGGCATGTGATTAAATCATGGGACTTCAGTTCAAGTTTGGATATAAAGGAAACAAATGGCGGGAACCCAACGAGGAAGAGGTTGATCTTGATCATAGGCTTATCTGTTTCGGGAATTGGTCTGATAGCTATGGCAGCTGTTGCATTTTTAGTGTTTCGGAGAAGAAATGAGCTGAGAAGACAGGAAGCTGAAGAGAAAATCACGAATCTGACATCGATCAACGATGATCTTGAGAGAGGAGCAGGACCGAGAAGGTTTCTTCGGCGGGACCTTGTTTCAGCTACCAACAACTTCTCAGACAGCAGGAAGCTTGGTGAAGGAGGATTTGGAACTGTCTACAGAGGGTACCTGGTTGACATAGACACAGCCATTGCGGTCAAGAAAATATCACAAGAGTCAAAACAAGGAAAAAAGAGTACATAACAGAAGTCAAGATCTTTAGCAGGCTAAGACATTGGAACCTGGTGCAGCTCATTGGTTGGTGCCATGACAATGGTGAGTTCTTGCTCGTCTACGAGTTCATGCCAAACGGTAGTCTAGATTCTCACCTCTTCGCCAGAAAGAGTCCTCTGAGCTGGACTGTGAGGTACAGGGTGGCTCTCAGATTGGCGTCTGCTTTGCTTTACCTCCATGAAGAGTGGGAGCAATGTGTGATTCACAGGGACATAAAGGGAAGCAACATAATGCTTGATTCTAGCTTCAATGTCAAGCTTGGTGACTTTGGCTTGGCTAGGCTCATGGATCATGAACTTGGCCCACAGACAACTGGAGTTGCAGGAACTTTTGGATACCTGGCGCCGGAATATGTCAGCACAGGGAGGGCCAGCAAGGAGTCAGATGTGTTCAGCTTTGGGATTGTGGCATTAGAAATTGCTACTGGAAGGAAGTCTGTCGATCCCATAGAAACCAATACTGAAGTGAGCTTGGTGGAGTGGATTTGGGATCTCTACGGAGGAGATAAACTTCATCTGGCCATTGACAAGAAACTGCAACAGTTAGGTTTCGATAAAAAACAAGTAGAGTGCTTGATTATTGTGGGATTATGGTGTGCTCACCCAGATCACAACCTGCGACCATCAATAAGGCAAGCAATGCAAGTTCTTGGTTTTGAGACACCAGTACCAGATCTACCGGTGAAGATGCCTGCTCTTATGTATCATGTACCCATGTCACCAGCAGCTCCATTAGACAACTCGGGTCAACTTTTTCTTAGTAATTCAAGCATAAACTCTGGCCGCTGAGAACAGAAATGTCGTCTTGTCCTGCCAAATGTATGTTATGCAGAAACAACACTTCCTTTTCAAGTACAGTTTATTTCTTCATCATTTACAAAAATATGTTTATTCATAAGCCTATTCAACAATTCATTCATCTTGATGAACTTCTTATGAATTAAGCATAAGAAAAAACATGAACAACTTCAACAAGCGATCAAAACAGAAACTATTAATCTAACCAAAAGGTCAGGTAATGGTGTTGTAAGCACACAATAGATTCACAAAAACCTAGTTATCGGAATAACATACGATTGTATGTATTAAAAGTTAACAAATGAAACCGGTATGATGTAACAACCACGGTCTTTTTATTGATCTTAACGCAAGGTCTTCATAATTAAAATGCTTAGTACTGATGGAAAATCATACAAGCATGGCTGCTTTCAGGTTTATGAATAAACGTGATGTAGAAACCACAGGAAATCAAAAGAAATGAGGAAGATAATGCTCCAGAAAAATCAACACCCCGATTATTTCAGTTTTGTGAAGAGTTTTGGTGCAACCTGCATAACAAAACGGAAATTTTAGATAATAACAATAGAGTAATACAATTATTTTCTCCATTCAGCAGAAAGATATTACTTACACATGTGTCAACACAGGACCAATAATCAAAATATTGTCCAGTGCAATGCTTGTTTCCAGTATCATCACCTTGGATTCTCTTAACGCATGCCTGCAACAGGGAAATAACCACCATAACCATTGTATTCTAGTATATTAATAGAATATTTTCCATTCTTCAGGTGTTTGTTTGTAGCATTCCCCCTACACAAATCTAACGCTTGGGGTACTTATGGATGATTAACTATGAGGGAACTACTTAACATGCGATGTATTCTGTAACACTTAGCAAAAGAGATGCATGCATAACAAAGTAAACAAAATGGAAGTTCTCATCCAAACCAATATTTATAGGAAACCAGGTTACAGCGAATCACACTTTTTACGTAGTTCCCACACCCTTAAAGACTATTTTTAAGTTTAAGGTTTAACCTAATATTATCAAAACACATATTATCTGATGAGGACATCACTAGCATTGGACCACCGACGGGACTAGAAGATCAAGAACGGAACTCTATTGGACTACCAACACGTGGACAAACCAAGTACCAACTTAGAGACATAGTTCCGAGATACTTCGTCAAAGATTTGGCCTTATTACTTCACAAAATTTACGACGTCAACGGTTCCATGGCGGGCACAAGACTTTGCATCATATATGCCAAAACCGAACCGGACGTTCAACCGGCCAAAACCGAACCAGACATTCAACCGGCCACAAGGAATATTTTATTTTAATCAAATAATTATATATTTTTCTTCTTTTTTTTCTCTTTTGGTGTAATTAAATGTGCACCATTAGTTCTCATTTACTTGGGGGGTTTATTTTCCATTACTTATGTTTTTGGGGTTATGCTTTTTTTTTTCATTCAATTGGTTTTATGACCATTGAATTAGAAGACCTTTGGGTAGTCTTTTCTTTCACTATAAATAAGTGTGTAATCTCTAGTTTGAGATAGGCTTGAATTATATAAAACATTGTGTGATTGTGTGTTTAGAGAGGATTCTCTTAGCTCTAGAACTTATCAAGAATTTGTGCTCAAAATTCTTGTGGCGTTCGTCCGAATTATCGACGGGATTTCCGCAACCCATCGTGGCTTCATTCGATCCATCCTACACTCGAAGGTTTCCAACACGAAAACTTCGTATCTATCCTAATCTTTCCGATAGACGGTCCGCATAAGATTTTGAACTCCAACGAGTTCATATCAAATTGGTATCAGAGCTTTGGCTCTATCGAGGTTCATTTCATTATTGCTATTTTTTTTTATTTCTCAATTTGACTTTATTTCTTCCATTCTACATTTGTAATCTCAGTTTGCGACTCAAAAAAAAGAAGAAAAAAAAAGAAGAAAAAAAAAAGAAAAAAAAAGAAGAAAAAAAAAAAAAGAAGAAGAAAAAAATATATCTCTAGTACTATTTTATTTTATTTTTTTGTGTTCCCACTTTCCACAATTCCATCATCTAAAAAAAAAATCTCGTCTCCAATATATTTTCCTTACCTCTTAAAAAAGTGTTGTTGTTGAAGGATTGTTCTCTACAGGTTGATCTTTCGCTCGAACGTTGGAAGATTTTTATGAAGCAAATTTTCTTGCATTAGTTCTAGAAATATCAAGACTAAGAGAATGAGAGGAAAAAGGCAAGAGTGAAAACACGAGAAAAAAAAAAGCCGATACGAGTGACATATTCTTGTGAGGATTTTACATCTAATATTGTTTTTTTTGTAGAAAAAAAATGTCTCTACAAGGAGAAAGAAATGAGGAACTCGGAACTCTTGAATTGCTCCGAGGCATGATCCAAGATATGAATAGAAGATTCACCATCCTTGAGGAAGCAGTCTTACGACCCCAGGCACCCCAACAAATTCCACCACCGCAAGATCTACCACAAAATGGAGGCCGCCAAAATCGCGAAGAGTACGAGACCGATGATCAGGGCGAATACCGACTCCGTCGGCATGACTATCAACGTCGAGCGAATCATCGTAGGCAATCTCCATACAGAAACAATGAGCTAGATGATGATCGAAGGTCCGATCGAAGCTTCAGTCGGTATCGGAATCCAAACCAAGAAGAACCATCCCACGCCCGAGTAAAGATCCCTCCCTTTCATGGAAAGAATGATCCTGAAGCCTATCTCGATTGGGAGCGAAAAGTCGATATGATTTTTGATGGCCGGCGTTGTTCAGAGGTAAGCAAAGTTAAACTCGCGTCCCTTGAGTTTTATGATTATGCATTAGTTTGGTGGGATCAAATGGTCTTAAACAGAAGAAAGCATCGCGAACCCGCCATCGACACATGGGAGCTTATGAAGTCCATCATGAGAAGAAGGTTTGTGCCGAACCACTACCATCGAGGTATTTATACCAAACTTCAACGACTCAACCAAGGTAATCGAAGTGTGGAAGAATACTACCAAGAGATGGAAATGTTAATGAGTCGTGCCGACGTGGAAGAAGATCGAGAGCAAACAATGGCTCGATTCCTTGCCGGGCTCAATGTCGACATCGCCAACGAAGTAGAACTTCACCACTACGTAGAGCTTGAAGAGATGGTACATATGGCCAACACAATTGAGAAGCAATTAAAAAGAGGAAGTAGTCGTTCATCCAAGACCGCCGAAAAAACGTATTGGAAGACTCAAGAAAAGACTTCTTGGAAGACACCCTACACACGACGAGAAGAAAAGGTGACGGAAAACTCCAAACTAACGGCTCCACCAATGACCACTATACCAGTTGCCCGTGCTTCTCATGACAAAACTGGTGCTAGCACTTCAAGAAATAGCGACGTAAGGTGCTTCAAGTGCCAAGGCCGAGGACACATTGCTAGCCAATGTCCAAATAAGCGCACCATGATATTAACGGAAAATGGAGATTATGTCACCGACGAAGAATTGGAGGAGGAGGAAGAAGACGATGAAGAAGACCCGGATTACACTCCTGATGGTCTTACACTTGTTACTCGGCGATCCTTAAGCGTGCTCGCCAAGGAGGACGAAAAGGCTCAACGGGAAACCATATTCCAAACACGGTGCTACATAAAAGATAAGGTTTGTAGTTTAATTATTGACGGTGGTAGTTGTACCAATGTAGCAAGTACTACCTTGGTCGATAAGCTTGCTCTATTATTGATCAACCACCCACGACCCTACAAGCTTCAATGGCTCAACGATAGTGGAGGTATAAAGGTCGCTTATCAAGTTGTCGTTCCATTTAAAATTGGAAGGTACGAAGACGAGGTGCTTTGCGACGTAGTTCCGATGGAGGCCGGACATATTCTACTTGGTCGGCCCTGGCAATTCGATCGAAAGGTATCCCACAACGGCTTCACTAACAAGTACACTTTTCGCCATAACCACCGCGACATCACCTTATCACCACTATCTCCAAAACAAGTTCTCCAAGATCAAGCACAAATGTACCAACAAAAAATAAAATGTGAGGGAGAGAGAGAGAGTGCAAACACTTGAGTGCCAAACACATGAGAGTCAAACACATGAGAGTCAAATACGTGAGAAAAAAATAAGAGAGAAAAATAAAAATGAGAGTATACTACGAGAGAGAAAAAGAGAGAAGGCACAAAGAAACTTCTTTGCCAAAAAAAGTGAGGTGATAAAAGCGCATCAATCCGGACAGCCGATATTACTTATTGTCCTCAAGGAGAAGGTATTGTTGGCTTCTAACTCTTTATTAGATTTACCATCTTGTGTTATACCACTTTTGCAGGAGTTTGAGGACGTGATTCCGGAGGACATTCCACCTGGATTGCCGCCAATCCGCGGGATCGAACACCAAATTGATTTTATCGCCGGAGCCTCAATTCCTAACCGTCCAGCCTATCGTACCAATCCCGACGAGACCAAGGAACTCCAACGACAAGTTGATGAACTCTTATCTAGAGGGTACATCCGAGAAAGCATGAGTCCTTGCGCCGTACCGGTCTTACTTGTTCCTAAGAAAGATGGGACGTGGAGAATGTGTGTTGATTGTCGAGCCATCAACCAAATTACGGTAAAATATCGTTTTCCAATTCCTCGCTTAGATGACATGTTAGATGAATTGCATGGTTCTTGCATTTTTTCTAAGATTGATTTAAGGAGCGGATATCACCAAATTCGCATGAAAGAAGGAGATGAATGGAAAACGGCATTTAAAACTAAACATGGCTTATATGAATGGTTAGTTATGCCTTTTGGATTGTCGAATGCACCTAGTACGTTTATGAGGCTAATGAATCATATCTTACAATCATTCATAGGAAAGTTTGTTGTTGTTTACTTTGATGATATCCTCATTTATAGTAAAAACATGAATGATCACTTGTTACATTTGAGGACTATTTTTGAGACTCTACGTTCAAAAAAATTATATGCTAATCTCAACAAGTGCACTTTTTGCACCGACGAGCTTGTCTTTCTTGGTTATGTTGTTAGTAACAAAGGAATTACCGTTGACCAAGCGAAGGTGAAAGCAATACAAGAATGGCCAACCCCAACCAACGCAGGCCATGTGCGAAGTTTTCACGGGCTCGCTAGTTTCTACCGGCGATTCGTTAAAGACTTTAGCACCATCGCTGCCCCTCTCACCGAGGTAATCAAGAAGAATGTTGGTTTCAAATGGAACGAAGCTCAGGAAAAGGCATTTCAACTACTCAAAGATCGTCTCACAAAAGCACCCCTTTTAGCCTTGCCTGATTTTACAAAAACTTTTGAAGTTGAGTGTGACGCCTCCGGAGTAGGCATTGGAGCTGTTCTCATGCAAGAAAGTCGTCCATTAGCATACTTTAGCGAGAAGCTAAGTGGAGCCTCATTAAATTATCCAACATATGACAAGGAGATGTACGCTTTGATTCGCGCACTTGAGACGTGGCAACATTATCTTATCTCACGAGAATTTGTCATTCACACCGACCATGAGACATTGAAGTACATTAAGGGACAACACAAACTCAACCGAAGACACGCACAATGGATCGAGTTCCTTGAGGCATTTCCCTATGTCATCAAATATAAGAAAGGTAAGGAGAATTTGGTAGCTGATGCCCTTTCTCGAAGGTATGTACTTCTTTCTTCATTGGATGCAAGATTATTGGGATTTGAGGGTATAAAAGAGTTGTACAAAAATGATCTCGATTTTGGTATAATCTTTGAAAATTGTGAAAATGTGGCATTTGGTGATTATTATAGACATGAAGGTTTTTTATTCAAAAGAACTAAGTTGTGTATACCACATAGTTCACTTCGGGAATTACTTGTGAGAGAAGCTCATGGAGGTGGGTTGATGGGACATTTTGGAGAGGCAAAAACATTAGGGACACTTCAAGAACATTTTTTTTGGCCAAAACTTATTAAAGATGTGAAGAGAATTTGTGAACGATGTGTGATTTGTAAGCAAGCTAAATCAAAAGTCCAGCCGCACGGTCTTTACACACCGTTACCCATTCCATACGCACCATGGATAGATGTTTCAATGGATTTTGTCTTAGGACTTCCTCGCACCAAACATGGTCATGACTCGATATTTGTTGTTGTTGACAGGTTCTCTAAAATGGCACATTTTATACCTTGTCACAAAACTGATGATGCTTCCAATATTGCTAATGTGTTTTTCAAAGAAATTGTTAGATTGCATGGAATGCCCAAGACCATCGTTTCCGACCGCGACACCAAGTTCCTTAGCTACTTTTGGAAAACTTTATGGGGTAAGCTAGGCACGAAACTCCTTTTCTCTACAACCTGTCATCCTCAAACCGATGGTCAAACGGAAGTAGTCAATAGAACACTTTCCACTCTTTTGCGAGCACTCATCAAAAAACACATCAAAGAATGGGAAGATTGTCTACCTCACGTTGAGTTTGCATATAATCGTGCTATTCATTCTTCTACAAAATTTTCACCATTTGAAGTTGCTTATGGATTTAATCCCTTAACTCCTTTGGATTTAATTTCATTACCAACTTCAGAGCATTTGAATCTAGATGGAGAAAAACGCGCAAAATATGTTCGTGACTTACATGCTGAAGTTCGGGTGAATATTGAGAAGAGGACGCAAGCTTACATGAAGCATGCAAACAAAGGACGACGAAAAATCACATTTGAGCCAGGAGATTTGGTGTGGGTTCATATGCGCAAAGAAAGATTTCCAGAAGAACGACGATCCAAGTTACTCCCTCGCGGGAACGGTCCCTTTCAAGTTCTCTCCAAAATAGGAGACAATGCCTACAAATTAGATCTTCCTGGTGAGTACCGTATAAGTCCTACTTTTAATGTATCTGACTTAACCCCTTTTTATGCAGATTTGGATTTGAAGGCAAATCCTTCTCAACCGGGAGGGAATGACGAGGACATCACTAGCATTGGACCACCGACGTCACTAGAAGATCAAGAACGGAACTCTATTGGACTACCAACACGTGGACAAACCAAGTACCAACTTAGAGACATAGTTCCGAGATACTTCGTCAAAGATTTGGCCTTATTACTTCACAAAATTTACGACGTCAACGGTTCCATGGCGGGCACAAGACTTTGCATCATATATGCCAAAACCGAACCGGACGTTCAACCGGCCAAAAACGAACCAGACATTCAACCGGCCACAAGGAATATTTTATTTTAATCAAATAATTATATATTTTTCTTCTTTTTTTTCTCTTTTGGTGTAATTAAATGTGCACCATTAGTTCTCATTTACTTGGGGGGTTTATTTTCCATTACTTATGTTTTTGGGGTTATGCTTTTTTTTTTCATTCAATTGGTTTTATGACCATTGAATTAGAAGACCTTTGGGTAGTCTTTTCTTTCACTATAAATAAGTGTGTAATCTCTAGTTTGAGATAGGCTTGAATTATATAAAACATTGTGTGATTGTGTGTTTAGAGAGGATTCTCTTAGCTCTAGAACTTATCAAGAATTTGTGCTCAAAATTCTTGTGGCGTTCGTCCGAATTATCGACGGGATTTCCGCAACCCATCGTGGCTTCATTCGATCCATCCTACACTCGAAGGTTTCCAACACGAAAACTTCGTATCTATCCTAATCTTTCCGATAGACGGTCCGCATAAGATTTTGAACTCCAACGAGTTCATATCATTATCCCAATTTGGATACGCCATTTTTCAGTAAAGCTTACGTTTTCAACAATGAAATGTATCTAGAACTTATCACGTATACAACTATATCTCAACATCTTCCTCTAAAGTCAAATTCCGTGAGTAATCAATTATATGGATACACCTTACTTATGATCTTCGATAAATCCTGAAATGCTACAAGTACAAACTTCAACTTCCAGAAAATAATGCTCAAAAACAAGATTTTTTGGGCAGAAGCATAGAGGTACCATGCAGTTTACGAATTCTCACTCGTCTATTCTCAAAATCCAACAGTCAGTACCCTAGACAAATCCTGTCAACCATTACAAGACCAATATATATATATAGAAAGAAAAGGTACAAATCAATTGAGAGAGTTCAGCATTATAAGTCGTATGTCTCAAATTCTGCAACTTACCTGATATTCAATTAAAGGCTTCACACACTTTGGCTTACAAGAGTCTTCAAGGTACTTCTTGGGATCAACAGGTTCGTCATCCGCCCTAAATAAGAATTTAAGACAAGATCAAGGGATAAAGTATACACACGATCTCAGGAATAGATGCAATATGATCTCGCGCTAAGAGTAAAATGACAGGGAAGATAATAAAGTGGCTTCTAGCTATTCAGATAGACGCACAACAACAAAAAAATAAGGTCCATGTTACAAGAATACAAAATTGACAGCTTCATTTATGATCATCAAGCAGAAATGTGATTATTCAGTTTCAATTAAAGTTTGCTTGTTTGGATTGTTGCATCTCAATTTCAACTATAGCCATTACTCAGCTACAATATGCTAGGGCGTATAATCAAACTGGACAGCTCTTTATTTTATCATACTTCTGGTAATGGAATATTAGTTACAAAAAATGCATGCATCAAAATAGAAGAGTACTAACTTGGAATGTTTAATATCATATGCAATACAAAAAAGAAAGAAAGTACTTACATAGCAAATAGATACAAGTCAAACAGAAAAGATGGAGTTAAGCCCAACTGTCACCTGAAATATCTTAACCAATAATCAGCATTTATACAAGCTAATTTAAAGGAAGGAAACAAACACTTACATTTCTAACCTTTGAACTTCGAAGTTAAAACAGAATGAAGTTGCATTTTGTAAGCTAAAATTAATGATTCCAACGATGACAACTATGCAAATTTATAAAAATCCAAAACTTTATTTCATTTCATGTATAAAAACAGTTTGTTTCTAAGATTGCACACTGTTGATGTCATTGCCATTGAATAGCTCATTAGCTGAGGAAAACGGCAAAATTAAGATATCTACAAAAACACTAAGCAATTAGAAAATACAGTCCATGGCTATCAACAACTGCCCCCAAACACCACAATAACTGTAACTACAAACAATGAGAGCAACTACTCCAGATATCAAATCAAAACCAACAACCCTAATTCTGCTTGTAATCCCAATCCCCAATTCCAATTTTTGATCAAATAAATTCCTCCATTGAATTTTTAGCTCCATAATCTAAATCTTACACCACTCAATCCCATAATTACTTGAACCCCAATACAGAATAAAAAAAACTAAATACCCAAGCACCATTATACAATCAATCAATCATTCAACACCAAATAAAACAGTCAAGAAAAAATATAAGAAAATCTAGACTTTCACCAAACTCGATACTCTAGTTCCCAAAATTGATCGAACATGTTTTCGCATACCAATCTAAATCTCACACACTATCAAATGAAAAAAGAAATTGACCATATAAAACGAAATGAATTGTTTTCGTGATTTCATGTCACCAGTTATCGTGAGTGTTTCAGTAAACAAACACGAAAACGAAACACGGATCCGATCATCGAAATGCGAGTGGAGAGATCGAGAAAGAGAAACAAGAAAGGTCGTACCTTTACGCAGCTTTTAGAAGAGAGGCTCTCTGAAAGATTCGTTTCTATGGAGATGCTGATGAGAGTGACGAACTATAAAAGAGCTTGTGCGCAATTTGACTGGTGTGTGGCTATCTTGCGCTGGGTGCGCACCCAATAAATCATTTTCTTTTAGGGAAATTACACATGGCCACACCCAACTAAGGCCAAAAGACACGCAGCTATCCCGGACACCTAGCTACACCCAGAGATTGAAAATGGACACTTAACCCTTACCGTTATATTTTCTGTTAAAATTTTAAGTAAAAGGACGAAAATGCCCTTGGTCAGACTTTAAATTTTCAAATCATGCAATTTCCGAGTTTTGATGTGTTTTTCCGATCAAGCTTATCCACAACCACCGTGGAACAGGCGAGGACGATCGAAGAAGTCGGTCGGAGGTAGAAGACAAGGCCGGCGAGGAACACGGTGGTTGTGGAGAAGGTTGATCGAAAAAAAAACACAAAAACTCAGAAATGGCATGATTTGAAAATTTGAAATCTGACCAAGGGCATTTTCGTCTTTTTACTCAAAATTTAACAGAAAATCTAACGGTGGGGTTAAGTGTCTATTTTCAATATCGTAGCTAGGTGTCCAGTTTGAAAGATGAGGATAGTTATGTGTCTTTTGGCCTTAGTTGGGTGTAGTTATGTGTAGTTAGTTTTCCCTTTCTTTTAAAGAAAAAAAAAATTAAATTTCGCATCAGAATGTGTAATGGGCCTATAGAGAATGGGCCGAATCCCATCTCAAAGCCCATATAAATTTCCTAGATCTCTCTTCTTCAATAGAAATGCTCTCTCGCGTCTCGGAGCTGTAACACACAGGCACAGAGTAGATCTCGTCCCAGATCAATCAAGGTCAGTTCTTTGTTTGCATTTTCTAAATCGAATACGTACCAGCGATTCTCGAGAAAGCAATTTCAAGCTGAAATTTTAATACTTTAGAATTCGATTCCAGTTTCCTACGTTTTTTTCTTAGCAACCAAACGGGTTTGACGTTTTTTGGTTTAGATTTCGGGTCACAATGTCTCAATCGATCAGATCTGACATGGGTTTTTCTAGAATTCGTATTTCGTTGCTGAAACTGTGTTTTCTGGGAGTTTGGCGTTTGATTTCAGTTCCAAATCCGTCGGTATTTGGAATTTTAGTCTGAATCTGAAGCGCTGCGGTGGTAAAATAACGGTTTTAATGCTTGTGCTTGGCGATAGAATAATTGAGTTTGCCGCAATTTCTTGTTTCTAGGAGAATATGAGCGGATGTTTGGGGTCTAGCTGTTGATTTGATTTGTTCATTTCTTGTGATCCAGGTGTTTGAGGCAACCTGTGTTGTTGCTGATCTTAGTTGGAGATTGTTAGATTCAAGTAAACCAAAATGGTATGCATTCATCACTGTATCTCATTGTGAGAGTTATTGTGCTGTGTAATTATGATTGATTTGCATGTCACAAAGTTTATTTGATGCTAGAATTTGGATAGAGTTACTGATTAGTAATCACAGAACTGAGAATTCCTTGAAATAGTGAGACTTGATCTTATTGTAGTACTTAAGAAATGAACAGTGATGATTCATAAAAGGACACTAGAATTCAATTTATGTATATGGTGGGTTTGTTTTTTCTATTAGATTTCGATGCCCATGGTACATGCGTGATTACTTGGCCCACATCATGCTAGTTTGTAATTGTCTTTGAGTTGCTTAATCATTTTAGTTGTAGTGCTTAATTTTGTCCATCACAGAGTATATAGATTCATCGTGAAAAGGTAGCAGCTTGCTTGTATTTGAGGGGCCTCTTTATGAGACTGAGTAAGGTAGTGAGAGATTTCTAGCCACAGCTGGCCAAGTTGCAATGTAATAAAAATCCCCGACTTGTCCGATTAATCCTCTGTAATTCCCAATTAATCATTCAATCCAATTTATTTTTAGATTAGTTCTTGACTAATAGTCCTTAGAAGAACCTCTCCGGCCAACTAGCGCCTAGCATGGTTTACAACACTCCAAGGTGTATCAGTGAGTATTACCTATGTTTTGAAGTTGTAACACATTAGGTTCTTTTGTACTGTTAAATTTTACTAGCACCATAAAATAGTGGAATCTATAGTTGATAAATTACAAGAATATATGTTCAAATCTGGAACTAGCTTGCTAGTGTTCAGTAGCAAATCCTTCTGCCTGAATTGCTAGCTTAAGGTTGAAGTGTTGGTTTCTTACTGCAAAAATTGAAAGTTTATTATGATGTGCTATTTTTGGTGGAAACTACTGGTTAAAAAATAATATATTTTCCCTTTTTTCTGTGTGATATAGGTTGTCCTTGCAGCTTCCATTGTAAGCAAGTCTGGAAAAAGTGAGTACTTATGTCTCTCTCTGTACTTTGATTGGTAACAATCACATCAATTTTGCATTTATTGTTGATCTGATTGCCTGGGGGAATACATTAATTTTTATTTGAATTTAAGGCAATATGCCCCCCTTAGTAGTACACTGTTCTCAGGTAAAAGGAAATATCTTCAAGTACGAAATATGGGCTTTTGAATTGTCTGAGATGGGAATATTATGTGTGTGTAACTTACACCATGAATATTTGATTCATAGTTAACACTTTGTATTTGTTTGCAGTCCTTGTCTCCAGACAGTTTGTGGACATGTCTCGAATAAGAATTGAGGGTCTTCTTGCTGCTTTCCCCAAGTTGGTTGGCAGTGGAAAACAGCATACATATGTGGAGACTGAAAACGTGCGCTATGTGTATCAGCCCATTGAGCTTCTGTACTTGTTGCTTGTTACAACTAAACAAAGCAACATTCTTGAAGATTTGGATACTCTGAGAACGCTTTCCAAGCTTGTAACCTTCTGCTCTTTGATCACCATTTAAATTCTTTACTCTAGTATACATTAGGCTTTTAATCTGCTTAAATAATCTTTTAGTAGTATAATTTGGTTCCTGTTGTAAATTTATTGCAACAGTAACAAGCTTAAACAACAAGGGATTGTAGCCAAATTTTGTTGCTCTATGGGCTTCACGTGCCTGTTGCTCTTATTATAATTGTAAATTATCCGAACGCCTGTTGGCACAGGCAGCATTCTCTTTTTCCTATTTCCATTTACACAACAAGTTTTCTTGGATGTTTCTAGGTGCCTGAATATGCCTATTCTCTGGATGAAGAAGGTATTTGCAAGACAGCGTTTGAGCTGATCTTTGCATTTGATGAAGTCATTTCTCTTGGGCACAAAGAAAACGTGACTGTTGCCCAAGTCAAGCAGTACTGTGAGATGGAGAGTCATGAAGAGAAGCTGCATAAGCTGGTTATGCAGAGCAAAATCAATGAAACGAAGGATATTATGAAGCGGAAAGCTAGTGAAATAGATAAAAGCAAGGTAATTGTCAACATCTTGGAAATTATATCTAACCATGTGTAGTCTGAGCTATTCGTCATGTATCCATCACCTTATTTTCTCACTTTGCAGATTGAGAAGAACAGAGGTGATAAAGGTGGGTTTATGTCATTACAATCGATGGGATCTATGGGTTCTGGAAGACTGGAGAGTAGCTTCAGTGAGATGGGCTTATCCGGCGGAGGTGGTGGTGGTTTTGGAAGTGGTTCTGGGTTCAGTGGATTGACTACTGATATCGATTCTTACTCCAGCAAGCCAAAAGGTTGGTGGTCTTCAATATGTATAATTCTAATAGTGTGTATGCATATGATATTATTGCAAAGTATGTGTGGCGTGGTTTATCTTTACTATGATTGGCTCTTGTCAAGAAGAAGGTTATTTATATCGTGAATACTTGTTTTTTGTACTATTAGGCCGTCCATCTGCATCTGCCACCGCTCCACCAAAGGGACTTGGCATGCAGCTTGGTAAATCCCAGAAGGCAAATCAGTTTTTGGAATCCCTGAAAGCTGAAGGTGAAGTGATTCTAGAGGACGTGCAACCAAAAGCAGGTCAGGCCAAATCAGCTGCTGCACCACTGACTGATCCTGTCACTTTGACCGTTGAGGAAAAACTCAGTGTATCTCTCAGGCAAGATGGAAGTCTTAGTAACTTTGATGTCCAAGGGACATTGTCCCTTCAAATTCTTAACCAAGAAGATGGACTCATCCAAGTTCAGGTAATTCTTCTCTACTTCTGTATCAGATTGATCCTTCATCTAGTGACATATCTGTTATTTTTCATTAGAATATTACTCCTTTTTGATATTTGAAACTTAGATATTTGCAATTTCTGTATGGCACCATGGCCAATTATATAGTTCTAAAGTTCCATCTCCTTCCGGAAAATTTGAATAGTGCAACCCTTTTTATCCATTCATTAAAATTGTTTTCTTCCACTGCAAATTTGTAATGCTGTGGAAAGCACATAATTGATTGCACAAAGTTTTTACTATTTCACAGCTCATGTCAAGTCTTCTGGGGTGTGTATGGATTTGGTCACTATAGCATTGATTAGGAACTGTGCAACGTTTGATTCTTATTATGTGACTATCAAGCATTCATACTTATACCAACTTGTTTATACCGTGACTGTCAAGCATGCCTTTTGTTTCTTCGCTTTCATAATTGTGCCAGACTATGATCATTTTATCTTGTACTCTGATATCAGATTGAAACCGGTGGGAATCCAGGCATCCTCTTTAAGACTCACCCTAACATGAACAAGGAATTATTCTCCTCTGCAAATATTCTCGGTCTCAAGGACCCTAAAAGGCCATTTCCCACTGGTCAAGCCGGTGAAGCAGGTGTTGGTCTCTTGAAGTGGAGAATGCAAAGTTCTGATGAGTCAATGGTGCCTTTGTCAAGTGGGTGCAAATTTTATGTATATCATATTCTTTCTAGTTTATGACTCGTGTTATTTGCCTTGGCCATTTAATTAATGGATATGTGTTTTACAGTCAACTGCTGGCCCTCCGTTTCTGGAAATGAAACTTATGTTAGCATCGAATATGAAGCTTCGTCAATGTTTGATCTCCGAAATGTCGTGATTTCGGTACCTCTCCCTGCTCTCCGAGAAGCTCCAAATGTAAGGCAGATTGATGGGGAATGGAGGTAAGATAATAAACTCGACTATTGTTTCTCTTTTACTTACTTTATAAAACTGCCCATACTTTTGTTACTCCGTGTTCATTTTACACCCATTAAATGAGTTCTCCATTTTTCCTGCCGAGAAATTTTCATGCCTAAACATGCCATCAATTAGTAATGATCTTCCAAAACATGACTAGTTTCCGTGTACTTACACTTTTGTTTGTATGTGTATCTATTGCAGGTATGACCCCAGGAATTCGGTCTTGGAGTGGTCAATTGTCCTCATAGACAACGCAAACCGCAGGTATTGTAGATATTCTATTTCCTTCCAATTTGTTATGTAAACACTCTACACAGAACTTATAAACTCTATGTTCTTTTGCAGTGGATCAATGGAATTTGTCGTTCCACCAGCTGATTCATCCTCTTTCTTTCCCATTTCCGCTCGGTTTTCAGCTACCAGTACCTTCAGTGAGCTGAAGGTTTGTCTTCCCACATAATATATGTTAACAGTATATCTCTATTACTGCTTTAGCTATCTTCTAAGCGGCTTCATGTTCTGCCAAACACATGGTGCTGTGAGAGTCCTATAATCCCTTTATTAATTTCAGTACATATATTTTCGTACACTCGTAGACAGTACAAACAATTGCCGGGTTTGTCTTATTTTGAAACTGGGTATTACCAAGAAGGCACTGAATATAATGTATCTTACTAGTGTGAGTGAGTTTGTGCGCGTTATAGCCTAAAGTATTCACAAATGGGGCTGTAAACAAACCGTTTAACTATCCTAAAACCTTGCTGTGTGTTAAATCGAGTTCGAGCCTAACCTTCCAAGGCTTGCAGGCCGGCTCGTTTAGTATTTAATTAAATGTATATTTTTTAGCATATAAATTTTTATAATGAAACTAAACAAGCTGATCTTGATCCTTATTTAATGAATTATATTTTGTTATCCAGTGGATATTTGTAGTGTGTAATTTGAATAAAAAATTTAACTGATAATGAATATTTGTAGTGAAAATTAAGCGAATCGAGCCAAGTCGATCTCGAGTTTGACTATTTTTTTTCAAGCCGAACTCGAGCTCGGCAAATTAAGGCTCGATCTGGCTGGTTTACACTCATACTCACAAACCATCCTGGACAATGTACCTAAAAATGTCCAAATATTAAGTAGTTTATTTTTACCTCTCTTTGTTATAATTTTATACTGGTTTTTGTTTTACTGTGGACTATCTTATCAAGAAAAGCTTAATTTGTCCATTGCAGGTTGTCAATATCTTGCCACTGGAAGGTGGAGCGCCTCCGAAGTTCTCTCAGAGGACGAGTCTGGTAACGGAGAACTACCAAGTGGTGTAGCTGCGACTTGACTGACATTCACGGTATCTGAACCCGAACGATATATAGTGTGTAATTTGAAATTCTGGAATTTCGAAAACTATAAAGACCATTTCATCTTCCATAGGATGTTAATGCTACTCAGGAAAGTCTTGATTTTGTATTCAAATTGTTGTTCTTCACAGAAAACAAATTGGTCTGTCATGAAAAATACTTTCTGTAGTTTATGCAACATTTGTTTCTGGTTTTCCCTGGATTTTCTTCTTTAGGCCCATAGATATTCATGTCATGAAAATTTCTTCATGCATGAATAATCTGCATACATTTTGGAATTTTCTAATATGGATTTGTTGTTACTTATTATTACATATGACCTATGTTCATGTTATTTTTCAGGTATAATTTCAAAAATTGGAACTTATTGTGAATTATTTATGTTTTGTATTTGTCAAATTCTGTCAAAATTGACAATAAAAAGGTCATATGCAGACTGCATTTTTAGATGACTTCATTGTACCTTTGAAACCAAAATAATTAAATATGTAGGGTATTTTTAATAAATAAAATGACATGTCCTTTCTAATTATTTTGTGAATGGTGATTTTGTTTTTTTAATTTATTTTTAAAGGTGGCAATATATACAAATAAATTGAACCTAACCACATTTTCGTTAGCTATTCATCTATATGAAGTTGATTTTAATATGAAACATTCATATTACAATTTTTGTTTTGACCATAAATCCATATAAAAAGTTTTTAATAATTCACATTAGCCATCACTTTGATACAGCACGTGCCTAAACTATTTATAAGAACACCCATATGGACCATAACACTAAATATACCAATAGAAATCAAGAAAAACAGCAAATTGGGTTGGTCTAATGATCCTTAATGACTAAACTTTCACATCAATCCAATATCTATGTTAAATCAAATAATTCGTGAAAACACATTGTTCATAAAAAATGGTCCAGTTCAAAGTAGTGTTGATGGTGGTGGGGCTATTGACAACTCCAAATCTAGCAACCTTTCTGCTTTTCCAAGTCATGGTCGGCTACCCTAACTCCTACACCTGTCCCAATCATTTCGACCGTCCTATACAGAATATAATTCAATTATATGAGAAAAAAATTGCAAAAACTCTCCGCGTAATTATTTATTTTTGTACACTTTTTTTATTGTATTTTTGTAAAAAATCTTCTTCTCTCGTGTTTAAATTTATACCGTCTATACAAATGCGTAAAAATTAACATAAGTGTTAGAGGTTTGACTTAACACTTAAAAAACGTCTAACACTTCTGTTATTTTTTACGGATTTGCATAGACGGTGCAAAAATAAACATGAGTGATAGAGGGTTTTTACAAATATATCATGAAAGAAGAGTTTGTGTAAAAAAATAATGAAAATGAGACATTTTACAATTTTTCCATCATATTATTTGATCGCTTCAAAATATCTGAAGACGGTCCAATCTTTTGTATTATTCAATAAATGTTATAAAAATGGATAGACACTATTAAAATGGATAATGTCGTTTAGGAATTGGTTGAGTATTAACCAAAAATAAATTGAATTAAAAGATTATTTGATAAGTTATAAAATTAATTATAAGTTGAATGAAAGTTAATCAGCCAAGTCAGAGATTTTTACAACATTAGATTCAATTATCTTATCTATACTTAATTACACATGAAAATATTTCAACAATTTTAAGTATCTTGAAATGTGCACTGACTTTTTATGGGTAATTGCAAGAGATAGATGTGTTTTTCAATTTTTTTTATTGCAAAAGATGTTGCAACTTATAATGTATTTTTGAAAAATGGGTAAATTTGTCAAAATAAATCAATACCCTAGAATTATAAAATTAAAGTTCTTCTCAACTTAAACTCCTCAGTTTTATTCTTTTTTATTGACCGAGTAGCTCGATAACACGGCCATAAAAAAAGAGATTAGACCAATTTAAAAGCATGACACTGGGGAGGGAGAGTCATTCCAGCTCGAGATAGCTAAATAAGCTACTCGAGCTTGAGTTCCAAACTCGTACAAATTTAAAGTCTCACTAATGAATATCGATGGTGTGTAAGAAAAGGACGATGACTTGCTAATAAGAAAAAGTAAGCTACATACAATTTGAAGTCATATATTTTTAAGTCTCATGGTCAATTTCATCAATTTTGGATAAATTTATTTATTATACAAAATAGTAAACTACAATTACTTTTTGCAATATAAAAGATACACCTCTAACAATTATGAAAACGATACAATACAATACACTCCAACCCTTTGTAGCAAACTTTAAAATTGATTAAACTAGACAAAATACACTAAAAAGAATAAATAGAATTTTGCTCGGTTACCGTTTGAGTTTGGTTCAGTGGTTTAGAACCTACTCAAAAATTCGTTCCCTAAACCCAGGTTCAGTGTCGAATCTCAATTTGATATCTAGTTCGTAGAAACAAGGCATCTTGTGTACTGTCTATGAAAGTGGAGATTATCCGGCTTAGTTTGATGAATGAATAAAAAAATTTGATTAAAAAATGGACTGATTTAATTGAGTTTTCTGGCATGGACTAAAACGTAAGCTCCCTGGTTCACTTAATAATTGGTAGTGATGGACATTATCGACCTGAACTAGTACCGAATTAGGAACCGAACCAGACTTAAGAGCAAAAATTTGAAAATTGTTGTTAATAATTTGGTTTTGGTTATAAGTTTAAGAGAGCCATTAAATTCAAGTTTGGTTTTGACTCTAAAAGATTATATCATTGATTAATAGGTAAGAATCGAACAAGTTCATGTTGTGAATGTAAGTCGAACATATGTTATTTTATTTTAAAACTTTATAGTTCGATTGAGTTGTAGTTATTAAATTTTAAATCTAAATTTCGTTAGTTTTTATAATTGTAAATTTAAAATTTGTTGGATATGAATCAAGCTCAACTTCGTCCAGTTTAACATATAAATTGAGCGTACATTAAAAATCAATTAGTTCCAACCGAGTAAAACGAAAAACCGTACTGGAAATTCATTGTCAAAATCACACCTTTTCCTTACCACCTATTGATTCCAGATGCTATTTAATAATTAGAAAATCAAAGAATTTAATCTGGTTGGTTCGGTTTCAAAACCATTCCCACTGTTAGGGTTGTTCACGGTTTGATTTCGAACTATATAAATCAATTATGTTTTAAGAAGTTAGAAATCATAATTGAACCGATGGAATTCAGTTTGGTTTGGTTTTGAACATGTCAGTTTTTATTTCAGTTCGATTCGATTTTTTATCAACCGAATTTCATGAAATTCTCATATTTTAGACCGTTTTGACTTACATGTTTTTGTTGATTTTCTTATAACCGATTTTTATGAAATCCACATTTTGGACCGATATTGACTTTTTTGTCATGTGATCGATATTTTAAGTCCAATTAATAAAGATCAATGATTTCAAATAAACTATGTATTCAAATCAATCGATTTTCAATTTAATTTTTTATTGATTCTTATTTTATAAATTAAAAATGAACTAATAAAGTTCAGTTCGTTTTTGAACCGAATCAAATATTTTTCCGGCAGTTTTGGTGAGTTCGATTCGATTTAGCCGGCTTGGTTATTTTTGAGCAGCCACACCCACCCACCCCTGTTAATCAATTGAATTAAATTGATGTATTGAAATTGGTCAATCTTGTGACATCGGTTACAAGTTTACAATGCAGATACGAATTAATTTAATTTATTATGAATATTTCAAAGAGACCGCATGGGACTCAAATTGGACGGTTGTTTATGGGCCATAGCTTTGCTGTACTCCAAATATATGCTACCGTTTTTTGCTACACCTGCAAAAGATTCCGTTTTTTCTCTTCTTTCCATACAAAGTTTCCTCCTTTTTCTCGGCAGCCAAACATCCGTTACAAAAGCTTCATTTGGGTCTCATTTGATTTGCATTTAACTTGCCACTCTCGTGTATTAAATCCCCTCTGCCGCCTTGTCCCCTTCTCGTTTCCTAGCCTTTTCTGTGCCGAAGAAGTTCAAATCTCTTCTTCTTCTCCGTTGCTCTGATCTTTGTGTTGTTTGGATTTTCAGTGCAAGCTTAGCTTCAGGTGGGTATGTTTCCTTGTTTCTGTATCTGGGTTCAGATTGTTTTTTTTATTGTTTACTTGTTCTGTGTTTTGTTTTGTTTTGCTTTTGGGTTGATGTTGTGATCTGGGTTCCTTGTTTTATTTGATTTAGATCTGATTTCCTAGCATACTGTTTTGTGGGTGCAGTTGATTTCTGATTTTTTTTTACTGTTTGAATCTGTGATTGTTGTGGGTTTAGTGTGTGGAGTGTTTTGGAGGTTTGAATTGGTTTGTGTTGTAAGGATCATATTTTTTTGAACACCCAGGTGGGTTATGCAGATTCAGTTTGAGCTGATTGTATAAGCTGTTGAGTTTAATTGATTGTCCCAAAAGAGAAAAGAAAGAGAATTTTTTGTTGTTAGGACATGTGAAGTGTTTGATTACATAATTCTTATACCCTTTTGTTGAATTGATAAGTTATCAATTGAGGACCCAAAAAAAATATGTATTTGTGATCTTCCATGCTTCTAATTTGTTCACAGCACCTTGTTTATAGTGTTACATGTATATTCTTAGGCTTGTAGGAAGTTGATACATGTATGTCGATTTCCTAATATTGTAACAATGTGGTCACATATCTGATTTTAAGAAAGAAGATTGAAAATTAAGATGCTGATGTCTCGTACTCTTCCCAGGGTCCGAGACAGTATCCAAATGGTCTCATCAATGGTCCGTTATAGTTCACTTTACTGCACTTTCATTGAACAACCCAGTTCATGATTCAGTAATGGAGGGGTGTCACTGATGACGCCTTTGGGTTGATGAACCATGTATTTCAAGGATCTTGAGCTGTTTTAGAGTCTGTGTAATAGATGAGTGAGGCGTAAAGGCCTAGCCAGGTGTTGATGAAATTTCCATCAGTATTGCTGCTTCTGTTGTAGAGCACGTCTCGAAAGAACGAGGCTGATTTAATTTCTCTGATTTTAAAACTTCACCTTTTGGAATGAAATTTCTGCTGGAACCTAAGAAGCTACTTGGGATTGATGATGAAGCCACCTTTCATTGTTCTTTGTATTGCTTCTCACTTTTCCACATTATTTACCAGTTGATTTGTTTGAAGCATAGCTTATTTGACCTGCTACATGGGTATGTGTGTGTGTGTGTGTTTTATAGATGGTTTAGGTACTTGATTTATTCTCGGCTGTTGCAAATCTCTATTATATATACGGGGAAAAGTATAGATAAATACACTAAACTATACACCTTTTCTACTTAGCTACACCTAACTAAGACTTGTTTCATTATACACCCAACTTTTTTTTTAACACGGTTAACATTTTTGGATGAAAAATGTTAAGTTTTAAAGGTGAAAATTTATGAAACTTGGGCGTATCTGAATAAAGGCGTGAAAACTTAACCTGTCACCCGACACACCCGTGGACCCAACCGGCCCACCACCCATATATGACACAATCGTGGGTTATTGGGTGGGTCACGGGTATAAAATCTCTCAACCCTCAACTAGTCGGGTGAACCACGAGTTGAGAAACGTCTAGCACCCGCAACAACAATAAAGCCCAAGGCTGCAATATATTTTCAAGCCCATGCTATTTAATGGAGAGTAAGTGTTTATGGTCATGCATGTGTGGCAGCGTGGGTTTGTTGGGGAGATGTGGCTCTCTGCAGCCACTGATCTCAAAAATGGTTTTTAATCCTAGCCGTTCATTCAGATGCACGCGGATAGATAATTTTTTTTAAAGAGCATTGACTCTATTCAAACCCTAATCTCTTGACCAACGCCCCCTCTCCTCCACGCTCCACTCTATCCAGTGCCTCCCTCTTCTCCCTTTTGTCTCTCAATTCCATTGACTCTGAGTCTGAGATGGACGAAAGTGGAAATGTTGGTTGGTGCTCATAGGTATAGGGGCCGAGATTTGATAAATGAAGAAGAGGGGCTGTGTCGGTTAACTAAACAGCGAAAAACAAAATGATATAAAATTTGACACGAAAAGAGAAAAACAAGATGATGTAAAAGTCTGACCTTAAAAGAGATAAAAAAACATAAATTAAAGTTCCAAAATAATTGTGGCCAATTTTTTCTGGTTCAGTAGGTCACTACCCGACCCAACCACCATCTGATAAAGGTGAAAATTTTGCTCATCAACAGTTCTGTGGGTCGAGTCCGGGTCTGTAAGCCACCACCCATATATGAACGGGTGGGTCGGATTTCCAGTTGGGCGTGTCAAGACTCGACCCGTGGAGTCACCTATATATGAATGACCCAAATCGTAGTTAGATGTAGCGAAGTGGAAATTCATCAAAATATGTTTGTTGAATTTGATACTTTACGTGTTTTGGACTTACAAAATTATTGATACAGGTTTTCTTTAAAGATCTATAAAGATGGCCGATGGAGAAGATATTCAGCCTCTTGTTTGCGACAATGGAACTGGAATGGTGAAGGTTCGTCAATTTCAAATACACTTCATTTAATTTGTTTGTTTTTTATAACTTATCTTATCAGAAGGTATTTGCAATATCAGTTCTTGCTTTTAGCAACATAAACACTCATCTACACAACTTCCTGATATTGCAGGCTGGTTTTGCTGGTGACGATGCACCAAGAGCAGTTTTCCCTAGCATTGTCGGCCGACCTCGACACACCGGTGTCATGGTTGGCATGGGCCAAAAGGACGCCTATGTGGGCGATGAAGCACAGTCAAAAAGAGGTATCCTCACCTTGAAATACCCAATAGAGCATGGAATCGTCAGCAATTGGGATGATATGGAGAAGATCTGGCATCACACTTTCTACAACGAGCTCCGTGTTGCTCCCGAGGAACACCCTGTACTTCTCACTGAAGCTCCACTTAATCCCAAGGCCAATAGGGAGAAGATGACCCAGATCATGTTTGAGACATTCAACGCCCCGGCTATGTATGTTGCTATCCAGGCTGTCCTTTCACTATACGCCAGTGGCCGTACAACAGGTCCGTATTGAAAATAATGAAACTTGCATTTTAAGATGATTTAGTTTTGTTTATATCTCAAGTTTAGGAGTTTAATGCCTGGTGTCGTACAACAGGTCTATACTGAAAATGATGAAACTTGCATTTTTCTGAAGATGATTTAGTTTTGTTTATATCTCAACTTTGGGAGTCGTGTAACTCGATTTGAACAAAATTTACTTGGTCAAGATCGAGATTATTCTGATTGCAAGGAACCGTCTCGGCATGAGATTAGAAACTATATTTTGCTTATCTTCTGTCAAGCATAGTTATCATTTTCTTATAAAAGTATCAACTATGTGCACTTGCAGTAGTCTGAAATTCTTTTGAACTAAATGATCTGTGATCACAATGTAATAGTAGTTTTCTACGTGACCTCTTGCAGAATTTACGTTTGGGACTTTTCTATATTATGTGATGCATAGTTTCTTTATTTATCATATAAAGTATCAATTTTGTGCATTAGTGGTCAATTGAAATTTGTCATGAATATAAACGTAAAAGTCGTTGTCAATATGGACTTGTGCAAATATTTACGTATTGGACTATTGTTGCTATGTGATACATACTTTTTTTTTTATTGTCTTTCCACATTTGCTGAATCAGTACAACTTTCGTTTGAATAGGTATTGTTCTGGACTCTGGTGACGGTGTGAGCCACACCGTCCCTATTTACGAAGGGTATGCTCTCCCTCATGCAATCCTACGGCTGGACCTTGCTGGTCGCGACTTAACTGACTCCTTAATGAAGATCCTCACCGAGAGAGGCTACATGTTCACCACAACAGCCGAGCGCGAGATAGTCCGAGATGTGAAGGAGAAACTCGCATATGTTGCTCTCGACTTTGAGCAGGAGCTGGAGACCGCAAAGACCAGCTCCGCGATCGAGAAGAGCTATGAGCTCCCCGACGGGCAGGTGATCACAATTGGAGCCGAGAGGTTCCGCTGCCCGGAAGTGCTCTTCCAGCCTTCCCTGGTCGGGATGGAGGCTGCGGGGATCCATGAGACCACGTACAACTCCATCATGAAGTGTGACGTTGACATCAGGAAGGACTTGTATGGAAACATTGTGCTCAGCGGTGGATCGACCATGTTCCCGGGGATTGCGGATAGAATGAGCAAGGAGATCACGGCTCTGGCGCCTAGTAGCATGAAGATCAAGGTCGTTGCGCCACCGGAGAGGAAGTACAGTGTCTGGATTGGAGGATCCATTCTCGCTTCCCTCAGCACATTCCAGCAGGTAAACTTTTGCACCCTAGGCCTGTTGGATTTTTTTTCCCAGTTCGTTTCGTTAAATTACAGTATATGATAGATTCACTCGGGATATTTGGTTTTGTGTTCTGTCGAGATTCTATAAATATAAGTCTAGACAAATATAAAGAGAAAAAGATATGTATAAAGTAGGGACATAAAAAATTCCCGAACTCGATGGAAACTCGGTATCCTTAATCTGACGGTAGGGAATGTGGATCACTAAACCCGCCTTGTTGCCATCCTATAGTGGTGACATATCTCAAACTCGATATGGACCAGTTATCTCGGATACGATGGGATATGAGACGGGAATCACCGAACTCACCCCATTGTAGGAATCGCAACGGGGTGGATTTAGCGATCACCTACCGCTACCCGTCAAATCGGGATGCCATCTATCAGAGTAGCAACATCAGCAGGTAGAGGACAGAATCACTAACTCCATCTTGTTGCCATCCTTATAAAGAGGCAAAATACCCTAAACCTGATGGCGATCACTGAATTCGTCACGAACCTTCCATGTTGCCAACCCTTCAATATAAAGGTTAGCATAACACTCGAGTGAACTAATAAGTCTGTCGTGGAGGTAGATTTGATATATTTAGTCCGATATATAAAGTTTACACGTCTATCTCGGCCTCCTCTGTGGCCTCCGCTCCATATGGAAATGTCTAGTTCTGATATATAGACCCATGTGTAGAGGTCTGTCCATTTAAGTGGATGTGAATGTTGAAAGTAAACTTCTTTCAGTTTAGCTGTGTAACCCGGCTCGATATATTTATAATTTTTTTGTATATTAAATCGATTATTTTTATGTTGCAGATGTGGATATCCAAGGGTGAGTATGATGAATCAGGTCCGGCCATAGTTCACAGGAAATGCTTCTAAACAGACTTTGAGTTCCATCAACATTGGAAGTACTTTGGTTTCTTGATAGTTTTAAGGTATTGGTTTGTTGGGTTTCTTAAGGTTTTGTGAGATTGGAACATTGATAAGGTACTTAGAAGCCAACTTGTTTGTTGGTGGAATTGTGACTGTCATGAGAAAAGAGAGTGTTCTTGGCCATGGATATTATTTGCTATTTTCTTCAAGACAAATGGATTTGATTCTTTATTCACTTTTATCGTTATTTATAAATGCAAAAGTGGTTAAATTATTTCTATTTTGCAAAATTGCATATGAACTTTCATTTCTAAGAAAAGTGAGTGAATTTATCACTTCTTGCAACTTGTGTACATTTGTTTTAAGTTAATGAAAACGCCTTTTGAATAATAAAATACTTTTTCAATTAGAGTTGTCGGGTTTATTCTTCTCGCACGTTATGGATTTGTAAATTTTATTTGTTCAAACGTTATGATTATCTCCCGCTCCATTAGGGCCGAGAGAAAAATTGAGCTCAAGTTGTAAAACGTTATTTTTCTTAAAGAATTAATGTTAAAGGCATTTTCAAATATTTTTGACAAAGGAACATATTTTGCACTGAAAAACTGGTTAACTAGAAATAATTAACAAAGGAAAATTGTGAAAAATCACGATTAACTATTCATCAATTGCACTTTATCACCTTTAACTAAAAATTAATTAAGTCAATTTACCACTCTCAACTTTATTTAAGATATCAAACTAGTGAGGACTTCAAATTGCTCTTAAACTAATTGAATGATATTATAGAAAAAAACGATATTTGTCTTTCTCCTCCAGTCGATTTCGACTTCCTCTTTAAATGATTCCTCCCTAAAATTAATTATAAAAATGTTGATTAGACTTAAATTTTAAATACTCACATGATTTTATTGTAATATGTTCTTCCTAAATGGATCAATGAGGCTACCAAACTTCTTATAAGATTGGCAAGTTGAAATTAAACAAACAATGGTTCATAAAAAAAACCCACCGGAGATGTTACTTACTACTTAGCGTCAACAATTAGAATTAAAAAAAATTGTTTCAATAACATTATTCAGACTAAAACCTAGAAAACAAAAATTATTAGGTACACATTAGAATATGAACCAATAAATAAATGAATATAATAGAAACAGAAAAGAGAGTAGAGCAGAGCGAACTCATATCGAATTTACAAATTAGTGTGAGAAATTTAAATTGACGACATCCTATGCATGCACACGAGGTTCTATCTAAACCTCTGTTGTCACTTGGTGCCTCTCAATATTTTCGATGACTCGAATGCCATCTTAGGAGATACAATTTATTTCCCTACTAGGAGGCTCTTGTCACGATCGTGACAAGTCCCTAAACCTAGCCTTTTCATTTGCTTTTCTCTCAAGACTTGACCTTCTTGACCAGAATCACTTAACATTTTTCTCTAAAACCTGCATATGCTCTCTGGAACACTTCCAAGCGTAAAGTCGTCATAGTCAGCTCTAATTAGCCACTACGAGGCAAATAAGTTCTCAAATGTAAGGTTGATCGTGATCAAATGGAGACCGTTCGATGCCACATCAACTCTTATATGAGGCTTTATCAAAGTCGCCGCTGTCAAAACCAATTGATGAGTACACTAACCAACACAAGTTGGGTTGAAGTCCTGAATTCAAATATTGGTACAAACATGAAAACAAAATTTTCCTTTATTATTGTTGATACTAAAATAACGAGTACATACATTATACACCATTGATGACTGAAAATGCCTTAAGATCATTATTTACTCACAAATTGGACATTTCTTTCCATGACATATAATATGCATGGTAAAGCGTTATAAAATTGCCAATAGCAATTTGAATGTGCAATTAGATTTGTGACTAATAATTATGTTCATTGCACCCCTTTTTCCAATAACTATCTCATAACCATGGATGATTTTTTTCAATCACATAGTTATACATATTAAAATAAATGTTAAAACAAAGTTGAGATGTTGGAGAAAATTAAATTTTAAAATAAAATGTATTTTAGGAGATGTTGAAAAGAAATTATGATTATAATCTACCGCAAACCTTAAATTATTATACAAGCCTATGAATTCAGATGCATAGTAGTGTCATCAAAGTCCAGTTTTGGATGGATATTGCGGCTACATGCATTTGGAAATAACCATATATACTGCGGCGTTTCATAAGTGTTGGTTCTATTGTGTGTTCTTACATCTAGATCTAGATGAAACTTAAAAATGAAATGAGTTACATGATCTTTTAGCCTCTTGTACACCTAAAGCTCACAATATTTACATCAACATAACCATTCACAGTCAAAGCAATTCAAAAGTTTATCATTATGAATTGATGCTTTCTTTCTCTACACTTCATCGCCTCCGCCCTCTACTATTGTGAGGGTGTTGGGTATGTATTCCTCCGACTGTCACCGCCGCTCTTGTTGTCCGCACCTATACTTTCAAAGTTCCTCGTTTCGGCGAGCTTTCTCGTCCGGTTCGTTACGCTATTCCCCCGTTTTCGTGGCCATGTCGATGATGCTCTTCATTTTTTAATATACTGAGTTCTTAGTTGAGGGGTTTATGGGGACGTTTTTCGTGGCATCAGAGTTGATACCCAAAGGGCAGTTTAGTGGGTTGATGGATGTCGGGTGCGCCGGCGTATATTTTGTTCCTCTTGTGTGTCCCAGTGGCGAGTGAGCGTAGTCCGTCCTTGTGGCGTATGTCCTGTTCAACAGTTGTTGACGGTTGTAAACGGTTATTAGTGATTTGTTGAAGGTTGCTGGCGGTGTTTATATACTATATCGAAATCTTTAGTCAATAATGATGTCCAAAGTAGATTGATGGGCTCACGTTCTTTTGGAATCACAAGGATTCTCCATCTTTAGAGGTGGAGGCCGTGGTTCTATGTGTAGGAGGCAACATTTATTGAAGGGTCGAATTACAAAAAACATAATGTTCTGTGTATTAAGTTTGCTTCCGTTTATGTTATTTGGGGATCAGTGCAAGATTTGTCCTACCAATTCTATTTTTTGTTGTTCATATTTTAATTATCTAATAAAATCTGTTATTTCAAAAAAAAACACAGGAATGGAATGCAAGAACAAAAAAGGACAGTTCAGTCGTGGGGTAACTACATAATTTCTTATTATCATTATTCTGTTTTATGTATATAAATCAATATAATCCGTTGTCGTAGCATCATGATGCAGCGTACGTGGCTTGGAGGAATTCTTTATCAAAATTTATTGATTCTTGCGAATACCGAAGGTGATAGATTTGAGAGAAATCTCGATTTTTTTATTAACTTCAAAACTAACTCAATAACAAAAACGAGAGTGCTTAAATAATGAAACATAAATTGCAAAAAAGGAAAACCCTAATTCTATAGAAAGGAAAAAAAAGGAAAAAAAGCTAGAAAGGAAAAAAGGAAAATAAAGGAAACAACTATTAAAAATTATAAAAAAACTGCCCGAAACTTATAAAACGCAATTTTGACCCCTAAGATGACCTCAGATGGCCGAAATCCATCGTACTTCATGGCATCGCCATGAGTTTTGCTCAGAATGCCGTTTCCGCCCAGAAAACACTAGTCCTTTGTCGAAATCTGACACTTTTGCAATAACTTCAGGTGTCCTACATTCTGCATACCGGTTTCTTCGACCACACTGCATCATTCTCTCCTGGATGGAAAAGATTCGACCTCGAATCTGGACCTGCAACATCCTTCTCAAAAAAAGAAGCACTCCGGGATCCCATATCTTTGTAGCACTTTCTACCGAATTTTCAGTTCAAGTACTCCCACCTTGCTCGCAACCTGGATCGTAAACGTGTAACACTTCACTGGGGTTCCATGTTGAATTTCTAGACTTTCCTTATCAAAGTACACGTCCCTTGATCGATTAACTAACCTTGAAATTCGATCCTTCTATTGTTGATACATGATGTTGGTATTAGGTTCTCGTTGTTGATTAAGGCAACAATATACACGTAAGGCTCCCAATAATTTTCGGCTACTCTTGCAAAATTTTCAGTCATGCCTTTATCGTACAAGCTCTCGATGCCCTCCAAAAACTGTTCGTAACCATTGTTGTATGAATAAGCTAAGAACAAGTATTTGATGCAACATAAAGTTTCATCACTTGCTAATAAAGCATCTCTTACTCGAATATTCTGCTCATGTTGACTCAATTGTGCTTCTACAATTTCAGCTTCTGCATCTACATCTGGTTTAACATAATCATCATAAATCGGGGGTGATAGCCAATCTATAAACTCCTCTGGTTTAAGATTGCTATTGAGCTGTGGAATTTCCACCTTGAAACCCTGTTCCCACCGTTGGTTAGGGCGTTCGGGTGAACGATTTCGGTAACCGGCGAAAGGACGCAATTCATCCATTCGTCGTGTCAATAATTCAACCTGCTGCCTCAAATCGTCGTTCTCACGTCGAAATTCAGCGTTTTCACGTCGAAATTCAGCGTTTTCACGTCGGAACTCAGCTTGATCATTATCAGCACCTTGGGGAGCGGCTCGTTGTTGTCTACGGGACGGCATACCTCAGGATCGACTAGAATCTGAGGAATTCTTTATCAAAATTCGTTGATTCTTACAAATACCGAAGGTGATAGATTTGAGGAAAATCTCGATTTTTATATTAACTTCAAAACTAACTCAATAACAAAAACGAGAGTGCTTAAATAATGAAACATAAATTGCAAAAAAGGAAAAACCCAATTCTATAGAAAGGAAAAAAAGGAAAATAAAGGAAACAACTATTAAAAATTATAAAAAAAGCTGCCCGAAACTTATAAAACGCGATTTTGACCCCTAAGATGACCTCGGATGGCCGAAATCCATTGTACTTCATGGCAAAGCCATGAGTTTTGCTCAGAATGTTGTTTCCGCCCAGAAAACACTAGTTTTTTGTCGAAATCTAACACTTTTGCGATAACTCCAGGTGTCCTACATTCTGCATACCGGTTTCTTCGACCACACTGCATCACATCACCTGCAAATGTAGTTGATTGGCTTGATCAGGCCAATGCAGTGCTATTTTGTTATACTTAACTTTAATTAGGGATGGCAACCGTACGGATTTAGCAATTCTCGTTCCCATTCTTGTTAGAGTTGGATAAGAGATTCTTCGTTTCTAACGGGGACAAGGATTCCGCGTTAAATTTGAGAATTCCGTTTTCCGTTTCCAACCCAAAATAATGTTAAAATATAATTATTTTTAATAAAAAAATTTATTTTAATAAAAATAATAGTTTTTTCATTAAACATGTATTTTTAATAAATATTTCAATAAAAAGATTTTATTTCTCATTAAATATATATTTTTTATTAAAAAATTTTTTAATATATCGGGGCGGAGCGGGGGCGGGAATACCTCACCCCGTCCCGCCCCGTTCTCATCTGGATTCAGGAATTATTCGCCCCGTTTTTGTTTGGATTCGAAAATCCCGTCGAGGATGCGGAATATTGTCATCCCTAACTTTAATTGGTATAAGTGAAAAAAATCAATAACTTTCAAATTTATACCGAGATCTGTTTGATTCACCAATTGAACAGTTGTTAAATTGTGATTGTAATTCAATCCAAACTTATGACCAGTCAATCATAGCGGGCTAATGAAGATGAATTAGATGACAGTGAACTGAAATGAAAACAATTATTTACTCATGTTCTTAATTTATCCATAAACCCTTTCCATCCTGCTCCCAGCAAAGTTCAAACTCATAAGCTCTCAATTATAATTATGAGTCTCAAACCGCTGGAATGTTCCTTTAGGACTTGATGATATAATTAATTCTTGCAACATCAATGATACTGGTACACTGCTGCATCATTAGTTATATTCTTAATAATCCTGAGTATGAGTGTATGGTTCTTACCTGTTTTGCCAACAATTAATCATCCAAATAGTATTTAAGATCATACAATTATTTACTCTAGAATATCTCACAGGTTGGACATTTCTTTCCATGACATATAAGATGCATGTTGAAGTGTTATAAAATTGCCAATAACAAATTGAGTGTGCAATTAGATTTGTGATTTATAATTATGTACATTGCATACTCTTTTGTCAATAATTATCTCATAAGCATACATGATAAAATGAATACAAGAACATAGTTGAGATGTTAGAGAAAATTAAAATTTAAAATAGATAGTACTTCAAGAGAGGGTGAAAGCAAATCTAGTTATGAACTAATGAGAAAATGTCACTATGCTATATATATACATGCTGATTTCACATGACTATACTTAATAAACTTGCTCGTCGGATGAAAAAGGTTTTGGACAACAACACGTCGACTTTGTCAGCGACGACATATTTGGACGAATTGGGATGACCGCAGACTGGAAATCGCCGGAGACTTACTGCCAACTTAGTTCGCAATGAATCAGTATCTTTATCTTCAAAATTTTGGAGTCACATTTTTTGTGGATTGGGATGCGGTAAAATTGTTGCTATCCGTTGTTTGGTTGGTGAGCAGTGGGAAAATAAATTGCTACTGGTTTAAGTTTGAATCTTTGTATTTTTATCACATGACCTAATTAATTTTAATGATCAGAGAGACCATCTTATAACCAATCTGTATGCAAGCTTTGGTTCATTCCCATTTCATGAGTTCAACAGCTGATTAGTACAATGTTCTCTTATTAGCATTTCATTCACTTATTTTGATCTAAGGGGATGGGCTTGTGTTTCCGACACTTTCGACATTCTTAGCATAACAAAATATATTCTAGAGTCTGTTGGTGTTGGCATGAGTCTTGATTTAGCGTGAGTGATATTCAAACCAGCTCTGAGATTAAGCTATCATCACCTTCCTTCAAAACTAAAGCGCTGCTTTACATATTGCGCCTTATTTCCAAAAGATTATGAATTCGACATGAATTGATCCTTTTATGGACGGCAGAAGCTTTCTATCACACCGAAAAGAGGAAAGCAGTGGAAGACGCGGGTGTTCAGTATTTCGATCCCTTATTGTCAATGCCATTTTTTCAACAATCAAGCAAAGATTGTGCAAAATTTGTGATGCATGATCTCATTGGCGAAATATGTTTTCATCTGTGTGTGTAGAGACTCGAGCACCTTCTAATAACTCGAAAAACACTTAATTCATCCTTCATCCGACCAATGTGTGAGGTTCCAAGAAGATTCAAAGTTTTTGACCAAGGAAAGGGTTTATGTGCATGATGAAGTGTTATAAAATTGCCAATCACAAATTGAATCTGCAATCAGATTTGTGATTGATAATTATGTTCATTACACACCCTTTTGATTTTGGGAATCATTATCTCGTAAACATACATGATAGAATAAATATGAAGACATGGTTAAGATGTTGAGAAAATTAAAATTTAAAATAAATGGATTTTGGGAGAGGCTGAAAATAAATTTATCTATTAATACCTAATTATTAAGCTAAGCATGGCTGCAGATTTGCTGAAGGCACGGAAGGTACTATTGCAATTGCGAAGTTAGGCTCCGAGTCCGAGTACTCTCTGTTCTCTAAGTTGTTTTTCTTTTGTCATCGAACAAATTAACTTTTTTGATATATTTTGTTTTGTGTATTACAATGAGTCAATTAGATAAGGTAGTGTTTCATAAGTTCTAATCAATTTTATGTTTCATTTGGTGATACTTTATGCACATTCTTATCTATTTTTATCTACAGACAATTAATATGGGATGTCCATCAATATATTACTATTTTGTCCACGTAGATTTTATGGTCCAAATTTTGTATGATAAATAGGGATGAGTACCTTAGACTCGAAAACTGAAATCAAACCAGACTCAAAATTTAAAAATTAAAATTCATAATTAATAGTTTAGTTTGAGTTTTGAATTATAACAATCATTTAATTTTAATTCGATTATGATTCTTAAAACTCATAACTGTTCATATGTATTGAGAATTAAAGAACTCGACCGGTTCTAACTGGTTTGGAACGCATGGACGTGGGAGTTGCAGATTTCATAGGTTTGACATTTCATAGATTTCATAGGCAATTTCATGATATTGTCATGAAATTCAAGCTCCTCAATTATTGAGTAATTTCTTAAATATTAATAATGTTAAAAAATTTCAACTTGTTTCACCAGACTTTGATTAATGTTATCGACTAGTCCCGATTAATTTTTTGTAATATCTTATTAATTTTTTAATTCGATTTATTTTTTGACTGATTTTCGATTAGTCCATAGAAAGTCCTCTCTGACCAACTCACTAATGCGTCTAGCAACTTTTACAACTCTTTTAAATAATATATGTCATTTAAATATACCATTATGTTCCACATACAAAATTTTGTTTCGAAGTTAAATTAACAGGGGTTAGAAACAAGATAAAATATTAATTAAAAGAGAGAATGAAATTCCGAAATTGAACCGATATACGAATTTCACATCATTCAAAAACAAGTGCAAAAGAGAGGATGTCGGGAAAAGATTGGACTGATGAAGATGATAATTAACTGAAATGAAAACAAGTGAATCACTGTAACCAAACAATCAATCTTCGATAATATAATTAATTCTTGCAATATCATGAATAATACATTATTAATTATATTTTTAATTAATAATCTTATATAATTGTTTGATTCTTACATGTTTTGCCAGCTATTTATTTAATTTGTAGGTACATACATACACTATTGATGACTTAAAATGCCTAACCATCCAATTTGTATGCAAGATCATATTATTATTATCTACTCACAAACTGGACATTTCTTTCCATGAAATATTATATGGATGATGAACTCTTATAAAATTGTCAGTGACAAATTGAATGTGCCATTAGATCTGTGATTGATAATTATGTTCGTTGCACACCCTTTTGGCAATCATTATCTTACAACGTATGTGATAAAATAAATATGAAAACATAGT
The DNA here is from genome assembly GCA_963920655.1 of Geranium rotundifolium. Lineage (NCBI taxonomy): Eukaryota > Viridiplantae > Streptophyta > Magnoliopsida > Geraniales > Geraniaceae > Geranium > Geranium rotundifolium. Next base: position 38,550,776 of record OY987313.1, on the reverse strand, counting down.
TGAGATGTGGGAGAAAATTAAATTTTAAAATATATTGTATTTTAGGAGAGGCCAAAAACAAACATATCTATCGGTATCCGATCATGAAGCTAAGAATGAAAGTAGATTTATTGATGACACTTGCATAGACTCGAGATAAAGTATTTTTATGAATTTATTTTGGTCATGTAATCGTAGAGTTAGAAACATTTCTGCTGGATTTGAAATAACATGTGGTTATATACGTGTGAGAAGAGGAGAAGTAGTAGTGTATGTGTAATGAACCATCTTAGTTTGATTGTTATTATGCAATATATATGATGTTTTTGTATATTTGAGTTTTGATTTCTACACTATTTTGGCACTTGGATGCTCCTTCAACAAGCACATTTCAACGTAAAATAATTTTTCATGATCAATAAAAAGGTATTTTTGTTATTTCTTAAATTTAAAATTAAAAAACTAACGGAGTTAATAACGTAGATATAAAACATTCTAGGTGACATGCCAAATTTAAAAAAAGAAAAAAGAAAATCATGTGACCTATTTGAAAAATGCATAGTTACATGTATATCTATATGAAATTATCCATAATTTTTATTTACCGAAAATTGATATCAGATGTCCATCAGTATGTTAGAACATTTTTCACATACATTTTATGTTTCGATTTTTGTATGATAACTAAGGGTTGTGCACTTTAAACTCGAAACCACTTGGAACCAAAAAGTTAAAAACCGTGGTTAATAATTTGATTTTGGTTCTCAAAAATCACAATTGATGATTATCCAACAAGAACTGGACCGATTCGCATTGTCATGTGTGTCGGACTCTCGTCCACCCTCTTGTATTATTTAACTTTTATTATTATATTTTTTGTAAACTTTATATTTTGATTTTATTGTAGTAATTAAATCCTAACATTCAGTTTAGTTTGTATTTTTTTGTAATTGTCAATTTAATGTTTTGAACTGTAAATTAACTCAAATTGAGTATGAATTCAAGATTGAAAAATAATCAATTCCAGAGTAGTAAGACAGTGACCGAATTGTTTCTCATTATCCGGACCTACTTCCATATATTGAGAACTAAAAGATTCGGTTCATGTCGGTTATAACCGAATGGAATGTGTGGGAGTTGCTGATTTCATATGCTTAACACTGCTTGTCACGTGCTTCAATAACTAATATGAATCGAATTTGAGTTTATGTTTCACGTACAAAATTTTGTTTCCAAGTTTATGAAACCGATTTTCATGGAGATTTCTTGAACCATTTTCTCATCACCCAAACACCCTTTTACCATCATTCAACAACAAATCAGGTGACTCTTTCTTAATTTCCGTATTCAAACATTCCAAAATTCATTCCTTTTCTCTTCCAATTGCTTTGAGGTCCCAAAATTGCCGTGATTCATAAGGTTGATTGCATATGTTTAACTTTAATCATCAGAAATTGAAAGGAAACAATTCTATTGTGTGTTATTACATATGGATGAAACTTAAAATAAAATGAGTTACATGATCTTTTAGCCTCTTGTACACCTAAAGCTGACTATATTTACATCAACACAACCAGGGCCGGCCCTATGAATCTCGGGGCCTAAATCAAGAAAATACATATTAGGCCTTTTGTTTTAGGAGATGATACTTTTACATTTGCGTAAATAAGAAATTTTGTCACCTAAATATCATGTAATGAACCTTACCCCACAAGATAAACTCGAACGAGTTTGTTCAACTAAACTCGAGTTCGGCTCATGTCTATTTGAAATGAAGTTATCTCATGTCTATCTTAATTTTTATGTTGGTTCAAAACCTTTTTTTCTATATCTAATCTTGTTTGCATGTTATTGATAGTTACTTCCATTTAATGTTTAACTATTTATCATTCTTGTTAACATTATGGTTACTATTTTCTTAGAACACATTTTGGTTACTATAAGTGCCTTTATAAAACTAAAACACCAAAAAAGTCATTTAATTTTATATGACATTAATTTACTGTAACTAATATGAACACAACTAAGAAAATTTTAAATTAAATTATATTGTTGACAACATCAGAAACCGAACAATAATTTAAAATGAAAATGAAAAAAAACATAAGTAATTAAGAACTTTGCCACCTACCTATCGGACTAAAAACAAAAATTATTATGTAACAAATGTCAATGATTGTTCATATTATATTGTCACACTATACTATGTTAAAAGATACACAATTGATTAATTTTAAAAATAGTAAAGTATTTGAAAATAGAGGAACTTGTAGTTAATTATCATACCTTACTTGTAGCAAACTTTGAGTTTCTCTATATTAGGATTAAGACAACAGTAGTGTAAATCATATGAGAAGTTTTAGATTATGAACTGAGAAATACAATAGCCAATTGCAAATACTAAAGCATAATCATAATCAACTAGATGAAATTCAAGTAATAATACTCAAGAAATAGAAGAGTTTGCAGTTATGAGTAATAAATAGCCATTTTGAATTTTTGTACCGTTAGCCAGTAAACATAAGTGTGATTATTAGTTTGTAATTAAAGGAGCCATTTTCTTTATGTCTACGCTTTGCTTATAAATGAGTAGACTTTTTGGACTGTGGCCTTTAAAGGTTTTATGCCATGTCAAGCCCAAATTATTTTTTATAAACTAGCTAATACCAGTTTGGGGCTTCTTTTGGGCCGGTGGCCTTAAGCAGCCGCTTAAGTGGCTTAAGGCTAGGGCCGGCCCTGTCAACGGCTACTTGGTTCAATGTTCTCTCATTCGCATTTCATTCATTTATTTTGATCTCAGGGGATGGGCTTGTGTTTCCGACACTTCGACATTCTTAGCATAACAAAATATATTCTAGAGTCTGTTGGCGGAGGGATTGATTTGGACATGACTCTTGATGCAGCGTGATGAATGGGTAGATATACTTGAAAGTACTATTTGGCATAGTGATATTCTGCCAGTTCTGAGATTAAGCTATCTTAACTGTTAGTGTATAAAATTATTAGAGGACCAACTCAACTAAAGTTGATGGTTTAAGGACTAATTATAGTTTTATAACCTTCATTCAAAACTAAAGCACTGCTTTGTGCGCCTTATTTCCAAAAGATTATGAATTCAACATGAATGAGTTGATCCTGGATGGCGGAAGGCTTTCTATCACACCTGAAAAGGGGAAAGCGCGCATTTGGAAGACGCGGATGTTCAATATGCCTTATTGTCAAGGTCTTCTTTTCAACAATCAACCAAAGATTGAGCAAGATTTGTGATGCATGATCTCATTCATGATATAGCTCAAGCTGTCGTTGGGGAAATATGCTTCCATATGGATGTGGAAAGCCGCGAGCGCCTTCTAATAACTCGAAAAACATATCATTCATCCTTCATACGACGAATGTGTGAGGTTTCAAGATCAGATTCAAAGTTTTTGATGAAGGAAAGGGTTTGCGGACAGTATTAATTATATTTTGGATAATCTTATATGAGTGTATGATTCTTACCAACAGTTTATTTAATTTGTAGGTACACACATACACCATTGATGACTTAAAATGCCTAACCAGTCATTTGTATGTAAGATCATATAATTATCATCTACTCACAAATTGGACACTTCTTTCCAGGACATATAATATGCATGATGAAGTAATTGACAATAACAAATTGAATGTGCAATTAGATTTGCTATTGATAATTATGCTCCTTTTGATTTTGGGGATCATTATCTCATAAACATACATGATAGAATAAATGGTCGAGATGTAGAAAATTAAATTTTAAAATAAAATGGATTTTGAGAGAGGCTGAAAATAAATTTACTTATTAATACTCAATTATTAAGCTAAGAATGGCTGCAGATTTGTTGACGCACGGAAGGTACTATTGTAATTGCGAAGTTAGGCTCCGAGTCTCTTTGTCATCGACTAATTAAGTTAAGAATGTTTTGTGTTTTAAATTTTTTATATGTATATTTTTTTTTATATTTTGAGTTTTAAATTTTAAAAAAATTATTTAATTTTGATTCGATTATAATTCTCAAAACTCATAACTGTTGACTGCCTAATAATAAGAATTGGACCAGTTCTCATATATTGATGATTAAAGAATTCGGTCGGTTCTAACCGGTTTGGAACCGTGCCCACCCCTCATAATATGAGTGGAATGTGTGGGCGTGTGAGTTGCCAATTTCATAGGTTTGACATTGCATGTCATATATTGTCATGTGCTTCAAGCTGCTCAATAATTGAGTAATTTCTTAAATATTAAGAATGTTGTAAAAAAATTTGACTTGTTTGACCAGACTTTAATTAATATCTCGACTAGTCCCCGATTAATTCTCTATAATTTCTGATTAATCTTTTAATCCGATTTATTTTTCGATTAATCTTTAGAAAGTCCTCTTCGACCGACTCACTAGCGCGCCTAGCAATTTTTACAACACTATGTCATTTAAATATACCATTATGTTCCACATACAAAATTTTGTCTCGAAGTTAAATTAATAGGGTTTAGAACCAACATAAAATATTAATTAAAGGGATAATGACATTTTGTTACACCTAACTATAGCGAAATGACACTTTCATACCTTAGCTATTTTTCTCTCTCTTTTAGTACATTATATTGACAATTTTTTTGTGACAACATATCTCTAAAATGCCGAAAATACTTAAACTATCATTTGTTTAAGAAATCATAAGTGAAATTGGTTCGATTTTGCTCTGATTCAACTTGGTTTATATTTAAGATGCAATTACAATTATACCCCAAATCTAAAATTAAATTTGAACCATTTCAAATATGGTTTGATAAATCAAATTGGAGAAGTTCTATTATGAATTCTTAAACCAAGGGTATTTTGGTCATTTTAGCATAGGCTGTCACAAAAAACTTGTTAAGATACTAAAAAAGAGAGAAAAATAATTAAAGTATGAAAGTGTTATTTCGCTATAGTTATTTGTAACAAAGTGTCATTATCCCTTAATTAAAAGAGGGAATAAAATTTTGAAATTGAACCGATGAACGAATTTCACATCATTTAGAAACAACAAGAGTACAAAAGAGAGGATGTCGTGGAAAAGATTGGGCTGATGAAGATGATAATGAACTGAAATGAAAACAAGTGAATAATTGTCACCAAACAATCAATCTTCGATGATATAATTAATTCTTGCAATATCATGAATAATACATTATTAATTATATTTTTAATTAATAATCTTATATAAGTGTTTGATATTCTTACATGTTTCGCCAACTATTTATTTAATTTGTAGGTACATACATACACTATTGATGACTTAAAATGCCTAACCATCCAATTTGTATGCAAGATCATATTATTATTATCTACTCACAAATTGGACATTTCTTTCCATGAAATATTATATGGATGATGAACTGTTATAAAATTGTCAGTGACAAATTGAATGTGCCATTAGATCTGTGATTGATAATAAAGTTCGTTGCACACTCTTTTGGCAATCATTATCTCACAACCATACATGATAAAATAAATATAAAAACATAGTTGAGATGTTGGAGAAAATTAAAATTTAAAATATATTGTATTTTATGAGAGGTTGAAAACAAACATATTTATCGGTATCCAATCATAAAGCTAAGAATGAAAGCAGATTTATTGATGACACTTGCATAGACTCGAGATAAAGTATTTAGATTTACTGATGACAATTGCATAAACTCGAGATAAAGTATTTTTATTAATTTATTTGGTCATGTAATTGTAGAGTTAGACACATTTCTGCTGGGCTTGATGTAACAGTGGTTATATATGTGTGAGAAGAGGTTATATATGTGTGAGAAGAGGATAGGTAGTAGTGTATGTGTAATAAACCATCTTAGTTTGATTGTTATTATGCAATATATATGATGTTTTTGCATATTTGAGTTTTGATTTCTCCATTATTTTGGCACTAGGATGCTCCTTCAATAAGCACACAACCTCTTCATTTCAAAATGATGCCCAATGACAATTCATGAAAATTTAAAATCAAAATAAATACATTATGATAATTTCAACTTAAAATAATTTTTCATGATCAATAAAGGGTATTTTTGTTATTTCTTAAATTTAAAATTAAAAAACTAACGGAGTTAATAACGTAGATATAAAACATTCTAGGTGACATGCCTAATTAAACAAAAGAAGAAGATCATGTGATCTATTTGAAAAACGCATAGTTACAGGTATATCTATATGAAATTATCCCTAATTTTTATTCACTGACAATTGATATCGGATGTCCATCAATATGTTACGACCTTCTCTACGTACATTTTATGGTTCAATTTTTGTATGATAACTAAGGGTTGGGCACTTGATGCAATGTACGTGGCTAGGAAGAACTCTTTATCAAGATTCGTTTATTCGCAAGAATACCGAAAATGATAAACTTGAGGGAAATCTCGAATTTTTATTAAACTTCAAAAAATAAATAACAAAAACGTATAAATGCGCTTAAATAGGCAAAATCTAATTGCAAAAAAGGAAATCCTAAACTTATTGGAAAAAGAAACAAATTATTAAAATTGTAAAAAAAAAGTGCCCGAAACTTCTAAAAGTGTGATTTTGACCTCCAAGATGACCTCGGATGGTCGAAATTCATCGTACATCATAGCAAAGCGATGTGTTTTGCTCAAAATTGAAAAATAACACTGCTTGTCAAGATTGAAAAATAATCGGTTCCAACCAATTAGGACCATAACTGAATCGTTTCTCATTATCCATGCCCAGTTCCATATATTGAGAAATAAACGATTCGGTTCAGGTCGGTCTGAATGGAATGTGTGGGAGTTGCTGATTTCATATGCTTAACACTGCTTGTCACGTACTTGAACAACTAATATGAATCGAATTTGAGTTTATGTTCCACACGTACAAAATTTTGTTTCCGAGTTTATCAAACCGATTTTCATGGAGATTTCTTGAACCATTTTCTCATCACCCAAACACCCTTTTATCATCATTCAACAACAAATCAGGTAACTCTTTCTTAATTTCCGTATTCAACATTCCAAAATTCGTCCATTTTCTCTTCCAATTGCTTTGAGTTTCCAAAATTGATTTTCATGGGTTTAAATATTGTGCATGAATTGTTTTGTATTTTTGAATCTGGAATTCGTAGCATTGTACGGTGATGATAATGGAGGAGAAGAGTTGTGATGATCAGAGTAATTGGAGAGCTGATTTCACACCCGATTTTAGGCAACAAATCGTCAACAAGATGTAATCAATCGTTTACTTTTCTTCTAATCCATTGTTGCAGCCATAGCTACAACAGAACCTGCAAATGTAGCTGATTGGCTTGATCAGGCCTATGTCGAGGTCCAATTTTCGAAAGAGAAGTTATTGCCAGATCTAAAGATTCTCTTGGAGACTTCAAACAACGTAATGTCTCGGGTATTTTGGTTAATTTCTAGGGAAATTTTTCACTTAAGTATCCTAAAGAGTACAACTTTTGCACTTAAATAACCTAACTTTTCAATTTAGCTTGAGAGACATCTGAATTTTCCTAATGTTGCACTTCAGCTAACAGAGTTATAATTTTGGAGAAAATGGGGTCACGTGTCCATCACGTGAGGTTACATTTTCAGAAAATGCCAACATTACCCTTCTTCCCCCAACTCTCTCACCATCAACCCTTTGAAAATTTAATGGTAAGGAATTTTGGACTTTTCACCATTAATTTAATACAGTCAGACTTAAGTGTCACATTAAGAAAGTTCAGGTGTGTCTCAAAAGTTGTATTCTTCAGGGTACCTAAGTGGAATTTTCCCTAATTTCTACTCCACCTTTAGTATCTAAATGATGATTGATTGATTCATTTATTGACTTGTGATCCTTGCAGTGTCAAGAACCAGCGCTTGTTGATAAATACAAAGAAAACGGTAAGATGACGAAGAAAATGATCAAGTTTCTAGAGTCAGAAATGAAATCGCACATTGGCCAAAGGATAAGTTCGATAACTATAAGATGCAGATCATTGAGTACGTTAGTCATACTGTAAACAAGAAGAGAAGTTTAGCTTATTTACAGCAACAAGTTGGAGGTCAATCTCAATCTGCGAAACTCCACAAAAAGTGGCAACAAATGCTGAAGCAGAATGTGCCATCTCCAATACACATTGATCTTGAGGAGCAGCCTTCTAGTGTCGAAAAATGCCCCGTCTCTGGGCTCGAATGCGCCAGCCTTCCAAACTTTTCGGTGACAAGGAGTCTGGAGTTCAGCGTAATAGCTATCGCCCGTTCCAATATTGAAGTTGAAGTTATTCGGGCGCAAATGATGGATGATGATCTCTCGGATGTCTCTGTTTCCTCTCTGGGTATCGAGCGCATCTTGTTTCGTTCCCCTCCATGGACTCCCAATGCGAGCGCGAGGAAAACTTGGGAGTTATGCAAATCCATTGGATTTACATCTGAAACAAACGATGAAGACATGATTCAATCCATCCAGCAGATCCAAGAGGATTATGCAACATCCTTTTATGTTGTTCGCTAGTCATTTTCTTTTCCCAATTTGAGAATCAGCTCTCTTTCATTAGTATAATAATATCATTCCTTGATGATAAAAAAATGTAGCTTGTTTGTTATTCTTATAAACAAAGTTTCTATTCTTCTTATTTCAATTTTATAATGAACATGTTGTTGCAAAGGGGGCGGATAATGTAAAGTTTTGTCCGAAATTGGCGTCGACTGCTGATGAGGGCCCGTCATGACCTCATATCGACGTCCTTGTCCTATATTTTTATCGATTTTGCCCTTGATTTTTAGTAGTTTTAGTGTCTTTTATTGCCTTTTGTGCTCCGAGTAGTTTTGAGCGTTTGGTACAGATTTTATGCCAGCTTTGGGCCGGGAAGTTTTGCAAAAATTGGAGGATCTGCCCAAACGTCACGGGGTGAGCGGTGAGGCACATACCCGTGCCTGTGCCTGTGCCCGTGCCCATTTGATTGATTAAAAATTAATTGAACCAACTAAACCGAATTTCTATAACATTTTATGAAATAAATTTGATTTCTATTTTATTTATTAAGAAAATTATATGAACCACTTATATTAGTATGTCTAGGGGCGTGAATAAATCTTTGGAGATTAACTAAAAACTAATTGAAAAATGAATCCGAATGCATGAAAATTTCTATAACATTTTATAGAAAAGAATTAATTGAATTACTATTTATTCAATAAACCATATATATATATATATATATATATATATTAGTTGGGATGCATTCCAATACCAAATTGGTAGGATGTCCGAACGTCTAAATTTTTACCAGTCGTTGAACGTTCAAAATCTGCGTGCGTTTTTTCCTAGCGCGCGATACGTGGCAGCGAAGCTCTACCACGGTCATTTTCATGGTTCTACCGAGTCCGTCGCATTCTACCAGTTCACACTAATTTTTTACCGGGTCCATCACGTTCTATTAGATTATATTAGATTTCTTATATTTAGTTTCCTATATATATATTTCCTTTCTCACATATATTAGGGTTTCCTATTCTATTCCTATTGCCTCTATAAATAGAGGTCTCTTGTAATTCACAACATACACATCAATAATATATTCCTCATTATTTCTATCACGTTCTGCTAATTTACACTCAAATTCTATTGATTCGGACAGTTTGTATTTGATTTCTTCCCGTATTAGTATGTTTATTTGATGAAAGGAGTGCTATTAAAAGTCAAAATGTTTATGAAGATGTAATGCAGCTACAAAATCAAATCACACTGTACAATTCAATTGATGAAGAAGACGAAAATGCCATGTTGATTCCTACACGTGTACTTCTCATCCACTTTTCACTCCCATTTCAAAATCGAACTTTTTTTAATGTTAATCCACGAGCTTATCAATATCTGCAACTGTTTCATCCTGAAAATATGGATTATGTATCGTCTTCTTCGATCCGTGCACAAACACTTTTCTGGGTCTCTGTAGATTTTGATCGATCATGGATCACGCGGCTGATGCGAACAGGACCGATTTGATGACCATCACTCGGTTCGTGCTCAACGAGCAAAGCAAGTACCCAGAGTCTCGCGGAGACTTCTCCATCTTGCTCAGCCACATTGTTCTTGGCTGCAAATTTGTCTGCACCAATGTCAATAAGGTGGGTTTGGTCGATTTCTGAATTTTGAATTGGATAGTGTTTTGTTTTGATGTGAGTTGATGATTTTCTGGGCGAAATTGAGTTGATTTTGGTTTTTTGTTTCTGGGTTTTGTAGTCACAGAAGCAAAAAATCTCTTGATTGAGCTGAGAATGTTAGATTTGGTTATGAATTAAGCAAATGTGGAAATTGAAAAAAAACCATATCAGTTTTGCCTACCAACTGTCTGATGAATTGCTCAGTTGAATTGGGGATTTCTTATGAATCTAAACTTTATGAATATTCACAATTACAACCCTTTTGTTTGAATTGGGCAGTGTTTTGTTTTGATGTGAGTTTATGGTTTTTATTGAGCAAATATTATACTTTTGCAGGCAGGTCTTGCTAAGCTTCTAGGACTTGCTGGGGAGACCAATATTCAAGTGAGTAATATATGGTTTTTGTTTATAGAATTCTATAGAAATTGGAATGAAACGTCTGTTGCAATTCTCAGGGCGAACAACAGAAGAAATTGGATGTGCTTTCCAATGAGGTTTTCATCAAGGCTTTGATTAGCAGTGGACGCACGGTAAGTCTGAAAATTAGAAGATTGAATTTCTTGTGGCTTTGTTCTATAAACAAATTGTCTGCTGCAATTCTAGTTTCGATTATGCAATCACTTTCTTGTGGCTTTGTTCCTAATTCCCATTTCTTCAGTGCATCCTCATTTCTGAAGAGGATGAAAAGGCAACATTCGTGGAGCCATCAAAGCGTGGAAAGTAGGTCTACACAAGCTACTGAATCATTTTCTGCTATATCTTTGAATCGGTTTATTCTGATCCATCCCTTCCCGATAAAACAGATATTGTGTAGCTTTTGACCCATTGGATGGATCTTCAAACATTGACTGTGGCGTCTCCATTGGAACGGTATGCTCTAGTTCATCTATTTCCTATACTTGATACTATTTTTAAGATTCACTGAAAATGAATGTTAAGGTTTTAGTCCTGTCATCTCATAATCAGATCTTTGGCATTTACGTGTTGAAAGATCCAGCCAACCCGTCTCTCGAGGATGTCCTAAGATCTGGAAAAACCCTAATAGCAGCCGGATATTGCATGTATGGAAGCTCTTGCACGGTAAAAACTAATCATCACTCTCCTTTCTCTTTGCCACTTTTCCAATTTCCATGTGTTTTGAAGATTCTAATACAGTGTTATGTTTCTGTGTATTTCGGAATTGCAGCTAGTACTTAGCACTGGAAGAGGCGTCAATGGGTTCACGCTCGATCCATCTCTCGGAGAATTCATACTAACTCACCCTAATATCAAGGTACATTCTATAGCTTATGTTCTTAATACTTGAGTACAAGAACTGGTTTGTGCGTAAACCTTGCATCTATTTTAAAACCAGATCCCGAAGAGAGGGAAGATATACTCAGTTAATGAAGGAAATGCCCGAAATTGGGATGAGCCAACTACAAAGTATGTGGAAAAGTGCAAGTTCCCTTCAGACGGGTCATCGCCAAAGTCTCTCCGATACATTGGAAGGTATTTGACTCACCAGCCCTAAGTTTTAGGCATATTCAACACATTAGTTCCATAATTCGTCTATTTTACCAGTAGCTATCTCCCACAGAACTAGAATCATACACCATTTAACAGTTTTTTTTGCTGGCATTCTTATATGCAGTATGGTTGCTGATGTTCACCGGACATTACTATACGGTGGCATGTTCATGTACCCTGGTGATAATAAGAACCCTAATGGAAAATTACGGTATGTTCAAGAATCTAATCAGTCTCGGCATATTTAGATGAAAAATCCCTTCTATTTCAGTAAGTTCTGTCACATGTATCAAATTGTAACTCATAAAAATCTGGCATTTACATAACAGTGTTCTATATGAAGTCTTCCCAATGTCCTTCCTGATGGAGCAGGCAGGAGGTCAGGCATTCACTGGCAAGCAACGGGTATTTGGAAAATTTCCCAATAAACTATTTTCTTTTTCTGTTCGTTGCTTTGAATTTAAAATCCAATTTTTGTTGCTGAATCTACCTTGGCTATTTAGATCTCTGGGAATCTTAATTTCTATGGATTAGCCAACTTTAGCCATTTAAACTTCGCATTCACAGACAAGCAACTTGTATTTGGAAAATTTCCCGAGAAACTATTTTCTTTTCTATGTTTGCCACTATGGATTTCAAATCTAGTTTCTGTTGATGAATGTACTTTAACTATTTAAATTTCAAGGAATCTTAATTGCTATGGATTAGCCCATTTTAGCTATTTAGACTTCTCGCATTCACAGGCAAGCAAGGGGTATTTGGAAAATTCTCCGAGAATCTTTTTTCTGTTCGTTGCTGTGAATTTCAAATCCAGTTTTTGTTGCAGAATCTACTTTTGCTATTTAGATTTACTGGGAATCTTAATATCTATGGATTAGCCGACTTACTGGAAGAGCTGGTTTGATGTTGCAGGCACTAGACTTGGTTCCGACACATATACACGACCGATCACCTATATTCCTTGGAAGTTACGATGATGTTGAGGAAATTAAGGCACTTTATGGCAAAGCTTAAGAAACCAAACAATGAATTTAAATTTCATAAATCTTTGTTATGTAAAAACAACTACATTATTTTATTATGGGTTCCAATGCAGGTGATTGTGAATGAGAAGTAATTGTCTTTATCATTTCATTCTCTTAATGAATGAGATTGTATACTTTTGGTTCTAAAAATGAACAATACTTGTGTATTAGGCTATTTCCATAAGAACCCTAAACTTATGACACCATTTCTTAACATTTTTATGAAGAAACTGAGTACATGCCTTTTTACAGACAGGAAGAAACTGAGTACAAAACATATATTTCCAAGGAATGTGCAAAAATTCTAAATTTGCAACTTATATTTCAGTGATTGTAAGATTTTGTATAAACTCTTTTTTTCACCGTCAATGACACCGAATTGAAAAGATGAAAATACTCTTCAAATTAAAAAAAAAGACTCAATTTGATTACAAGGAATTACATTTATCATGTACATGTAAAAACTTTTAAAATGTATTTTCATTCCAGAGGCAATCATGCCATTTTGAAAAAAAATTGAGGTCATTTTCCGTATGTTGTGACGGATTTTGACACGTGCAGAAAATTAGAAAGTTCACGACAAAATTTTGCAGTTATCAAAATGTACAAAAACTCCTCGCATAAGTCGGATACTACACATCGAGTTTTTTCAATTATTCCTAAACTTAACTGATCATCAATCAGAGAATCAATGACACCATAAATAATTGAAATAATCCATTCTATTGATCTGCTACACTTCAAAAAATATATGCTAAAAGAGTACTTCTCCTAATTCACTACATCACAAACCTAAAGAGAAAACATGAATTGACTATCAAAACAAAACTATTGCAATAACAAAGACAACACAAGTAAGAGTTACAGAAGCTCACTTGCAAATCGCGCCTTCACTGAGGAGCTGCAAGATTTCTCCTCATAGGCCTAGCGCGATTCGACTTCCTGACATAAGTCGAGTTCCATTCCCCGCCTTCCTGTGCATAGTAGTCCATAGGGTAGTCTCCAGCCGCATCTCCATCGCTCTCTGCAATGCCATTGCTAGAACAGCATGAATCACTCTTACCACAACCACCCCCACCATCGCCACATCCCACCGATCTCTCCCACCAGCCCGGGATGAACCCCAGAGCGATCTCGGCCTCAAATGGAGTCAACAGAGGCCTCACAAACGCGTCTCCCCAATCAATCGAGAGCCTCGGGCAAGCAATCTGAATCCAAGCGTCGATCGAGTCCTCAAACAACGAAATCCTCGTCGGACTCAACTCAGACATCAGAATCACAGTGTAATCAAGACCCAAGTCTCTCATCTTCTTCTCCAACCTATCAAGAATCTTGGGATTGCCTTGCCTCCCCAATGTGCCCATCACAATCCCCCAATTCTTAGCCTCCCTCTTTGCTTTCAAGATCGCTTTTTTCCTCGATTCCTTCATACCCTTGTGATCATACTCCTCTAGAAACAATTTCCCCATATATGGGTCGTACCGAAACGCCTTGATTTTAGGGTTTGCGATCATGAAGGCTTCGAGGTGGAACCTCCCGTCGGCTACAAAGACCAGGACAGTCTCTCCATTCTCACCATCGACCGAAACCCTAGGCGCGGTGCAGCCGAGTACCTCTCCTGCCGACAACGGCCTCGACTGGGGAATCAGAACCGTGAATCCATGCTTCTCCAATTCGGGCTTCGCCGCCCGAATCGCGGACCCGAATTGGATCGTCCCGGCGAGGACGATCCTGCTAGTATCGGGGAGGTTGAATCTGACGGTGCGGACCAGGCAATCGACGTCGATGGCGATGTCGACGAAGACGTAGAGGCAAGGGACCTCGGAGTGGTCGACGGGGACGAGGCAGCTGTGGCCGTAGTGGATCAGCAGGTCGGCGGAGAGCGCGGCGGCGGAGAGGTCGTCGACGCAGCACGCGCCGTAGGTGACGTCGCCGAGGACGAAGCACTGGTCGGCGCCGCCGAAGGTGGTGACGATGTCGGAGAGGACGAGGGAGTACATGAGAAGTCCCTCCGGTAGCTGGAGCGCCACGCGGCGGGCCGCGGCGGAGCGGACCCGCCACACGCACTTGTGGATCTCGAAGTTGTAGTTTTGGGGGAGGAGTGAAATCGCGGCGTTGAGAGAGGCGTCGCTGAGGATCGAATCAGGGATCTGGTTCTTCACGAACCGCCTCGGCGCCGCCTTCGGCCGCCGCGGAACCGGGTCGCCGCCGGTAGGGTTTTGGGAGGGTTCCGGCGAAGCTACTTGAACCAGCTCCATCGAAAAAGTAAATTCAAAAATCATTTCACTCCAGTTTTATATAAAGGTCACATTTTTTTGTTTTTTTAAGGCGCTCGAACCCACGACCTGTTTCGGAAATTTTCCGACCCGGTTAGTACCAGGTCGGGTAGTCTGAAACGTACTGTTTGTTAGGTTGTTTATCGTTGAGCTTCGAGCCGGTTTGATTTGGTTTTAAACAGAACCGATTAATTTGATTTTTAAGAAATCAAAAATCGAAATTGAACAGATGAAATTTGATTTAGTGTGTTTTGGAATATATTATTTTAATTTGTTATGAACCAAATTTTATAAAATTCTTACATTTTATACGTTTTGACTTATTATATGTATTATCAATTTTCGCTTGGATTTACTTTAAATTGATTTTCATGAATTTTTTACATTTTAGGTTGATTTCGACTTATTAATTGACTAATTTTTTATCGGCTCAGTATTTTTACTCAATTAATAAAAATTGGTTACTTAAAATGAGTCAAGTGCTTACATCGATAGATTTTTAGTTCGGTTCAGTTTTTTATTAATCAAAATCGATTTTTTGAGTTCGAATTTTTCAGGTCGGTTCGATTATTTTTTAAAACCTTGCTACATTTTATGGAGACCCAGAGGATCAGAGAGGCCAATAAGCCACAGAGACCATTCCTTCCCCCGCCAAAAATGGAGGAGAGGCAGGAACTTGTGAATGGTGAAATGGGTCTGTGTTCTGGTGCAAGTAAGTTGTTCTTTATGCTCTTTCCAGATTTTTTCTGCTTATTGTGCCATGATTCATGTATCTGCTTGGTGCTCTTCAGTATCATGCATTAGGGTTTTTGGATTTCCTATTACAAAAATTGAAGTGTGTTGATGGGTTGGAATTGGGTGACTAATTGCTGCTGTTGTTTGTTTGTATATATCTTTTGGAGATATTTGTGTTGAGGAGTGAATTGGGCTTTAACTGATTTAGTGTATTATAGGAATGGAAGGATTTAGTTTCTGCTTATGTGTGTGAGTAATTAAGGTTACTAGGTTTAGCTAATACCCCCAATAAAGTTACTTGTTTTGGCTCCCGAGCGCCGTTATTACGGGGAATGGGATTGTCTGGTTTTGCATATTGTGATTGAATCGGTGAATTGCGTTCTATTAGGGGTGTTGTTGAGAGAGAAATTCTGATTTTGGGGATTGTTTTGGGGTTTTAGGGCTGGAAATTGGTTTGTTGTGTGAGAAGTTATGGCTAGGAGATCGACGTTGGGTGGTAATTTGATTCCGATAGAGTCCTGTGATTCCATAGATCCCAAAGATGCGATGATGTACCTTGATGTCGAGGAGCAAAACCGTCATTTTCTTCAGCAGGGATCGGTGGTCCTTTCTCAGATGCAAGATGTTGGCGAGATGAACTCGAGCATGGCAAGCGACGAGGATGAGCTGAACTGTGGAGAAGGCGTTGTCAATGGGAAAGGGGAATTTTTTTGGCCGCGGGTGAAATGGACCGATTCAATGGTGAGGCTTCTGGTGATAGCTCTTTCGTACATCAGCGAGGACTTCAATGACAGTTTTGGCGATGGGAGAAGGAAGGTTTTCCTCGTGCGTAAGAAAGGGAAATGGAGGGGTATTTCCAAGGTGATGGCCGAGAGGGGGTTTCACGTATCGCCTCGTCAGTGCGAGGACAAGTTCAACGATTTAAACAAGAGGTATAAGAAACTGAACGAGGCTCTTGGAAGAGGCACTACTTGCATGGTCGTCGAAAATCCCGGTCTTTTAGATACGATGAATTTATCAGAGAAGGAAAAGGAGGAGATCAAGAAGAGCATAAGCTCAAAGCAACTTTTCTACGAGGAGATGTGCTCGTTTCACAATGGAAATCGGTTGTTCCTCCCACACGATCCAGATTTGCAGCGTTCTCTGCATTTGGCTCTTGGGAGTAAAGACGATTTGTCTGACAAGAATCAGGAGTTCGTTGAAGAAAAACAATATGTATCGACGAAGCAATTCAAACGAATGGATCCATATGAAGATGCGTGTCTCTGTAAGCACCTCAATTTTTCGGACTATAACAGAAGAGTAGATGCTAGAAATGATTTTACCAATGTGATGCTGGAAGATGATTCCTTAGAGGGAAGCAAGGCCGATGAGTTGCCGAACCAGAGGTTAACATATCGGTCACTACAGCTGGAAGAGCAAAATCTACAAATTAAGGGCCAGATGCTCGGGTTGGAGAAACAACGGTTTAAGTTGCAGAAAATTTGCTGGGAACAAGACAAGGAGCTGAAAAAGATGATGCTAGAAAACGAGCACATGAGGCTTGAGAATGAGAGTATGGCGCTAGAAATTGAGAGCAAGACAGTAAGTGCCGATTAGGGCCGAGTTCACAGTGAATGTTTGTTGTGCAATTCTTCCTATGCCTAAGTCAGTCTTTACCCTCTTTTAGTTTTGTATGCTGGTTTGAATAAGCGTATTTTTCTTTTGGTTGAACCTTAAAAACTGAAGTAGTCTCGGGACGGGCTCTTATGAAATACGCTCAAATGGCTTAGTTTAGTTGCTAAATTTTCATTCATTAGGCCAGAGGATATTTCTCGAGTTTTTTTGAAACATGGTATGAATCTTATCATATCTATCTCAAATCTTGGCTGTTAATCACGGACTTCTGAATGTGACATGTCATTAGCTGCTCCGTTCTCATTACTAATTTTTCTCAGCTTCTCAATTACGTTATCTATTGTTAATTCGTCGTATGCACGAGGTGATAATTCACTTTATAAACGATATCTTAGTCATTTATGTTTAAATGTATACACTTGCTCTGTTCTTATTTTTATAGCATGGTTTCAACTTGAAAATTTGTTACAAAGTTATGTTCGTGTAATTACAACATGTACGTTGTTTAACAGTTTGTAGTTGAAGTGATTCAGGATCTCAGGTGAAAGCGTATTTTTATGTAGTAATGCTCTTTAATTGCCTTTTCCAATTTCAATCTGCAGTACTATCCATTCATTGAGCATCAAGGAGCTTCATAAATTATTGAATCTATATTATAGATTTCGGGGACTCCTATATATACATATATAATCATGTACAGGGTCAGATTTTAGATTCTTTTTTATTATTAGTAAAGAGTATCTATTATATAGGATTCCAAATTTATCAAGAAAACCCCATCAGATTATCTTGATTATTCTTTTTTACTAAGTTCTGCTAGCTTATCTTGATTTTGGTAAGGATTTATGTTATTACATATGTGAATCAACGACTAATTCTGTAAACATAAGTCTCAGCAAATTTATTATGTTTGCTGGTTTTGTTTCGGCTTCATGTAAGAACAGTGCTAGGTAATTTAGGGAAACATTTTCTTGTGTTCATTATCAACCGCAACTTCGTGCTGATAACTGTCTGATGCTACTTCCTGTTATCCTTGAACATGCTTGTTTTTTGTGCACTTTGATTTTTAGAAGTTCGGATGCAATTATGCATAAACTAAGTTTGTACTTTTCGGTTTCATTTTCATACGCTACTTGCACTTCATAAATTCCGATCAATGTAGCTCGATATGCACGATTGGTCTGAGTTAATAGCTTGTTTTTTATTCTGCTATAAACGCCTCTGGTAGTATTGTGCTTGTCGATTCCATTTTCACTGTTACTTATACGCTATGGACTTTCTTGTTTTTTTAGTTTTTACTGTAATAGATTATACTTCACATTACTTGCACACGATATGGACAAAATTGACGATGATGATTTGTTCACATATGGAATCGGAAGAGCTGTAGCTGCAGCTTCAGGATCAGATGCTGGAGTTGAAAAACCAGCGTCTACATTGCTAAGTACAATTATTAGCTAGAATGTGGTCATAAGTAAACATTGCTTATCTATTTGTTATGTTTTTAATGGCTAATAACACTTAATATCTAAATGAGTGTTTCTTCAAACAAACAAAACACAGGGTCTGTTTATAGCATAATTCCTGTTAAATTTGTATCCTGGAACGTATAGGTGAAGATGAGCGGAGTGTACCCATGTCAATACTCGAACACGGCGACAATGGGATCGATTCAAGCCATTGTTTTTGCTCTGTGCATGGAGAGGGAGTTCGGTCAATGGAAGCTTGGTTGGAACATTCAGCTCCTCGCCTCTGCCTACACAGTATAATCAAGTTCATTACACTCGTAATCTAATTAGTTTTCATTTATTTTATATCGAGAAACTAAGTAAATGGGCTAAATGTAGTTCTGACAACATGGAATTATCGGTTTGCTGGAAACTATGTGCATTGAGCTTAAATTTTACGAATTATGACAGCGTTTGAGGTGGAGCGGTGATTGTGTGTGGACTATATGTCGTACTGTGGGGGAAAGGAAAGGATTTGGAGAAAATGGGAAAGGTAGCGCCGTTGGAGACTATTGGCAGTGGCAGCGACAAGTAAGATATGATGAATAGCAGCAGAATTGGCATACCGAAAATGATGCGCTGATCGATAATCTGTTGCAGGTCCAATGGAGGCGACGAAGAACAGAAATAGTCTGGTTTTGTAAGAACATTTAGTTTAGGCATGATGTGATTCTCAGGTAGGAGCAGATTGGAAGAGAGTTGTGGCATTGCCTTGAAAGTTCCTTAATTGGGTTGGGCATTTCTTCTAGGATTGGGAAGTTTGAGAGGCAATTTCCTTTAGTTCCAAGTAACATTCATGTCTCTTTTTTAAATGTTCTTACGTATATATCATATCGGACTCCATAATTAAAATGCGAACATTTTTAATTCGGGTTGTTCTCTATATATCCACGACATTTAATTTTTTTGTCATTGTTGAATGTAGTTGTATATGTTCTCAACACTCTCCGGTTACGTGCACATGATATTTTTTTCCAACCAATACACACTCTTCTTATGGGTCACAATAGGACTTGTCTTCTATGGACTATTCGTCCCTCGCATGGGCCATTCATGGGAAGGCGAGGCCCGCATACACGTACCCGTAATTTGACCAGTACATGAAGGATGTTAGAGTTTCGTATCGAAAATATCAAACTTAAATCATCAGTTCAAATAACAAATTATTATTTCTATAAATTTATTTTAGAATTTGATGTCGTTATATATTTTTTTGAATCATGACACTGTTTTGATGCAATGGAACATTCATAACAAAACAAGTTATTGTGAATTTCATCTACCGAAACCAATCATCTCTATATTCGTCCGAAACTAAAAATATAAATCTAAATTAATAAGCTTAATCATCATGTTCCATACATAATAAGTATAAAGAATAATAATCAGGTCTATTCATTAGATAAAGTCAAAATCAGGTCTCAAGTCCCAATCAACCCAGCTCTGCCTGACAGTGCCAATCAACGTTAAGATACTTGATTTGCTTTTCAGTTTGTTTTGTTAATTTTAAGATATAAAAATAATTTACACAGTTAAAAATGATGCAGTAACTTAAAAAATTGGTGCTCTTGTGACCAATTGAACATATACAAAATTGCAGTTCCGTCTCAAACTCTTATAGACTATATATATATTATAATTTTAGTAAAACAGGATTATTACGGGGATAATGACACTTTAATACACATAACTATAGCAAAATGACACTTCCATATCCTAACTATTTTTCTCTCTTTTCTAATACCCTAATATTTTTTTTGTGACAACCTACCTCTAAAATGTCTAAAATACCTAAACTACCCTTGGTGTAAGAAACCTATAAATTAAGTTGGTTCAATTTTTTTTTATCTCTAGTTCAATTTGATTTGTATTTAAGATGCAAATTATGCCCGAAAATATAAAATTAAATTTGAACCATTTCAAATATGGTTTGATAAATCATATTAGACTAGTTCTATTTTGATTTCTTAAATCAAGGGTATTTTAGTCATTTTAGAATAGATTGTCACAAAAAAATTGTTAGGATACTAAAAAGAGACAAAAATAGTTAGAGTATAAAAGTGTCATTTCGCTATTGTTAAGTGAAACAAAGTATCATTATCTCATTATTATAGATTTGTCGGTTTCTTTTCATTTGCAACTTTGTACATTTATGAAATTACCAAAAAATATTGCAGGTAAAAGAAAAATAAAATATTGCAGGTAAAAGAAAAATACAAGATAGTATATAGAAATAGCTATATAGTATGCTAAAAGGGTCGAGAAAAGCTTACATCATAGGTGAAGGCTCATTTCTCAGATTATGTCTCCACTCACCTTGATAAATCTACACTGAGAGAGCACAGAATAAGTGTACTAGTACAGAGTGATATTTTGTTACTTGCTTGTGTTATTGAGAATCATTGAAGATGAAGATCACCTGCAATGGGTTGAAGCCGGTCGTGGCGATGGTGGTGACCCAGAGTGGATATGCAGGCATGACCATCTTCAGCAAGTTGGCCGAAGAAGACGGAATGAACATGAGAATCCTCGTCGCCTACTGCTTTATGTTCGCTACAGCTTTCACTGTCCCTCTGGCTCTCATTCTTGAAAGGTCATTACCTGTGTAGTTTTCATGGAAAAGAAGAGAAAAGTGATGGTATATGATACCTGCAAGCTTTAACTATTGTTGTGTTGGCATGATTCTGCAGGAAAAAAAGACCAAAGCTTACATGGGTGGTGCTCTTCCAAGCTTTTCTTTGTGGGTTATTTGGGTACTATATCTCACACATAATCTCTCAACATGCTTACACACACATATGAGTAGTAAGTGTATGTGACAATTGAAATGCAGGGGTTCATTGGCTCAAAACACATTTGTGTTAAGCTTATCATTGACATCAGCAACGTTTGCTTCGGCCATGGCTAATCTCATTCCAGGAGTCACCTTCATCTTAACCCTCTCTTTCGGGTACTTTTACACACTTCTTTTTCTTCATTTGAACATCCTAGGCTGGATCAATTGGTTTTGTTACAAGCAGTGCTTTTTTTCATCAACATGTTGCTCGACTATGCTATGATGAAGCAGCACCAAATTTATTATTCTTTAGAGTCCAGATAATGGTCAAGCGAGCGTTGGTCACTTTCATAAGTCACGACGTGTATATTATTTTCTAGGTTGGAGAAGCTAGCACAAAAATTACCAGCAATGGCAAAAGTCGCGGGAACATTGGTGGGGATAGGTGGGGCAATGATCTTCACCTTCTACAGAGGTGCAGAGATCGAGTCTCCACACATCGACCTTCTGCAGAATCTACACCACAATCACCACCAGCATGGAGACCAGGCATCATCATCACAAACAGACTTTGCTAGAAGAATGTGGGGTTGCTTAGTAGCTATGGCAAATTGCTTTTCTTATGCAGTATGGTTAATAATTCAGGTCGTTTCACAATCAATCTACAAATCTAAAATCTAATGTCCACATTTTCTATCCTTGAAATTGATTTTTTTTCTTTTTTCCATGGACGTATAGGATAAGATGAGTAGGAGGTACCCATGCCACTACTCAAGCACAGCCCTAATGACAACAATGGCATGCATACAGTCAACCGTGATCGCCTTGTGCATGGAGAGAAATTGGGCTCAATGGAAGCTGGGTTTCAACATTAGGCTCCTGGCAGCATCGTATACGGTATGATCCTCATTATATCTATGGTATATCTGAGTTATGCCCAAAGTGAGTCTAATTATGAGGTAGTTGGCTTGTTGTTCATGCCAAACATCTTCTGAATCCATGGTATATATGAGTTATACCCCAAAGTGAGTCTAATTATGGGGCAGTTGGCTTGTTGTTCATGTCAAACATCTACTGAATCTATGGTACATATGACTTATGCAATTATGCCTAAAGTGAGTCTTAACTATGTGGTAGTTGACTTGTTCATGTCAAACATCTGCTGAATATGATATTGAGCTCTGTAGTTCATCTGGTATGTACCTTTGATAGCAAATTGCTGATTTGGGCTCGATGTTGTCTGCACTTTGTTGAAGGGATTTGTGACCTCTGGACTGGTAGTGATCCTCATTGCCTGGACTGTGCATCGGCAAGGCCCGCTGTTTGTTTCCATCTTCACACCTCTGTCACTTATAATTGTATCCATTGTCGGGTTCTTGATGCTGGACGAAAATCTGCATGTAGGAAGGTATCTCCCATCACAATTCCCCTTAATGAACACTTAATCTACTATGCATCCATATCATGAAAAAGTAAAAAAAAAATATTGACTGTGATTTGCACATTACAGCTTTCTGGGGGGAGTGGTCATTGTGTGTGGATTATACATGGTGCTGTGGGGACAAAGAAAGGAAATGACTCAACAAAAAGAACCCGAATTGGCAAAAACGATCGACAAATCATCAGCAAACAACAGTAGCAGCAATGACAACATTATAGATAATGCAGCAGATGGTCACTCAACACTGAACATTGTTATGGACAATGACTCAATGCAAAAGAAACAAGCAAAATAAGAGAATGACAAAGACAAAGACTCTTCAGCAAAAGATACCAATTCCTTCTTGTTTGATTCCAACACAACAAAGTAAATAAATTTGATCCTGAAGGAGATGTGCTTAATCACTACAATATTCCCAGATCATCAAAACCAAGGAATGAAAAAAAAATACAAACCATGTCATAATTGAGCTAAGCATGTCCATAACAAATTAACCCACCAATATTCTTAACCCTAATTTGAAATCAATTCGTTTCCTTGGATCTCCATTAAAACTCAAAACCTTAATCAATTATCAGCTTCAAACAAAATCTGAAAACGCAAAACCATTTACACTCATATTCAATACCTTGACCTAATATTTGACCTCCATCTTCAAAAACTGAAAGTCCTCAATTCCACTGAAATCGACAATCACGCAAATTCCAGTGAAGATAGTTAAGAACTGAAGACACAATAAGCTAATTCAATCCGTCAATGGGCAAATCACAGAATATGAGTCGCGTACCGGAGACAGATAGGATGCGACGTCGTTCCGGTCCGGTGACGGCGAAAGCAGAGAGCTCCGGTGATGGCTTCGCTCTTCGTCTCTAAAAAAACGTTTATCGTTGGGGACTCTGCGGAAGTATCAGGTGACTGTTGCGGGACACTTCAGCAAATAACAGAATTCCGAGGGACTTAGTTGTAAAAACTATATGATTAATTTTCTGGAAAAACCTATCAGCAATCAGAGTGGCGCAGCGGAAGCGTGGTGGGCCCATAACCCACAGGTCGCAGGATCGAAACCTGCCTCTGATATGTTTGTTTTTCACTATTTTTATCACGTCTCTTACTCCACCAGTCAATACGGTGCCGTTTGAACCGCTCAATGTGCGCATTTAAAATATAAAATGCAAATCCCGATAAAGTCCACATTCAATGGTTCAAACCTGGCGGCTACAGAGCAATCAAATTATCAATAATCCAGACAAATCTCCCACTCACGAGGGCAATTCAGTCATTTCACCACTCCCTACCACCCACACCACCAGATCTATAAATAGATAACAAAAAACCCAAGTCCACAAAATCAAACCCTCACAGACGAAGAAGAAGATGAAGATTTTTGCAGCGATTCTGATAGTATTCGTGCTGGCTTCGCACATGGAGATGGCAGCTTCTGGTCCCGAGGACTGCATGGACGCTTGCTCCACCGGCTGCGTCAACACCAACGGTGCGTGATTTTTCTTCCTCCTTTTTCGATTTGGATCTGGTAGGTGTCGATTGGGTTGAGAAATGATGAATTTGGTGATTTGGATTTGCAGATAGGCTCAGGGCGCGATGCGATCGCAAGTGCTCGATTAAGTGCGGCCCATTTGCAGAAACTCAGAAGCTGATTGGGGGTTGACTTGAGAGTATCATTATTATTAGCAAGAGATAGTGTACTGCTTTATGGGAGCTCCTTGTGTTTTAGCAATAATGTGAAATTGATCGATTGTTAAACACTTTTATTATCACAATAAATGCTTATTTATGGTTAACTCTAATATAATCCTTCCGATTTTTGTTGGTGATGTTTACATTACTGTCTTTAACTATTGATAACTACCAATTATCAATTGTAATAGTTGATTGGGTCATATGAGCCTGTCCCACTATTTCAATGACAAATAGGCCCATACAACGAATATTTAATTATTTCTGGAGAAACATATCAGCAATCAGAGTGGCGCAGCGGAAGCGTGGTGGGCCCATAACCCACAGGTCGCAGGATCGAAACCTGCCTCTGATATCTTTATTTTGTCACTGACCTACTTATACGAAACTGGAAGCCCAGCCCAAACACGGCCCAGTTATAAGCCCATTTTTAAAACTGTCCGCTCAATACTGAAGTTCTTTACTCAAACGGCGCCGTTTAACTTGCGGATACAGCAATCAATAAATTCAGTATTCAGATAAACCTCCCACTCACAAGGGCATTCCGGTCATTTCATCACTCCCCCGAGACCAAGATCAAAACCGAAACAGAAGAAGTACATGAACAAAAATTGGCAGATTGATGAACACTTTTATTATCTTAATCAATGCATATATACATTTCACTCCAATCTATTCTTTCCCTTTTTTGTTGCTTACATTTACTGTCTTTATGAGTTTCATTTTTAAATAATTTGTTTGAATATTATAACTGATTTCGAGCTTTAGTGTTTAATTATATATTTATGTATATTTATTAGTCTTTATGAATATTTATCTTAAAATTATACGAATTGAATCAAGTGGAACTACAGCGAACATACTCATTCATATATTTTTATTCAATATAGATTTAGTTTATAATAAATACGTGTAGTCTATAATAGTCGAGCTAGAGTTCGAGTATTTTTCTTGAGCCAAATTTGAGTTCTAGTTGAATAGAGAGCGTCTTCTAAAAATTAATTAAAAAATAAATCAGGATAAAAGAAAAAAAAAAATTAATATATCTAATCATGAATTAATCTCTTCAACGGTACAATAGAGCATTGATGTATTATTATTTTTCGGCCTTCTTTTTCTTGGCAACTAACAAATCCCTATCAACTTCATTTAGAACATAATCTTCGTTCACATAAACTAACCTTTTAGAAGGAGTAATCCTTGCAAGTGCACATTCCGACTCATCAAGATAAACATGAAGTGGTTGGAAATTGTTATGCATATTAAACATGCACTAATATCGTCCTCATTTTTAGTTAGGTAAAATGAATACTTGTAACGTACCAATTCACATCCTGATGATCCTGTTATGTTGTTTATACTGAGTATAGAACGTGTATCAACATTCATGTTCCTCGCCGGCCTCGTCTCCGACTTCCAGCCGACTTCTCCGATCGTCTCCGACCTCCGACCGGTGGTTGTGGAGAAGCTTGATCGAAAAAACACATGAAAACTCAGAAATGGCATGATTTGAAAATTTAAAGTCTAACCAAAGGCATTTTCGTCTTTTTACTTAAAGTTTTAACAGAAAATCTAACGGTCGGGGTTTGTATTGAAATTGTTGCATAATACCCCATAATGAATTGGTATTTTATATAAAATGTAATATATGTTATTTGCTTGTTTTCTCGGAAACATTGGAAATGAATAATGTTTCAATGAGTTGAAGCCAGTCATAACTATAGCGTTGATTCAGATTGGATTTGCAGGGATGTATATATTCAAAAAATTGATCGAAGACGACGGAGCGAACATAATAATTTTCTTGGCTTGAACTATTGTTCTGTTGTCATGAATATACAGGAAAAGCAAACCAAAGCTTACATGGGTGGTAGTGGTACTATTTTCATCATCTCTATGTGGGTTATTTGGATACTATATGCAAAACTTAATTCTCTCCACATTCTTGCACACACATGTGCATTAACAGTATGTGACAATTGAAATGTAGGGGTTGATGGACTCAAAATTTATTTGTGGTAATCTTATCACCGACATCGACAACATTTGCAGTCTTAAATAATAGCTCAAGATAATAGATGATGCATAACTTAATTTTCCCTCCCCATCACGGCCTGGCACGTGACCACGTTCACGGGTCCTATAACCCTAAAAATGTGATGTAGAGAGGGATTCATCACTGACTTAAGTTCCGATACCGAGTTAAAATTCGACTCACCTAAAAACTAAAATTTATAGGTGTAAACTCGAGTTCATTATTTAAACGAGTAAGTGAATCAACATTTTATCGATATGGGTCTTGCATTCTTTTATTTAAACATTATAGAGTGGGTATATTGGTTTGGGTACGACCTTCTCAGAGATGCTATCCGCTGACCACCGAACACTTCAGTAAATAGTACAATGCAGAGGGACT
This sequence comes from Geranium rotundifolium, assembly GCA_963920655.1. Taxonomy (NCBI): domain Eukaryota; kingdom Viridiplantae; phylum Streptophyta; class Magnoliopsida; order Geraniales; family Geraniaceae; genus Geranium; species Geranium rotundifolium. The sequence goes on along the minus strand of OY987313.1, from coordinate 38,523,628 downwards.
TGATTGCGAATCTTAATTGTTAAACGGACCACCAGAAGAATATGATCAACTGATGAATAAACAAGCCAACAATCAGAGTGGCGCAGCGGAAGCGTGGTGGGCCCATAACCCACAGGTCGCAGGATCGAAACCTGCCTCTGATATCTTGTTTTTACATTTTCAGGGAAGCTCTGCCCAAAAACGGCCCAGTTGTTAAAGCCCATTTTGTATACTGTCGGCTCGTACTCTATCAGTCAATACTGGAGTTCTGAAAATAAACGGCGCCGTTTAATCCGCGTTTTCGAATATAAATGCAAATCCCCATGAAGTCCACACTCAATGGTTTCAAACCAGGCGGCTACAGAGCGACAAATGACTCAGTAATCAGATATAATCTCCCGCTCACAAGGGCATTTTCGTCATTTAATCACACCAGATACATAAATAGGAAACGAAATCCCCAAAATCCAAAATCACAGACGAAGAAGATGAAGATTTTCGCGGCGATTCTCGTGGTGTTGGTTCTGGCCTCGCCCATGGGGATCGAAGCTTTGGGTCCCGACGATTGCTTGGACTCTTGCTCCACCGGCTGCGTCAACTCCAACGGTATGTGATTCTTCTCCTTCTTCTTCTTCATTTTTCGATTCGGTGTTGTTGTGGAGAAATTGGTTCGGGTTTTGGTAGATCTGGATCTGGTAGGTGTTGATTGTAGCTGCTCTGCTTGAGAGCGATTGATTTGGTTTGTGATCTGCAGAGAGGCTCAGGTCGCGATGCGAACGCAAGTGCACGATCAAGTGCGGACCCGATGCAGAAACCCAGAAGCTCGTTGGGGGTTGAGAAATTGTGTAATTTATAGTGGTCTTTGTGTTTACCTTTTAATAATGTGTAATTGATCGATTGTTCACACTTTTATTATCTCACTAAATGCATATTTATAGTTATGACTTATGACAAACTATAAAGAGAGCTATTATATGTATTTATTAGTTTTTTGGTGAATATTTATGATGAGATTATATGTATTGAATCAGGTTTAATTTACTCATTTGATATTTGGACAATTGTATATTTTTATTCAAAATACATTTAGTTTTTAATAAATATATGTAGAGAGTATTAGCCTAATTCGAGTTTGATTGTTTTTCTTGAATCAAATTTGAGTTTGATTCAGTGTTCTAACAACGTCGGGCGTTAGTCATATAGAGTTGGAGAGGTCTCGTGTGGATTAACACGATGAAAAATAGATTAACTTTAATCATTAATTTAGAATTAACATAGTATCGGTAGGTAAGTAGTGCAACAAGTCTAAGAAAATATTAGAACATTAATTTAGTTGTATAAGCTTATTTGAAATTGAGTTGAACACTTATTTTCCAAGTGCAATATTGATAAGTTGGGTTATTTTACACCTTTGTATGTATATGTGTGGGTATAATTGTGGTGCTCTTTGCATTTAAAATGTTACAACACCCTTAAGTTATTTACTAATGCACTTATTTTAAATAAATCGATCGGAATAATATCAAACTCTCAATTGAGACTAATTTAGTTAGACATATAAATCCCAAACAACATAATTATCAAGGAAAATGACAAAAAAATTGTATATTTTTACACTTTTGTGATAGTGTGTACTTTGTTAATCACAAAATTGGTTTGGCAACTTATTTTTTGTAAAAAATGTGTATTATTCATATAAAAATGACAAAATTATCTTAACAACTAAAAATTGGTTTTTATATTAACCTTTTATTTGAATGACAATTTTGTCACTTTTGTACAATTATACACTCTTTTGCACACAAAAAAAATAAATTTAACAACACACTTGTTCATTAACAAAGTGCGAAAAACATTAAATTACAAAAGTGTAATAATATACATTTAGCATCAAAGGTTCGTTGATTTTCATATGCAGCTTGATGGAGTCGTGGCGTCGAAAATGTTTGAAGTGTAATCAAGAGGTACACGGTGACGAAGAATTGATGAATTTTTTAATTTATGACATATGAGTTAGGCCTATTTATGTGTTTGTAGTTTACAAAATATATGTGGGAATAGGAGTTAAAGGTCGGGTAGAAATTGAGTAAAAATGTTTCAAATTTTAGTGAATGGTCTTTCATTGTTTGAGACATGTCACAAGACTAAAAACATGGTGTAATTCATTTTATTCTGAGTTATGTTGTTAATGATGGTTGTTTCATATTATCAAATCAATTTCATGGGGCTTGACGCTTGACTGTCTATTATATTATGTTGTGTGTGGTTTTAAGGTGTGTTAATGTCTCGAATAAGATATAATAAAAAGTTTCATGCGTACATAATTTTAATAAAAGTGTAACTTGTTTCATAAACATCCATTATTAAGAAATAATTTGTGTTTACTATGATATAGCATAACACATTTTAACATTATTACAGTGTACTATTTTAAGAGTCAGTTTAATGTGATAAATTATTTTTATATGTGACAGTTACTCTAATTCTATTCAGACTTGCGAAAAAGGTTCAACTTTTTTTTTAAATAATTCAATCTGCTATTATATTAAAATTTCAAAATGAAGAACGTATTATTCTTCAATATAGGTCAGAGCTCTCCGACAAGCTCACAGCGGCCACCAACGAAGCGTTTAGTCTCCAGGAACCTTGGCTCAACCCTCACCCCATAAACGGTGGCCACCGGCTCAACCTCAGTTCAGATTTCCATATGTCCGGCGACCATAACCAGTTTCTAACCAGAAAACCCGAAAAATAAACCACCAGAGCGCCCCCATTGGGGTTTCGGTCGGAAGTCGAGATTCGAATCGTTGGCGCCGGTCTCAAGCGTCATCGAAGAGTTGCGTGTTTTGGGGGGTTTCATATTTTTTGATTGTGGAGTTTAGGGTTGGATCCAGAATTTGTTTTTGGTTTTTACATACCTTGTGTTTTTTCATCTCTGAGAATTTCACGGAGTTCGATTTAGAGCAAAAATTGGGCAATTTCAGTACTAATTTTGAATGGAAACGAGCTAGATGTGTATTTCAAGTTGTTGATCGGTTTGATTTTTACAATAATTGCGGTGTGGATCAATGGTTTTGTGGGTTTCGATTGTCGAACATTTTAAAAAAAATTTTGATTAGTTGGTTTGGATTTTTGCTAAGATTCTTCAATTCTTAATTAGTTCTATTAGGTTGGGAAGAATTTGATACAAATGTTTGGATAGTGATTTGGATCTTGGTTGTTGGGTTTGTTAATTTGTTTGTGTTAATTGATTTGAATTTCTATTAAATTTATTCATTTTAAAGTTATTCGTTGACAACGTGAGGATGTCCATCGAAGACAAGACTCGCGAGTCCGATCGATAGTGAACATCTTGCAGTCTGTAATGATGAATGTTCCGTTCGGAGGGTCGGGTGTTACCAATCCAATACTGTCGGAGCTGTTGGGAGAAAAACGAATCTAATAGAATAATTAGATGCAGCGGAATTAAATAATTCTCCCCACCTGTGCAAATCTCGTAGGAATCTATCAAGCAGAGCGAATCAAGTAAGCTAACAAATATAGCAAACAAGAACACGCAATAGGCACGCACAATTTTAGCGTGGAAAACCTCCTCAAGGCGAGAGAGAAAAAACCACGGGACCCTCGAGGCCGCTTAATCTCCACTATCAATATAATGGGTACAACGAGTTCTCTCTAAATACAATTAGAGGGTCACAATATCTCAAGATTAACCAATCTTGGCTTAAACCACAATTACAAGAAAGAGTAGAGAAACTTCACCGAATCGATGGCGCACGATCAAAAAATCGTATCAAATCACTCGGACCTCCAAATGCAAATTCCAACGGTCAGAACGTAGTACCACGTCTTCCGAACACGCTGTCCAAAAATCAGCACGATCCAACGGTGGATCGACCTCCGATCGGACTCGAGAACCTTGTTGGTCGGCCCAGAAAGTAGCAGAAAATTCTGCACGAATTTCACTCTATTTCTCTCTTGAATTGTTCTTCCTTCCTTCTCTCTATTGCCTCCTATTTATAGGCAAACAATTAGGGTTTCCTTTTCCATGTAGTATACTAACTACATAGGTTTTGGGCCTCCACTTATTTAATAAAGGCCCAACAAATCTCCCCCTTATTCAACTAAGTGGAGGGCATCGCCATCCCGGCGATCTTACGACAAACATCAAGCTTCTCCCTTGGTAAGGCTTTCGTGAACATATCGGAACCATTATCATCTGTGTGGATTTTCTCAATCTCAAACAACTTGTCTTCAAGTGCATCTCTGAGCCAATGGTATCTCACATCAATATGTTTCGACTTTGCATGAAACGTAGAATTCTTACTCAAGTGAATCGCGCTTTGGTTATCACAGTAAACCACATAGCGCTGCTGCTTGAAACCGAGCTCCCCTATGAATCTCTTCATCCACAACAACTCTTTACATGCTTCAGTTGTTGCGATATATTCAGCTTCTGTAGAAGAAAGTGCAACACACTTTTGTAGCCTTGACTGCCAAGAAACTGCTCCACCTGCAAATGTCATTAAATAGCCCGAGGTGGATTTTCTGCTATCAACATCTCCTGCCATATCTGAATCAGAGTAGCTAACCAGCACTGGTTCTCCACTTCCAAAAGTAAGTCTGTAATTAGAGGTACCTCGGAGATATCTCATAATCCATTTGACTGCATCCCAATGCTCTCTACCCGGATTTGACAGAAAACGGCTCACAACACCAACTGCATGAGCTATGTCAGGCCTTGTACACACCATTGCGTACATCAAACTTCCTACTGCTGAGGCATACGGAACTCTATCCATGTCGTCCATCTCCTTCTCCGTAGAAGGGCTCTGTCGTGTGCTTAGCTTAAAGTGAGTAGCAAGAGGAGAGCTCACCACTTTAGCCTTGTCCATTTTGAACCTTTGCAACACCTTTTCAATATATCGCTCTTGTGACATATACAACTTCTTCGCAACTCTATCGCGAGTAATTCGGATGCCAAGAATAGTCTTCGCAGGACCCAAGTCCTTCATTGAAAAAGCCTGACTCAACTGTTTTTTCAATCTCTCAACTCTGGAGACATTCTTGCCAACAATCAGCATATCATCAACATATAGCAATAGTATGATAAAATCATCATCAGAGAATTTCTGCACAAAAACACAGTGGTCAGATTTCGTCTTTTGGTAGCCTTGCTCACCCATGACTGACTCAAACTTCTTGTACCACTGCCTTGGTGCTTGCTTCAAACCATACAAGCTTTTCTGAAGCTTGCACACATAGTCATCTTTTCCCTTTACTTTGAAACCCTCTGGCTGCTCCATATAAATCTCCTTATCTAAGTCACCATGGAGAAATGCAGTCTTCACATCCATCTGCTCAACCTCCAAATCAAGACTAGCTGCTAAACCAAGAACCACCCGAATGGATGACATCTTAACAACAGGAGAAAAAATTTCATCAAAGTCAATACCTTTCCTCTGACTGAAACCCTTGACAACCAATCTAGCTTTGTATCGGGGACGTGAAGTATTTTCTTCTTGCTTCACTCTGTAAACCCACTTGTTCTTCAAAACTCTTTTGCCTTTCGGCAACTTCACCAACTCATAAGTATGATTCTCATGCAATGATTTCATCTCATCTTGCATGGCTTCAACCCACTCCTTCTTGTTCTCATCTTCAAGGGCTTCACTGTAGCTTTCGGGTTCTTCCCCGTCAGATACTAACACATACTCATCAGCTGAGTACCTTGTAGACGGTTGTCGATCTCTAGAAGATCTCCTGAGTGGAACAACTGGTGGAACATCTGGTACTGGCAATTGCTCATGGACTTCATTATCCATCTCTACCTCTGTAGGAGTATCAACATCACCTGCACCCTGTTGGTCATCACGAACTTCATCTTCAACTTGACTTGGCACAACTGTAGGAGGAACTATATCAAAATCAATCAAGTCAGTTATAAATTGCGGAGCACTTTCTTCAAACTTCGTAATATCTTTGATGTCATGATTCTCCATAAATACCACATCGCGACTTCTGATAAGTTTCTTTTGCACCGGATCATAAAATCTGTACCCAAACTCATCCTCCCCATAACCGATGAATATGCATGGTCTAGTCTTCACGTCAAGCTTAGATCTTTCATCCTTTGGAATATGCACAAATGCCTTGCATCCAAATACCTTTAAGTGGTTGTAGGAGACATCTTTACCTGTCCAAACTCCATTTGGAACATCAAACTCAAGAGGCACACACGGTGTGAGATTCAAGACATGAACCACTGTATTCAAAGCCTCACCCCAAAAGCATCTTGGTAACCCTGCTTGTGAAAGTAAACATCTCGTCCTTTCAATAAGCGTTCTATTCATCCTCTCAGCTAACCCATTTAGCTGAGGCGTCTTTGGAGGCGTCCTTTGATGTCGAATGCCTTGATCCTTGCAATAATCATCAAAAGAACCACAATACTCACCTCCATTATCGGTTCGCATGCACTTTAACTTCTTCCCAGTCTGTCTCTCAACTAGGGCATGAAACTGCTTGAAGACACCACACACTTGATCTTTAGTCTTCAAGATATAGGCCCACACTTTCCTTGAATGATCATCTATAAAAGTCACAAAATAGAGACCACCTCCAAGCGTCTTGGATTTCATAGGACCACAAACATCAGAGTATACTAAATCAAGCATCTCTGGCTTTCTCGAGGGAGGGGATGATTTGAAAGATACTCTTGTTTACTTGCCGGCCAAGCAATGCTCACACTTCTCTAACGGTTCACCTTTCATTCCCGGTAGGAGATTCTTTTTTTCCAAAACCATCATTCCCTTCTCGCTCATGTGACTAAGTCTCTTGTGCCACAATTCAGTTATACTCTCTTTTTCGACTGCATTGATAATGCCACCACAAACTCTAGCTTGTGTCACGTACAACGAAACACACTTTTCACCTCTAGCCACGACCATAACACCTTTACTGAGCTTCCATGAACCACCACCAAAGGTATGATGAAAACCTTCATCATCTAGCTTGCCTACTGATATCAAATTCAAACGAATGTCAGGAATATGCTTAACATTTTTCAGAATAAGAATTGTACCGTTTTTCGTCTCCAATCGCACGTCTCCTATGCCAATAGCTTTTGACATGCCTCGATTTCCCATCTTAACATTGCCATAATCACCAGATGTATAAGATGAAAAGAGATCCTTTCGACTTGTAGCATGAATGGAGGCACCGCTATCTACTACCCAACTGGTCTCATCACAAGCTAAGTTAACATCTTCTTCATCACACAAGAGAAGAAACTCTTCAGTAATAGTGGCAACATCATCGTCATGACTTGCCTTCTTTTCTTTCTCTTTGTCATGTTGGTTGTCTCTCTTGAGCTTTCGGCAATACTTTTTAATATGCCCCTTTAGACCACAGTGATAGCACTCTGCATTGGTATACCTGTTCTTACTCTTGCTTCTGTCTCTACCCTTTGGACCTCTGCTCTTGCTCCTTCCTCTTTGTTCTGTCACTGAGTGCGAAGAGGAACCTTGTGACTTTCTTCTCATCTCTTCATTCAGAGCACTCCCCTTAGCCAAATCCATGGTGATAACACCATCTGGAGCTGAGTTACATAAGGACGTCCTGAACGTCTCCCACGAGTCCGGTAATGTACCTAGAAGCCACAAACCCTGCACCTCATCATCGAACTTGATACCCATTCCTGCAAGCTGGTTAATAATTCCTTGAAAAGCATTAAGATGATCTGTCAACGGAGCCCCATCATGATACTTCAAACTCATCATCTGCTTTATCAAGAACAACTTATTATTACCAGTCTTTCGAGCATATAACTGCTCAAGCTTGCTCCATAAACTGCGTGCATGTGTCTCTCCACTGACATGATTCAAAACATTATCATCCACCCATTGTCTGATATAGCCACATACTTGACGATGCAATAAATTCCATTCACCATCAGATTTGTTTTCAGGCTTGGCTTCACTGAAAACCGGCAGATAATAATCCTTCACATAAAGAAGATCTTCCATCTTCCCTTTCCAGACATGATAATTTGAACCATTCAGACTAACCATTCTGCTTGTATTAGCTTCCATTATTTAACACAGGATACCGATTAAATAACCTTCCCTCTGATACCACTTTGTTGGGAGAAAAACGAATCTAATAGAATAATTAGATGCAGCGGAATTAAATAATTCTCCCCACCTGTGCAAATCTCGTAGGAATCTATCAAGCAGAGCGAATCAAGTAAGCTAACAAATATAGCAAACAAGAACACGCAATAGGCACGCACAATTTTAGCGTGGAAAACCTCCTCAAGGCGAGAGAGAAAAAACCACGGGACCCTCGAGGCCGCTTAATCTCCACTATCAATATAATGGGTACAACGAGTTCTCTCTAAATACAATTAGAGGGTCACAATATCTCAAGATTAACCAATCTTGGCTTAAACCACAATTACAAGAAAGAGTAGAGAAACTTCACCGAATCGATGGCGCACGATCAAAAAATCGTATCAAATCACTCGGACCTCCAAATGCAAATTCCAACGGTCAGAACGTAGTACCACGTCTTCCGAACACGCTGTCCAAAAATCAGCACGATCCAACGGTGGATCGACCTCCGATCGGACTCGAGAACCTTGCTGGTCGGCCCAGAAAGTAGCAGAAAATTCTGCACGAATTTCACTCTATTTCTCTCTTGAATTGTTCTTCCTTCCTTCTCTCTATTGCCTCCTATTTATAGGCAAACAATTAGGGTTTCCTTTTCCATGTAGTATACTAACTACATAGGTTTTGGGCCTCCACTTATTTAATAAAGGCCCAACAGGAGCTCCGGATAGAAAATACCGAAAATGGCTTCTCCGAGCTCTCAAACGTCGCCATCAACATAGATGCGTCATCTCCTGTCGACATCGGCTTAATTTTGATAAAGAACACACGATGTGACATCATCGTCTCTATTTTTAATTAGATTTTTAATTTTTTTAGATATTAGTAATGAGGATTATATTGACATTTTATATTAAATTTAACATAATAATAATTGATGACGCATAAAAATAATTTTCGTATTAAACTAACTTTTAAAATAGTTTACGATAATAATAACGTGAAAAAATGTTATATCACACCGTAGTGAACACTATTTATTATATTAACGGAACGGCCGGGTGTGCTTTCTTGTGTCATTGCATGTGAATGAGATCGAAAGCTTGATTATATATGGAATTGGATATAATATGAAGTTTCACGGATACAATTAATACAATTCCGAGGGACTTGGTTGCTAATTATAATAGTTGATTGAGCCAGATGAGCCTGACCCACGAGCTCAATGCAAAATAGGCCCACAATACTAACAATCAGAGTGGCGCAGCGGAAGCGTGGTGGGCCCATAACCCACAGGTCGCAGGATCGAAACCTGCCTCTGATAGTTTACTTTATCATTTTTCGGAAGCCCAGCCCAAAAACGACCCACTTATAAAGCCCATTTTCAATACCGTCTGCTCGTACTCTATCAGTCAATACTGGAGTTTTTTACCCAAACGGCGCCGTTTTATCCGCCCAATGAGTTTTCAAGTATAAATGCAAATCCCAATAAAGTCCAAATTCAATGGTTCAAGACAGGCGGCTACAAAGCAATCAATTGTACAACAATCAGATAAATCTCCCACTCACAAGGCTATTTCCGTCATTTCAGCTCACCACACCAGATCTATAAAATGAAAACAAAAACCCAAATCCACAGAGACCAACGAAGAAGATGAAGATTTTTGCAGCGATTCTGATAGTGTTCGTGCTCGCTTCGCACATGGAGATCGCAGCTTCTGGTCCCGAAGACTGCATAGACGCTTGCTCCACCGGCTGCGTCAATCCTGACAGTATGTGATTTTTTTCTTTTTCTTCTTCTTTTTCGATTTGGATCTGGTAGGTGTCGATTGGGCTGAGAAATGATGAATCTGGTGATTTGGATTTGCAGATAGGCTCTTTGCGCGATGCGAGCGCAAGTGCTCGATAAGGTGCGGACCCGATGCAGAAACAGAGAAGCTGGTTGGGGGTTGATAGTGTGATTTATGGTGGTTTCGTGTTTAGCTTCAAATTCAATAATGTGTAATGTGTAATTGATCGAATATTGACACTTTTATTATCTCAATAAATGCATATTTATAGTTAACTCTTATCTAATCTTTCCAATTTTTGTTGCTCATGTTTACATTACTGTCTTTAAGGAACTGCTGATGAGGTTCATTTTTAAATTATTTTGTTTGGATATTATACTTGAGTTTGAGCTTTAGTATTTAATTAATTTAGTTTGTTTGTTTATTAAGATAAAGAAGAAAGTATATACATTTAATAGTTTTAATTGAATATTTGTATTAACATTATATTAACTGAATCAAGTTGAACTGATATCAAACTCATTTATACACTTTTATTTGATATGCAATTTAGTTTATTTTAAATACTGGAGTTATTATTAATCATGGAAGGCGCAATTTCTTATATGAGCTTCAGTCAGAAAATATTGACGTGTGCCTCAACTGTCGGTAGTTGAGAGGTGAACCAAATCGTTATAGTTTTGGGCAGACCGTCGCAGAGGAGAACAAATTCTTTGACGATTTCGGGTGAAAGTTCATTGGTTACGTTTTTAACGAATTTTTTGGAAAAATAATTTGGAGCGTGACAATTGCTTCTTTTTTAATAATAAGGAAAATGTACTTAATCACCTCATGAATGAATTTGTTAAGCTAAGAATTGAACTGGATCGAACTCTTTAATTCTCAATATATATATATATATAAACAAACCAAGAACTATGATTTGAGGGATATATTCTCAGGTTCAAGTCTTTAGTTCTGCCCTATTGGAACTATTTGATTCTCAATCTATAATTTAGTCTATTTATTATCCAAATTAGGCAATTTTGATCGCAATTAATAAACAAAAACTTTAAATTATGTAATTATAAAAGTTACTAACAAAATTGAACATTAAGTTTTAATTATTATACTTGAATTGAAATATCAAGGTTGAAAGTAAAAATAATAAATAAAAATAAATAACATATCATCAGCCTTCATTTTTTTAGTTTAGTTCACATGTCGACTCAAATCAATTCGGTTCTTTTAAGTTAACCGGTGGTTCTTAATTTTAAAAATCAAAATCGAAAAGTTTTTTTAAAATTCATAATAAAAATTGGATTATTAATCATGGTTCCCAGTTTTGATTCGGTTCTCGATTACGGATCCAAAATTACATACCCGATGCTCTAAACCTCAACTTAAGATTAAGCCTCATCAGCTTCAAACAAAATCGGAAAATAAAAAAAAATATATAATCATAAATATAATTCCCTAAGTTAATATATATCTACAAAAACTGAAAATTCCCAATAAGTTAATAACATTGAAATCGACAATAACGAAAATTCCACACTCCATCAACTAATACAATTCCGAGGGACTTGGTTGCTAATTGTAATAGTTTATTGGGCCATATGTGCCTGGCCCACTTTTTCAATGAGAAATAGGCCCAAAAACGACTATTATTAATTTCTAGCATAATGAATCAACAATCAGAGTGGCGCAGCGGAAGCGTGGTGGGCCCATAACCCACAGGTCGCAGGATCGAAACCTGCCTCTGATATCTTTATTTTTCACTGACTTACTTATACGAAACTGGAAGCCCAGCCCAAACACGGCCCAGTTATAAAGCCCATTGTTAACACTGTCAGCTCTTAATCTATCCGTCAATACAAGAGTTATTGTGTTCACCTTCAATAGTGTGTAATTTATCGATTTTTGAACATTTTTATTATTTTAATTAATACATACATATTTATAGTTTCACTCCGATCTAATCTTTCCGATTTTTGTTGCAGATATTTATATTTACTGTTTTTAAGGAACTGCTGAGTTTCATTTTCAAATTTTTGTTTGGACGTTACAATTGAATTCAAACTTTATTATTTAATTATATTTAATTGTATGTATTTATTTATTGAAATAAATAAATTACATATATTTATTAGTTTTATGAATATTTATGATAAATTATTTATTTTTATTCATTATACCGTTAGTTTTTAATAAGTAAACGTAGTGAATATTAGCCAAGTTTAATTTTTTAACCAAATTTGAGTTTTGTACGACTAGTATGGAATTAATGGAACAAGTAAAAAAACATCAACAGTATTGTAAAACAATTATTATGATAAAAGTTAAAGAGCATGAATAATTAATCAAAATAAACTAACAATTGTAATTGTAGATGAAGTGATGATGCACAGATATGTGAAAGAAAAGAGAGAGCAGAGAGCTAGAATAGAGCAAAAAAAGAGAAGGCTTTTCTCTGTAATTTTTATTACAAAAAATGTGAGACATAGAGTCCTATTTATAGAAGAAAAGAACCGACTTTGGTTCCCACGTGTTGGTCTTTGTAAATGGTCAAGTGATGAGTATGAAAAACGGTGGGGCCCACAAAATGTACAACACTCCCTCTTGGACACTACCTATTTACAAATAGTTACATTCAATTTTACAAGGAAAACCCCGATGGGATAAAAACCGAGAAAAGATGTAATTTAGGTGATGTTGGATGTGCATAATGCTGCCTCGTTAAAAACCTTTTCAGGATAACCCAGTGGGATAAAACCTGAATAAGGGAAAAAGAGTGCAGCGCACATTTGTCCAAAGTGTACTCAAATTTATAATTCCTGCTCCCAATATTTAATGTTGTCATTGATCGATATTCCCTCTGACCGCTGCCCTGCTCTCATTGATCGATGCTCCCCCTGATCGTTGCTCCCCATGAGAGCTGACAGTGTTACCTTGTAGTGCTTGCATGGTCAAGTCGAACTCTTACATAAGTTTCTTAGTATATGTCGAGTTTTAGTGAAAAATCTGCAGGATTTTTACTTAGAATGTACTTTCTTGATATCGATATCGTAACTCTTATAGAGTTTATGAGTATAAATCACTTTCAGCGAACGGTTCCTGAATCTATCTCTTTTAATGTACCATCAAACAGCTTGCATTACATTTAGCTCATGTAGCGCAAAACTTTCTAAATGATTGGAGGAGGTCGCAACCAAACTTTGATCAATAGAGCGTCAGAATATTGCTGCAATTATGTACATTATCTGGGAGCGAGGTTATGGGGATATAAAGTATGATCTTTATATGCAACTTGGACTTGTTCTAATGTCGTATAGTCGGCTCTGAACTCAATATGACTAGCACTTTTATCGCAACTTTCATAACTCGCATTTTGAACGAGTGAATGAGCATCATTCATATAGAAACGCTTCAGGAGTTTGTGAATTATATATTCATCAGAAATATACTCGGTTTGAAGGCCAAGAAAAATTATTATTTTTCCCAATACTTTCATGTCAAAATTCTCATTTCCAATATTCAGGATCTCTTCAGGAGTCTCAATTGAGTTTATATTGACATGCAATACATACATTTTTATTATTATCCTCTCTCATTTCTTCAGGCAATATAACTCTTTTTGGGAGTCTCATATAAATGTCGGTATATGTGTACCGTATAAATAAGTATCGAATACGTTCATCAGATACGTATCTAGTTCTTCGAGAACATTTAAACTAATAAATATCCTAAATGATCACAATAATTACAGATAAAAGTGTTTCATCAAATCGATCGATTTTTCTGTTTGTTTATTCACGAATAACCATTTGTATTTGACTAGTTGAACATCTCTTGGTGTTTGATTTATGGGGCTAAATACTGGTGTTCTACAGGAACCATTTGTTCTACAAGAACCGAATGTTGAACTTGAACCGATGAACTTTTAGGAATTGACGGTTCTTTATAATCTAATTGTTCTTTAACCTGATTCTTTATTTATGAGTAACATTATATTTTATTCATATGTGTATCTTATACTTCCGGCAAATGCTACATGAATTTGCTACTTCCTTTGCATTACCATCATTTACTTTACTTTTCACAGGTGTGTCTCACAAAATGCTTCTGGCAATTCAATTCCTTCAGGGAGTCTTATATAAATATTATTGTCCAACGTACCATATAAATGGGTAGTGACAATGTTCATCAAATTAATATCCAGTTTTTCAGAGACTGCTAAAAATGATCAAGTATTTGAAATGAGCAATTCTTTATTGATTATTATGCGTGTTCTGCAAATATTTCAGCATTTGGTTTACAACATTTTGCAAACTTATCCACTGCACTTTCTTCTCAGATTGTAATGTGTATGGATCTAGATGAGACATAATATTTACTTTCCACGAAAGTTCATGCCTAACTTCAGAAGACTCTTTCTTTTCACACAGAGGTAAAAATGTTGTCTCATAACAATATATACATTGTGCAGTAAATTAATCGCACTTCAAGTGTTCAAAATGCATGATAATAGATGATGAAATAAAATCATTCTCAATTTATGTTGAGATCTCATTTTTGTGCATCGAGAGAGTGTTACTGGCACATATATGGCATAACTAATAAGTAAATGAGATATATCAAATTGCATATGAGAATATTGATGATATGCAAAATATTATCAAAACGAATAAATTGTGATCAGAGAAATTTGTCGTTATCTAGGTAATGTATGCCAACAATTTAGCAAAATGCAATATTATGAGTTGGAATTAAACAAATATGTGACCATCTTCGGGATGCGTCAACATTACCATAAATAAATAGAGTCACATATATTTCTCTGAATTATTTGAAAGAATTATAGAAATTTAATACTAACATTGGCTTGAGATGGTTGGATCAAAGATTTTCCTTGTGAACAAGCAGTGCAAATAACCTCATTGGACAACAAAATCTTCTAAATTTTCAATGAATGTCCACATAGATTTGAATAGCCATGCGCATCACCGTTGATCAAAGACGATTATGAAAAATCACAAATACCTGAGATAAAGAACTTCAGGTTCGTTGAATTATAGAACTATTCATTGCACGCTTTTCACCATATCATTTGAGGTTTCTATATGATATCAATTTTGGCGGATATACCAAGGTTAGACATGAGAATTATCACTTCTAAGAATTACACTAAAAGCCGGTATTTTTATCTATCCTGCAAGAAATGTTTAGAACTTCGGGTTCAAAATAAATTTTCATCGAAATAAATTTTTAATGAGAATATCATAACTTTAAATTTTGTATATTTCATGAACTTCAGGTTATGAAAATTTTCATGAATGTATACTGAATCAGAACTGTAGATTCCGTATAATATATGAGTTTCGAGTCATTTGTTTCAATAAATGCACACTGAGTCAAAACTTCGAGTTCTGTGTGTTTCGAGTCTGTATAAACTTCTAGTCATACATATTTCAATAATTAAATCAGAAATTTGTGTTCTGTATTCATATGACTTATGGTCATGTATCTTTGAATAGTTATACACCCGATTAGAACTTCGGGTTCTGTCTAATACATGTCACGATAATTCAATAAGATATGTAGTGTATATAAATAACATAATATAAATGACATGTATAAATAAATACAGTACCACACTTTGAGCACCGATGGAGGTATAACCTACCGTAGGTTAACTCACCGGGTTTAAATAACAAGAATAAATAATAATAGCATATAATATAAACAACGAATATAAATAAATATAAACTTCAGGTTTTGGGCTTCGGGCATTTATCTTTAGGAACTCCTGGTCTCGAGATGCATCAATTTCGTCTTTTGGCTTCTGGCATAAAAACATATTAACTTAAATGTATATAACACAATCAACTGTACAGATATCTCGTTTGTTGAATTGTATACGAACTCCAGGTTCACGGATATATACCACGATATAAAAATTCAATTACAACAATAGTGCTTTTGCTATTTGCTTCTTTACCTCTTTGCTATCTCGTAGCAAAATCATCAGATCATTAAAATAGAAGCAAAACAAGTTTGGTACGAAATGAATATACGTAAACAAACCTTGTAATATAAAATGAAAATCAGTTTATTAGAGTCTCGTGCTGATAATGTGTTATAAAACAATTATTATGATAAAAGTTAAAGGAGCATAAATAAGTAATCAAAATAAACTAACAATTGTAGATGAAGTGATGATGCACAGATATGTGAAAGAAAATAGAGAGTAGAGAGCTACAGTGGAGCAAAGAAAGGGAAGGCTTTTCTCGGTAATTTTAATTACAAAAAATGTGAGTCATAGAGTCCTATTTATAGTAAAAAAGAACCGACTCTGGTTCTCACGTGTTGGTCTTGTAAATAGTCAAGTGATGTATGAAAAACAGTGGGACCGCAAAATTTACGACAGAAAATTATATAAACTTATTTGGAATTGAACTGAACACTAATTTTACATGTCAAATTTTGATTAGTTGACACTCCATTAATTATTTCACACAACAATGTGTATTTGTTTACATACAATTTGGTATCATTTACATTTGAAATATTATATCACATTTAATTTACCTATGAATCCACTTATTTATATGTTCTTATTTAAAGACAATTTATTTAAATAATTACTCACCTTTAATCGAGACCAACTTAATTAGACATTCAAATCACAATATAAATATTAGAGCAAAACCATGTTATAAATAAAAGTTACAAACTATCGATTAAACATCTATCTTACCCATATTTTATAATATAAATAATTCAACGAAATCGACAAATAACAAATTAATAATGATTCTAACTAAAACAACTGATTTCATGATTTAATATGTTTATTTTAATTTATTTTTGAAACAATAAAACATGTTTCATTGTTTTTAATATAATCACGGTTTCACAATTTTTCAACTTTTATTAAACATGTTTCATTTTGTTCACATTGTTACGAGATACTGAACCGGTTGTAACAAGAGGCTTTAGTATTACGCATTTCTGATTATAACGAGGGTCTCGAGTTTCAAACTATAATTTATAGGTAAACCGTATTTTGGGAGATGGTAATGAAGTTCCAAATTCTGTACTATTATTTACGGGTGAATCGTGTTGGAGGAATGGTGTAACCAGTGTTTCGGGTTAAAATACCAAAATAAAATCTCTATCATGTACACCCTATCACTTGGTCCATAATGGTTTGTGTTTGAAGCGTGAGTAAACACAACCCCAAACCAAATCATGATATAGTTGATATGTGACGTGGGCTGAAATTAGAGATATTTATAGGGCCGTCACGTCAGCTTTTGGGCTCACCTAACGTGGGCTTAGTGGAGTCCGTCAGTAATGTGAACCCAAATCTGCTGGCCCATATAGTTTCAGCCCAAGGATATTGTGGCCATTTCTCGCTCTGTTTACTGGGTCAAACAATGACGTCATCATGACGTAACTCTACCCTTGGCCCATAACTCTCGTTACCAAAACCCATTGACCCTAAAACGGGCCTTGTTTAACGGTCATATTATTTATTAAATTAAATTTGAAAATGATAGTTCATTACAATTTAGTCGGTCACATATATTCTGTATCAACAATATCATGAAATTACGAAAATAATATATTTAAAAATTGTATATCCGCATATTTTTTTATAAATATTAATTATTAAATATATACACTTTATCTCGAACATATAAATTTATTTTATTTTATAACATGTATACGTCATTTAATGTATTTCGTCCATTTTATTAATCATTTCTATAACAAACAATACAATAGGTTGATGAGACATCAATTAATTTATTATCAGTTATGTTGTCAATTTGTAGTGCTAATTGTTAACATAAATGTTGTATTAATCAGAAATTAGACTTTTTAGTTAGATTTAAAATGTTTATCATCGATGCTTACGTGTAATTTATTGGGGTGTGGAGGGACCACTACTGTAATAGTCAAACTATATCAGACGGTAGGTGAGTTGAAATCAATGTCCGAAACCGACTTCTCCATTTTCACTCATTTATTTCCCTATATTAAAACTATATCAAAATAAAAAAATTAACTTTTCTTGTATTTCATTTTTTTGGGTAAAAAGATAACAGTCATGTGTGTATATATATATTGTTTAATATTTATTATATATTGTTTTCTTTAAATGTTAAAACAACAACCGCAAGATATATCACAAGTTATTACATGAGAAAGAGTCATATGAAGATAGTCTCAAACATCCGATTAGAGCTTAATCGAATCGTGATGGTCAAAACATGAGTCGGGTGATTCCATTATTGTCTAACAATAGAATCAAGCAAAGTTATGTTATGTAAAATAATCGATCATGTCAGTGACCACAATATAAGTTTCTTTTTCGGACAATTCACCAAGAATAAATAGTCAGACTCGAAAATGCTAAAATCGATAGTTGATACCCGAGCCTACCGATTCTCCTCCCAAAGAGCTAAAGCTTTCACAAGTAAGACTCCCTCATTCCTCGCCTTGCTAGTGTCCTAGCACCAAGACATCGTCTTTATTATAAGCATAAGATCGACATCGTCCCTGAACGGATGGTGGCACTGTTCGAATTAAGCTTAATCCAACCATGATCGAGAGGAAGCCAACAACGATAACCCAAAGTTGATTTTACGAAATTAATTTATCATGATAAAATATATTCTTATAAAAATATATTTGTTTACTTATTAAATATGTCTTGAATTGAACATATATATTTTTAATTTTTTCTTTTTACAGTTGAATAGTGTAATATGATTAAAGGACCGATTGAAGACTTCATATATTATAATACATTTATACAAAAATTAATACTTTTCAATAAACAAACTTCCTATGTTATCTATTAATTTTCTTGTTTGTTTATCTCGTGTTTCTCATTTTAATATGCATATTTCAAATTTGACTTGAAATGAATTATATAATTGCAAATGAATCATTTGAAATTGATGTAGTTGCTTAGAAGTTTCATTTTTCTGTCATGGAGATGGAGTTACGAACCATGTGAAGAGGTGGCTCAAAAAGTCCAATTCAAATCCTTTAAAAAACGTAAATGGAGGCTCCAACAAAAAAGTCAAATTACACTTACTTTATTGAAAGAAGTAACCAAATTTTATTTTCATTTTTAAAAATCAACCTTATCTCTTCCCATTTTCTTGATATGATTTTCAGTTTGTTTAAACATATTTGTTAACTTTAAAATACAAAAAAAAATTACACCGTTGAAAATTTTATAATCTAATTGTTTTTGTTTTAGAGGGATTGAATATGTACAATAATAAAAATGTGATGAGAGTGATGTTGCAGTAAATTGAAATTAAATTAAGTCAAAGCTATGGTGGTGTTCTTGTGGCCAAGTGGGAATATACAAAATTGCAGTTCCGTCACGAACTCTTATGAAATTATATATATATATATTATAATATCTGTAAAACAAGATTATTAAAAAAGAAAGGCTACTTTTTGGGTTTTTTCTCCTCTGGTTCTTGAATTAGATTTAATTTGGGTTTGGAGTCCGGATGATGTGAGAGAGCCCTAAACGCCTCTGACCGTGCCAACCTCTTCTCAGCTCAGAAATGCAAAAAGTCTCTGCTTTTTTGTTAGATTTTGCTGTCTCAGCCCAAACTGATTGATGTTTGAGGTGAGGGTCAAAACCCATATCTGTTTTGAGCTCCTGGTGATGGATGGTGGGTTTCCATGGAGTTTTTAGGGTTACCCAGATGGATTTTCACTAGAAAAATCTTGGGTTTTGGGGGATTTCATGTTTTGGTTTCTGGGATTCTGAGGTTTTCATGTTTTGGCTTCAGGGTATTTGTGGTTTTGTGGAAATTCATGGGATTTTGTACATTTCTGTCTCTTGTCTTGTGCAGATTCTCAGGTGGAGCTATGGAGCTGAAGAAAGCTGTGTTTTTTCAATCATCTATTGTTCAATATTTGCTCACAGTGATTTAGAAGGTTAGTTCTTGCTGGTTCAGACATGTGGAAGCTCAAGTATGAGCCTTGAGATTAATTTTGAGAAAACTAAGGTTTTTTTGGGGGAGGGTTTGCATGAAAGCAAGAAAAAACTTGTGAGTAAAAAGTTTTTTGTCAATTAGGTGGGGTTTTTCTTCTTCTTTTGCCTTTATATAGATGCCCTAAAATGTCAATTAGGGTTTTGCATTGTTGGGGATGCTTGTAATAAAGCTATTATGAGCCATAAATTGAGGAACTCATTTTCTCTCTGTCATGTATCTGTTTTTTATCTATGAAATTTCCTGAATTTGAATTGTTATTCATATTTGTTCTATGTTTGGGAAATTTTAATTTCCTATGCTATTTTTGGTTTATTTTAAGTATATTGCTGAAGGAACTGCTTATATTATTTCCTCCACTTGATTTGTAGATGAAGTAAATGTGGACATTTAGTGTGTTCAATAAAAAGTTAGCTTTGTGGTTGAAAATAAGGTTACAGTACCCAGAATTGGTTGTTTTTTTGCTTGTGCTATTTAAGCATCTTTATGGCCCATGTGAACTTTGAAGCTGCTTTTTTTTCTCTTTTCTAACAGTCTCCTTTTATTTTATGTTCCCTTTTGATCTCTGTTTATACACAAAATTGTGAAAACTGATGTGCTTTATGTTTGTGGGCAGCCATGTTATGCGCTTGATTCGTGGAATCCGAGTTGGTATAAATTTTTTATATTTTGTGATTCACCGCTGAAATGTCGTTCCGTAGCATAGTTCGGGATGTTAGGGATAGTCTCAGTAGCTTATCTAGAAGGGGTTTCGATGTGAGGCTGAGCGGTCACCATAGAGGGAAATCTCACGGTGCCTTGCACGATATGAGCGATGATCTTTCTGATGTGGTTCAGAGTAGCCGGTGGGCCAGTCTTCCCCCGGAGTTGCTTTTTGACGTGATTAGGAGGCTCGAGGAGAGCGAGACCACATGGCCCGCTCGGAAGCATGTTGTTGCTTGTGCTGCAGTTTGTCGGTCTTGGAGGAGTATGTGCCAAGATATCGTCAAAGGGCCCGAGTTTTGTGGGAAGCTCACTTTCCCGGTTTCCCTCAAGCAGGTCGGTCTTTTATTTCTTTATGACATAAATTTTATGTAAATTGTATCGTATTTTATGCTCGAATCTCTATTTGAATTTCAGCCTGGGCCGCGTGATGGAACCATTCAGTGTTTTATCAAGAGGGACAAATCTAGCCTCACTTACCGCCTTTTCCTGTGTCTTAGTCCCGGTAAGTAATCTTTTCCGCTTCGTGTGTGTTTTCTATATTTCGACTTTCTTTAGACGGATCTTTAGTATCATCAATCGACACTCGCGAAATGGTAATATGGATTTAGTATATGAGATATATTGATGGTTGGTACCAAAGGTTGCGGGTGAAAAGACAGAGACCACATGCTGACAGTAGTCTAATATAAAAAAATGTGATGGTCGGTTTTTAACTTTATTCGGTTTTTAACTTTATTTGGTATATTATTCATTTATGTTTTGTGTGAACTTAAAATTTCCGGGATGTTATGTTTCTTATTAGAGTGATACATTTTTTGTTCGTGAGTTCAGCTTTACTAGTCGAGAATGGAAAATTCCTTCTATCGGCAAAAAGAACCCGGCGAACTACATGCACCGAGTATGTTATCTCTATGGACGCTGGTAATATTTCAAGATCGAGCAGCACTTATATCGGAAAGTTGAGGTAACAAAAGTAGAAGTAAAACTCACAATGCTTTTTTCAATATTATGACTCAAGGATTGTGCTATTTATGCAGTCTTAGAAGTATTTCTGATTTGGAATTTGAAAGTTTATACGCGGGAAAGAAAAAACCCGACTATGGTAAATATTCGTGTTGTTTCTTGTTTCAGGTCGAATTTCCTCGGAACCAAGTTCCTAATATACGACACGCAGCCTCCATACACGAGCGCTCACGTCCCCGCCCTCGGGAGATCGAGCCGTAGATTCTACTCCAAGAAGGTCTCTCCGAAAGTCCCCACCGGGAGCTACAACATAGCCCACATAACCTACGAGCTCAACGTCCTCGGCACTCGGGGGCCCCGAAGAATGCACTGCACCATGCACTCGATCCCGATGTCCTCCCTTGACGCTGGAGGCACGGTCCCGGGGCAGCCCGAGCTCCTCCCCCGCCCCCTCGAGGACTCTTTCCGCAGCATCTCCTTCTCCAAGTCTTTAGACCGCTCCTCTGTCGAGTTCAGCAGCGCCCGGTTCTCCGAGATCGGCGCGTCGTCCCGGTTCGACGACGAGGACGGTGGCGGGAAGGCCCGGCCGCTGGTCCTGAAGAATAAGGCGCCGAGGTGGCACGAGCAGCTGCAGTGCTGGTGCCTCAACTTCCGGGGGCGGGTGACCGTTGCGTCGGTGAAGAACTTCCAGCTGATAGCGGCCGCGCAGCCGGCCGCTGGCGCCCCGACGCCGTCCCAGCCGCCCCCGCCCGACCATGACAAGATACTCCTCCAGTTCGGGAAGGTCGGGAAGGACATGTTCACGATGGACTATCGCTACCCTCTGTCGGCGTTTCAGGCGTTTGCAATCTGCTTGAGCAGCTTCGACACGAAGCTGGCTTGTGAATAAAAGGGTTGTCGCCGACGACGGTCTTTGGAATGGTGAGTGTTTTTTTGTTTGTAGCAGTGTAACATATTTGAGGAAGAAGGTGAAAAAACTATTTTTATGTAAGTTTCAGAACTATTTTTATGGGGAATGTTGTGAACCTCTAAAGTGAAATTGTTGATGTTGTAGTGTTGTAGCTGTTTTGTTCAGAAACAGTGATTTGATTTTAGGTCATTCCAAGTGAGAATTGAATAATTCAGTTGGGATAATTTGGTTCCATTTCTCTGACCCCAAAATATTCTGAATTCAATAGACTCTGCATTCTTGGTTGGAGTAGGGTTCGAAACCACATATTATGTTTTAAACTCGTTATGTTGTCATGTTATACAGTGCCAAAAACTCGATATCACTGATCTGATTGGAGTAGGGTCGGGATGATAACATCCTTCAATCCAATGGGGATTCAATATCTCTAGTGTATTCGGAATAGGGGGATTCAATATCTCTAGTGTATTCGGAATAGAGCCACAATCACAAATCTCTTGAATCTAATAGGGATTTGATATCGCCTATCAAAGTGGAATTGGGATCACAAATCCCAAAACCTGTTTGGTGTTGTCCTTGTGTTTATTTATTTCTTTAATCTGTTGACTACCTTAAAACTTTGCAAATTAATGAAAATAGTCATTTGGTTTCAAACGTAGAATAAAGTGATATATATAAAGGACTTCACGTGAAATTCTGCATGTAAAGTAATAGAGGTGTTTGTAATTCACATATGTGTACATTTGAATCCAAGACTACATTAAAAACCGAAAGTTTTATACTTGATTGACCTTAGATGATAAAAACTTATTATAAAAAAAACAAAAATAGTGGATTCTTCAAATTTAAGGATAAAAATCCATTTGGTGAAAGTAGATATCTTCTTCACATGGGTTGTTGGATTGAAATTGCAATGTTATTAAAGTAAGTGAAGTCATCATCCATGAAATACACTAAAATTCCATTACATAACAACTTACTGAAATGGTTAGTCACTACTGATGGTGGATATGAGGATGGTTTTTGCACCACATGTTTGGTTTGGGGATGAATGGTGATTCTGATGATCACATGGAAAAGGAATTGGCATTCAAGTGTGATATTGTACATGTTGTTGAGTGTTTACTTCATGGAAAAACCCCAAATATTAGGTTCAGAGCATCATAATGATGGATTGTGGAGACATAATTCAGCAAAATGAGTTTTGCCTAATTGGTTTGTGTGATACAAATATGTTGGTTAGGCTCTCAATTATTGCTTTTTTAAGACAAACATAAAGGATAAAGACTCTTTAACTAATGTGTTCATTGCTTGTCTCTACCAAGCTACAAATAATTCCAAAAATAAGATTGGGAAATCATGGATGATAAAAAACACGAAGATGATTTAATGTACCCAATTTGAGTAAGAGATGGAGATCACTAAACTACCCAAACCCACCAAGTTGTGATGTCATATAAAGGCAAAAGTTTTCAAACCCGACGAAGTAATCTATCCTCAACCCAATAAGATAATAGACAATATCATTATATTTGTTTCTGACGACTAATACACCAAAACCCAACAAGACAAAGAACATTAACCTTCCAAGTTGCACTTAAAAAGAGGCGCAAAATTCCATTAAACCGAACGATATCAATAGGACAACCAAACTCGCCCAATTGTCATCATCATTATTTGGTAAAAATAATATTAGCAATTGTAGAAAAGAGTTTCTTTTTATGCAAAACATACATATTTATTTCTGTGGAACAAATACACACATTTTTGAAATAACAAAAAAGTCAAAATTATGTACTTTGACAATAACAAAATACACTAGAAAAGTGACAATTTCCACGATACCTTCATGGAAACATAAAAATGCAACTTGAATATTTCAATGTATAAATAAATTAAATTAAAGTAGATTAAAAAAACAAGTAATAAGATAGATTAAATTAAAGTAGATTAAATTTACGTAGATTTTCCACGATACCTTGTAAACCTTCATGGAATCATAAAAATGCAACTTAAATATTTTAAGGTATAAATAAATTAAATTGAAGTAGATTAAAAAATTAAAAAAACAAGTAATAAGATAAGCAGTTCTGAATATATCTCATTAAACAAAACTGTCTTGACTCCAAAATCCAGATACGAGAAATTAAATTAACTAACAGACCATTCCAAGGTTCATAAAAGACAAACAATTGCAAAAACGAAATGTAGTTTGGAAGCAAAACCATAAACTTAAGCCTTCATGCGACCATAGAACTTCTGCTTCTCCTGGGTAGTCTGGAAGCGACCATGCCCAAATTTGGATGAAGTGTCAATGAACTTGAGCTTGATGTCCTCCAGAGCAAGACGAGAAGTTTGCTTGAGCAGAGATTGACGGAGGGTGACAACCCTCTTCTTGGGACCAACACAGCATCCCTTGATCAAAAGGTAATCATCCTTCACAACACCATAGTGTGGGAATCCTCCCATTGGGGTCACCTCCTTCTCAGTTCTGAAACATAGTACCAAATGACCATGAGAAACTTTCAGCATGATAAACAAAGATAGGGTTTCATATGTACATGTAATGATTTGAAACAATGCGCTGACATTATATATAGAGAACACAGTAAAAGGCATGAATAAGAAATGGTTAGTCTATATGATAAATGAAGATAAGATGGTCAGGTGTATGCGATAATTTGAAAAGGAGTGAATTGAATTTATATGAGAGAAGGAAACTGACTGGTCATATTCAGTGGAGGCGGTGTGAGTTTCCTGTCCTACTTTGCCAAGCTTGTAGATCTTCTTGTTCATCTCAGTACGGTGATGGTAACCGTTCTGACCAGCACGGGCAACAGTGTAGGAAACCCTAGCAGGATGCCATGCACCAATACAAGCAACCTTACGCAGACCCCTGTGAGTCTTACGAGGAAGACGGGTAACACCCCAACGGGTGACAACACCTTCATAACCCTTACCCTTGGTCACTCCAATGATGTCAATCATCTCATCTTTCTGGAAAACAGCATCAATTGGGACCTGCTTCTCAAAGAAGTTGTATGCAAAGTCAACCTTCTGGGCAATCGAACCACCGTTAACCTGAATCTCCATCAGGTGGGCCTTCTTCTGCTTCAAACCCTTGATCTTCCTGATCTGCACATCATAAAGAAAAAAATTGTCAATCTCAGGTACAGTATTCTTTAGTTGAAAGCAAACAATAAGAAAATATAGTATGTTTTAATACCTGGGTGTGAGCCAAAACACGGATAACAGTTGCATACTTCTTCATCTTCTCGAGCTGCACCTTGATGTCTTTCTTGCCCTCATCAGTCTCGAGCTTCTTTGAGTACTTGGAGAAAGCCTTCTTCTTTGACTTGCACCAGTTCTTGTAGAACCTCCTCCTGAGCTCCTCACTCAAATGCTGAGCCCAGACAGTGTTCAATGACCGCAGACCACGAGGAGTCTTGACATAGGCAACAACTCCAACAATGACCATGGGAGGAGTTTCAATGATAGTGACAGCCTCAGCTGTCTCCTTTTTGTGGAGTTCTGGTGCAGACAAATATTAGGAAGCTGATTAGCATGAAATTCATTTTTGGAATGACATTACAAATAACTAACTAAAAGCCAAAGTTCATGTCTTGTGTAAGCAAAAATAAAGCGCTAGGTCACTTATGTCCCAAACGAGATGTATACTCTAACAACATTGAAAAGAATATAAAGATATAATGAGATCTATACTTACTTGACCCAGGTTTCTCGACCTCCCTCACAATGTGAGTCATACCAGCCTTGTAGCCCAAGAAGGCAGTCAGCCTGCATGACTGGTTAGGGTCATCCTTGGGGAAACACTTCACTGGAAACATTACAAACAACAACAGAAGATAAAAGTCAAATTCCAATACACATAACAAACTAATACAAAAATGGGCTCATGACAAAAAAGAACAGAAAAGTACAATGCCAAATTATATTTAGAATTTAAAATATCAAAACTAAAAAGAAATGCACCTGATATTCAAGAATGTACAATATATTACCGCATATTTATTCAAAAGCAAATCATGTGATTGAATATATATATATGGTACCAGCTCATACCATAATAGTGTCCATATAAATAAAAATTTAGAATATTTGAACTTCGATCATGATAAAACCAATTGTGTATACATAAGACCAAACATAACAATCAAATGCACTGGAAAATCAATAACATCAGTTCAAATACATGATAAGTTTAACAAATGAGGCAATAATGAGCAGTAAACAGACACTTCAACAAACAACTATATTTTCATCTGGCATCATATTAAATCAGCTAAATCAATCAAAGAACAAGAACAATTCATACCCTTTCCTCTGTGACGGGCAGCTCTCTTTCTTGGGAGAAATCCAAGGGATCCGTGCCTGGGATGCTCAAACTTCCTGTGAGACATTCTTCACTCTCCTTCTACAATAAACATGTGATTTCAAATCATCAGCTAGCTTCCAATAACAAACAACTTTCCCTAAAAATATCATGAAACAGCAACAAAACAAATCACCATACACAAATTAATCATATCACCTTACACCAGTTAAACTACTAGCTTATCATCAGTGTTTCAATATCACTGTAAATTTCTAACTCAAACAGCATAGTTGAGCTCAAATCACAAGTTACAATCACTTCACCAAAACCAAATCAACTAAGATTAATGTAATCAAAAACACATTTCGAGTTCCACAATTAACAGCGGAAACAAAAACAAACTGGGTAGCAAAACAGATCCGATACAGCTAAACGGATATACGAGATAGAAAGCATTTTCACTACATTAATTAAATTCTCCTGGTAACCAAACAAAGAGATTCGAAGCTATTTTCTACAGCAAAATGGAGGAGAGAGAGAGAGAGGCACCTTCGAAATGCTCTGCGGCGTCTTCTTCACAGAGCTTCTACCAGAGAACCCTAATACAGGCTGTGGGCATTTTATATAGGAGGAGGAGAAGTAGGGTTTATGTCTGTTGGCGCCGCATGGCTCGTGGGCTTTAAACTGGGCCAGAACAACCAGAAATGGAACGGACTCAACTAGAAACCCAATTTGGAGCCCAACAACAGCCCGAGAGCCCAATAAGCCCTTTCTTCTTCACATATATGCATTATGAGAAAATGTACTGAATACTATCACACGTACGCAAGTGGATATGGTCTATTTTGTTAATAGTAAAAAATGTCGAGGAAATTTTAGTACAATAAGGTCAACTTTGCAGTTTTCTCAATCTACTTAACTAATTTTCTTGTCAGTTCACTACATCAATGTTTTAGTATGTGTCCCCGTACAAGATAGTGTTAATTGACTTTATGAGAAATCTATTTATAATTGAATTTGAATTTACATGTTTAGAAGAAGAAGGAGCGAAACTCTTAGGATTTTGTCGTTTTCTAGTTTGAATACTAAAGGTATGAATTGTGATTGAGTTTATGTTGTTCTAAATCAATGAATAGTGTCTAATTTACCATTTCCCAGTTGAATCTTGCATGATTTATTGAATTTCTTTGTAATTCCTTCTTTATTTTGTCATGGATTCATCACCTTTCAAACTTGACGTCTTACATGTGTTTGGTTGAGCATGAACTGCACATTAATAGGGTGTTGGTGTCTATGAAGAAAATGTAGATGTTGTCCATGAACAACCGATGAGGGAAGAAGTTGCCCATGAAGAACCGGTGAAAAAAAAAGTTGTCCGCCAAGAACCAGTGAATGGGGGAGTTGTCGATGAGGAACATGTGTGCGAAAAAGTTGTCCACGAAGAACCAGTGAGTGAGGGAGTTGTCGATAAGGAACCTGTGTGTGAAGAAGTTGTCTACTAAGAAATGAATGATGGGAAAAAATCAAAAGGCACCAAATGTAGAAGAACCAGTAAGTGAAGAAACATCAAATGAAGAAGTTGAACAAGATGGTGACAAACTTTCCACTGATGATAAATGTAACGAGTCCAATTCTTTTTTTGTTTATTACACAAGAACATTTACTCAGTGTACGAGTGACGGTGACTCATATGTAGCTAGGTGGCGTCTACGAACTAAAGCTGTCAAGATTTGAGACTCCACTTCAAATATCAAAAATTTGAAGTTGAAGGTTGACAATATATTCGAAAAACGCAACAATCTTTCGATGCAATTTAAGGAATTATTGGGTTGAAAAATCTTTCCATTTTAGTTGTACTAGAAATAAGAAGTAGGATACAAAAATAGTATGTAAAGGACAATGATGTTCTTTTTACATATGGTGTGGGAGATTAAAAGAATCTGAACAAATTAATATTAAAACATGTATATCATATCACACATGTCCATGGGTTGTTGAAACTTGAAGTTGGTTTCTACAATAATGTTTTGATGACTTTGGGCATGACGATGAATATTATTAGGTGTTCATATATGATGGGCTAAAGGTATATGAGGACCATATTTATCTGTTAATTTGCACGTTATTGTTAATGGTTATGAATATTAGTGTGTTTATACATTTGCTAAATATTATAGGGTATTGTAAGGATATTTAAAAAGATTGTAGGGTGTGATAAATAAAAAACCATTGAGATGTTGAAATGCAGCCACACACATTCTCACAAACACAAGCTCAACCTTGTTCTTATTTTAAAGTTCGAATTCATTTATGCTTACAAGTTAGACATATCCGAACTTATTGCATTAAGTCAACCTCAATTTATTGTCTAGACTTAAATTTTCATAAAATTTAACGACAAATATGTATAGTATTATACTAATAAGAATTATCAACACAGATTTTTTTAAATTTATTTCTTCACTCTTTCTTAGACAAATTTTTATAATGTCTTCAACTATTGTTAACTAATCATCTTTTTTAATCAACAAAGCCTTCAATTTTTCATACTTCGTTTTTGTCTCTTTAATCTTTTTCATACTCTCCAAAGCACTCATCTTGTTATGTTAATTTTCCAAAATCATTCTTCCATACACACACGTAATTGAAAAAAATGACATTTATGTATATCTTTGTACATCAACAACCCTAGCATTTGCAAAAACAATATATTTAAGATTCATTATACATGATTTGCAAAAGAATATAAATTGAATACCTGATTACAAATTATATGTTATATTCAGTACACAAATTTTGAGCACTGACCTAAACCCCATATATGACTTGCAGCAAATAGAAATTCAATACATGAGTTACAAAACCTGGACTATATCGTCTGCAAATAAAATTCTGAATATATAGCTCTTCGATTCAAATGATGAAACTAAAATCCTAACTTTGACCTACAATAAAAGATTGGAATTGAAACCAAAATAGGAGAGAACTACTTAATACTTACATAGTAGAGACCATAACCTATGAATCGTCTTCATTTGCTCTATTTTTGCCGGGAAATCGGAACAAGGATTGTAACTTCACAAAAGCAACTGGTTTTTTGTCTGCAACACATAATTCCCGATTTACACCTTCACCCTATGTCCTACAAGCGTTAGATCTGCAAACTTTACACCAGTTTCAGATCAAAATTTAAAAAAAATATGTCAGTACTAATTTTTTTGAAAAACATTTCTTATAAAAAATTATAAAAATAAAAAAGATGTTTAATTTTTTTTAAAAGTTTTTGTATAAGAAATTTGTTTCAAAATTATTAATACTACTACCATAATTTAATTATTTATTTTATACGACGAAAAAATTAGGAAAAAAGTTCAAAATCATTTTTTTAAAATATAAATGTTGCTCGGATAGAGATGTGAGGGTAAGGAGTCGCGTGGTTGTTTGGGTCTCCGCAAGCGCTTGTGGGGGAGAGGGAAAGGGTCGTCCTGGGGTCAACGACCGCGCGTTTGAACTCCAAACCAAAAGCGGGGGTGCAAAGCCGTCATTTCACCAAAAGCTGATAGAAAAAGGTAAAATAAAATTTTTTCAAACTTTAAGGACTTCAAAAATCATTAAACTTTAGGGACTTCAAAAAATTAAACTTTAGGGGTCAAGTGGAATTTTTTCTTTTATCAATTAACCATTCCCAACTCGAAGCCCAATATGGAGCCCAACAAGAGCCCGGAGCCCAAAAAGCCCTTTCTTCTTCACATATATCAGTATATGCATCGTCACAGTGAGAACCAAATTGTTCCGAGCGCACCTACTGAGAAGCGATCGGGCTATGGATTTCACGGCGCTCAGAGACGCGATGGCGGCGAAATCGTACGGCAAGGTCGCCGATATCTGCGACGGCCTCATGCTTCAGGCAACCACGATCTTCTTCTTCGTCTTTCTCTGTAAGCGTCAATTCTTTTTGTTTCTGAAAACCTAATTTGACGTATCTCGCGATTCGTGTTTGTGTTCGTCAGGTTGCGACTGAGGGCATTGCTTTTCAGGACGAGTGGCCTTACTCGATTCACCTACTGGGTCACATTTATGCTGATGATATGTAAGCTCCTCCGTTGGCGATTGATTGCTTCGTGTTGTTGCTTTTTAGTTGATGCTGTGGAATTGCTCTCATATGGTTTATGACCCAAGTTCAGTGTTTGGTTGCTGGAGAAATAATTTGTTTCCTAAGAAACTTTGAGAAAGTCTTGAGAGAATAGTATAATTTCAGGTTTCCATTGAGCTAAAACCAAAATAGGTTAAGAGTTTTATTAGAATAGTTGTGTTTTTTTAGAACTGGGGAAGTTATGTAGAATGTACACTTAGCATGTGAAGCTTGTAAAAACATATAGCTGTGAAATTTTTCGAACGATTAACTCTAACATTAGCTCTGTTGGTGATTGCATCGTGTTGTTGTTTTTGTTATTTTTAGTTGAGTCTGTGGAATTCTCTCATATGGTTTATGACCCAATTTCAGTGTTTGGTTGCTGGAGAAATAATTTATTTTGTAAGAAACTTTGAGAAAGTCTTAAGAGAACAGTAGAATTTTAGATTAGGTTAAGAGTCTTAGAATCATAGAATGTACATATAGCCTGTACACTAAGCTTGTAAAAATATATAGCTGTGAAATTTTTTGAACGATTATTTCTAAGGTTAGAGTAGTCCAAGGGTTTAAGATGTAGATTTCTGGGGTTTATATTTGTGTTGCTATGTAGATTGTGGAATGAACTACTAGTTTTGGAATAAGGGTACGGAGCTTGTGGTCTTTTGTGGATTATCAGTTCTTTATGCGGGTTCGTTGACTTGCAGTAACAGTGCACGGTTTTATTGGAAGACAATGCCTGCTGTGATCAAAGAGAGCCAGCCTGAGGTTGTTGCTATTTGGAAAATTGGTCAGAGGCTATGGACACGGGATTATGCGGGTGTCCATGAGGCTATTCATGGATATGAGTGGAGCCAAGAAGTTAAAGATTTCGTCATTGCATTCTCTGGCAAGTAATTTCATGCCTGTCTCATGTTCTGTTGCCTTTTAATCTTTTACCTGTTCATTTATTTGTACTTTTTTGAAGGGCTGGATCAAATAGTTAATTGGTTAGTTTCATTGTTTTAGTTGTTGTGTAACATCAGTAAATGTTCTAAGCGTAGTTTTTAGGAATTTTTTGGCACCATAACCTTTTGTTCTCATCTTTTTGAGTTTTGAGTGTAGACTAAATAGGAAGGTGCAAAAGAGGATGCCATAGTTGGTATTATTACGTGAACACGTGTGTGATTAGTACATACTGAATCCAACTTAATAAGATACATAGAATCCTTGGAGATTCAATTTCATGTGCATGTCTCCTAGCTAGAGTTTGTTTCTGAAAAATTATATCTGTTACTCAACATCTAGTAACGTGGCTAATTTA
The DNA here is from genome assembly GCA_963920655.1 of Geranium rotundifolium. NCBI lineage: Eukaryota > Viridiplantae > Streptophyta > Magnoliopsida > Geraniales > Geraniaceae > Geranium > Geranium rotundifolium. The sequence goes on along the minus strand of OY987313.1, from coordinate 38,491,389 downwards.
GATGGAGTGATATCTGATATATATGTATGAACTGCAATTTATTATCTACTCATTTGTTTTGAATAGTTACAATGATACTCCAGATTAGATAATTTTATGGTGCACAACAGTTTCGCTGAACTAGCACTGAATGTTCAATGTATTTTTTTTCAGAACTTTACACTAAGAAAGTGTTTAAGCTGCTCTCGTCTGCTTATTCAACAATAAGCATCCAAGACGCTGCTCTCTTTCTGGGAATGAATGAGGATGATGCTACAAGCTGTAAGCTTCAGTCTTTTCTTTTTTACTTGAACATAAATATCTACATTTAGTTGTTACTGTCTACGAATGATTCAGAAATGCATGTATTCTTTGTTATTTGTTCACCCTCATGGATGGTTAAACTTTTATCAAAACACACGCCTCGTTCTGCCGTATGATCGGATAAATATACGCTATAAAAATGGTTTTTGCTCATGATTTTTTACATATTCACATTAATTTGGTGAAAATATTGAATCTAAGCTGGCATGTAAAAGAAATGTGGTGCTATTGTTTTTGTGCTGGAATTTTCTTTCCCTATTCATGGCGGCACTTTTATCGAATTGTGCAGATGTTGTGCAACAAGGTTGGGTGGTGGACCCTTCTTCTCGGATGCTGACTGTGAAGAAACAGTCCATTGTGACACCGCAGAAGCTAGACTCAAGCAAATTGCAGCGCCTGACGGAATATGTTTTCCACCTCGAGCATTGACTGGTTTTTGAAGGATCGGTAGTTGTGAATTTGTATTCGGTTCGTAGTTAGATAACCATTAAGCTGTAATTAATGGTTTGAACATGATACAATAGATGTGTGGGTCTTGTTGCAACTTAGGTCAATGGTGATTGTTTAAATGATCTATTTGCTGAGTACATTCTGGCTTCATCAACATACTTCTGTTGTTGTCTTGGATGTGATTTTTATCTTTTGGCATGAAATTAACAGATGTTTTGAAGTAGACGTGCTTTAAATATAACCCATGGTAGATTTTGTGATGCTCGGTGATTAAGAACAAGTTCAGTGTTTTTTTTTTCGTTTATTAATGAAATATAGGTTCATCGATAGGACTTTTCTCGAAGTTGCATTTCAGGCAAATTGTAAATTCGGGATGATAATTGGAGAAGACCATAACCGACGAGACATCATCAACGTATGTTGGGTATGACCATGATCGACAAGATGACCCAAACCCGGCACATTTAGTGTAGGATTTTCAACCATACCCAACTCAATGTCAATTTTACGAATCATTGAGTTTGTCGTTTTAGTAATGTTAGACCCGACCCAAAAGAGACTCGGTCAGGTACAATAAATGTGAAAAAACAATGTAAGTGGTACTCAAACATGTATATATGATTGACGAGAAATCATGATATCATAGTTGGTTTGTTTTAGCACGTGAATAATTTTTGCTTATGAGATGATTTTGAGCATATGGCTCGTGTTAGTCTCCTTATATGATCCATATTCCCTCCACATGATTCTGTGTAGGGATGGAAAAATCTGTAAAGAATACAAAAATTCGGTGTCATCAGTCTAACGGGATAAGAGACGATGATCGTTAACATGACTCGAATCTGTCTTGTTGTCATCCTATAGAAAGACAATAATTTCCAAACTCAATAAGAATTTGATGTTCCCGATCCGAATAGGTAAGAGACGGAATCACTTAATCCGTTTCGATGTCACCCCTATTTTTTCGAGCATGAGTTGAGACTTGGGGTTGAAATGTTTGGTGACAGCTAAATAATGTACTGTTTATCATGTTTTAATAACGTTCAGTTGCTCATCTTCTTCCTAGTTTAAGAATATTCTAGACTACTCACTCGGCAAACGGAATTGAACAATTCATATCTACGTACAGCTTTCAAAGACCTAAACAACGTGTATTAAAAAAAAACTCCAAAACTCCGATCTTCCCGTAATTTTCTTTTCTATTCACTTTCTCGAGCTTTCTCTACAACCAAACAACAAACAACACGGAGAAACCTCTCCGGTCCCTCATATCAACAAACACAACAAACGACGACAAAAACAAAAACTCCCCCAAAACATATTTACAAACACACAGAGGCTCGATCACGCCCTAGTGGCAATCTCGTAAATCTCGCCAATCGACCGGAACCTCCTCCTCCTTCGCCGGAGCGGCTCGTCGTCACAGTCCTCATCACCATCATCATCTCCGCCACAAATACCCCCAATCTTCGCCGGATTCGAAGAAGAAGCATCAGAATCTCGTCGTTTCAGTTTCAATTTGCGGTCGAAATTGGAGGTGGTGGTGCAGGTCGAGTGATGATCCTCCTCGCCGCCGCAGAGGTGGAGGAGCTGCCTGGCGGCCTCGATCTCCGCCGCGGAGAAGCTCACTCTCTTCTGGTCGATTCTGAGGTAAAAATCAGGTTTCGCCATTATATTCGGATCCGATTTCTTCAAGAGACGGAAAGAGATATTTAAGAGATGATGCGTACGTAGAGAGACGCGCACACAAGAAAAAAGAAAGCGTGTTTATATATGGGCGAGACTTGCGTGGGCTTGGTTTGGGAAAGACGGCAAGTTGAGGCGGTTTGCCTTATTTTAATATTTTATTTATTTATTTAATATCTATTTCCTTTTTCGTTGTGGATTTGTACAAATTAATGTGTGTTTTACTCGTGAAACATGCTCTAATGATTATAATTATATCCTACATAGTTGGCAACAAAAATATGAACCTAACCAACACAGTGACGAATTCATAAAATTTTTCAGTGGGCAAAATTTCACGCTAAAAATTTAATTACATCAATAACATAGTTACTTCATAAAATAAATACTATATGTATATAATAAAAATTAATTTGAATTTAAATTTTACTTTTGGTTGATTTTGAATTTAATTTTCATGTATTATATAAATACAAAGTGATTCGGTTCACGACTTACGAATTCTAATATATTGGGCTCGAGTTTGATTTGTTTATCAAACGATTCACATTTAGACTTAATTTCAGTATAATTCTTTTTGAAAATTCACAAATTTTAGACAATCTAACTAAACAATGCACACTCACCGCCAAGCTACAGAACTTATAAAAATATGTCACTTATCTCTCTCATACTATGCACGGTTTTCACTTACTTCCCCCAAAAACAGAATGTGTTATGTGTAGTTCCCAAACTATAATAACGTTTCATTTAGCTATTTTTCTGAATTTCTGGCCAAGGGGGGCGGGTGCCCTCGTGCCCCTGGATTCGCCACTGTCGACCAACACCAAATGATCTTGCCCCAATCGAAATAGGTGAAATTCAAAAAAAGTTTGGATGTGAGTCGGATGCGAGTTTTTGACCGGAATTTTTTTGGGCGAATTCGAGTGGACTTATACCGATTCGAAGCCAACCCACACTTATAAATAATTAAAATATTAAATAATTTAAATATTATAATATTGTAATTATATTCTTGACATTTATATATCATAATAATTAATTTCGAGTTAGTTTCATTTGAAGAAACCCGACATTTTGCCCTTCCTGCGCTTTTCTGATAGAGTATAGTTCGGTTAAATTTTTTCCCGTATATAACTCTTCATGTCAGTAGTAGAGTTTATTAATCTTTTGGTTACTATTAAGATAAATAATTGTGATTAGAATATTTAATTAATATACTGATTTGAGCGTAATATATTTACAATATATCGTACAATTAAGTTATTCATATTACAAATTAATAAATAAATTACATCATTGATTTTTTTATAACTATTTTAAAACCACATATTAAGTTTGAGTCCTTTTCACTTATGTGTGTCATTTGGGGATGGAAGAAAGTTAGTGTGAAATTTTGGACGAATATAAATAACATAGATTAATTATATACATAACGAAAAATAATAAGATGTTAGTTCGTAGTGAATGAAATGTATAAAATATGGTGTTATTTATTTAAATGCATATTAGCGTATAAGCTAATATCACTCTAAATATTTACATTTCTTATTCCAAATAAAGTTTCTGATAATTATATTAAAAGAGCACATTGAGATTGAGGTGCCATTAGACTTTCATCAGTGGTCAAGTGAAAAAACTATTCGACCCCTCAAACATAATTAAACGACTACAAAAGACACGAAAAATAACAAGATCACATTTTAGGTAAAACTTGAAATTTGTAATTATTAAAAGTTTTAATAAAAAGCAAACGTTAAGACCTAGTTATTACAACCTCAATCAATCAAATTATAAATTTATGAGACTTTTACCATTCGACGAAAGTGAATCAAGGTCGAGGCAACAAAGTGGTTGATGTTAAAGAAATGAACTTAAGCAAGAATTGATTGATATGATATTCAACGAAATGGTCTGATTCTAGGCTGGTACACACCGGTTATGTGTTTTAAGAACCAGAAACAAACAGAAAATGAATCATTTCTTTTGAATTTTGGAACCATAACCGAAATCGATACTTGCGTTTCCCAGTTCTATGATTCTTGTTCCATTTCGGTCTCCACTTCCGGGTCTACAATGCCCTCCCCTAGGCGTGAAAACTAACATGAAGGCGCAACCAAGCGTGCCTCGCAAGTGTTTCCATTATCATGGAATGTACCTTCAATCAACCCCAATCTACCCGATTTCAACTACTATTACTTGACTTAATAATGGATATGCATGACATAATAATAAAAATACATGACATAATAATGAAAAAACGTGTGCGAGATAATGCGCAACCAGTGTTGTGAAACTCGTCGAGTTCCGGTCGTGAAATCCAGAATTTTGGACTTAACCGAGACGACTTTGCCAAAAAATTCCCAAAACTCGGCCAAATCGGTCCAGACCAGTTCACTCCAATACGGTCCAATTCCAGTCTATTTTTTTTTCTTTTTTTAAAACCATAGTCTATTTTCCACGATGATTTCAAATTCAATTAATGCTAGTTGATAGATTTTACAATACATTCAACCAACCATAGCTTTTTGGTTAAGTGAATACATATTAAATGCTATAACCTTTTTTCGGTATATATTAGGCTTGGTAAAGAGAATATTGTATTCGATGATGTATTCAGTGTACAAAGCCCTCTATTTATAGTAGTAGGGTTATAAGAAATAAGCAAGAGACATATACACAGAGTTAGGAAAGAGACATATTCTAACACGCCCCCTCAAAATCAAGGTGGAGGATTCAAGTTGAGTTTGGAAACCAAAGAGGTGAATCGTTTTGAAAGAAGGGGCTTTGTGAAAATATCAGCGATCTGTTCGTTTGAGGGGATAGTGCGTAGAGTGACAGTGCCCTGTGCCAGATGATATCTAATAAAGTGACAATCATTCTCAATATGTTTAGTGTGCTCATGAAAGACATCATTGTGAGCTATTTGAATGACGCTTCGATTGTCACAATGGATAGAAGTGGCTGAGCTGTGAGTAATGCCCATGTCATGAAGTAGCCACCGAAGCCAGATGAGCTCAGAGGTAGTGTCAGCAAGAGCACGATATTCGGCCTCAGTGCTGGAGCGGGCAACTGTCGTCTGCTTCTTGCTCCTCCAAGAAATGAGAGATTTGCCAAGAAAGAAGCAGTATCATGTTGTAGAGCGTCGATCAGTGGGGTCACCAGCCCAATCTGCATCAAAAAAGGCATGCAACACCATTGGTGTATCACATGAGAAATGAAGACTGTTAGATAAAGTGCCTCGGACATAGCGGAGTACTTGGAGGACGGCCTCATAGTGCGTGGTTCGCGGTGCACTCATGAACTGGCTGACAATGTGGACTGCATAGGCAATGTCTAGTCGTGTGACAATGAGATAAACCAGACTGCCCACGAGCTGTCGATATAAGGTAGCATCCTGGAGAGGTTTGCCATATGTAGGTGTAAGCTTTACGTTTGCCTCGATGGGTGTAGAGGCAATTTTGCTGTCTGACAGGCCTGCTCGAGAAATGAGGTCAGCTGCATACTTAGCAGGTGATAAGTGATATCCTGAAGAGACTGACGAGATTTTCAGCCCAAGAAAATATGTGAGCTTCCCAAGGTCCTTCATCTCAAAGTTTTTGTTGAGCTCACTCTTTAAGTTAGAGATACCGGATTCATCATCTCCGGTGATAATCATATCATCCACATAGAGTAAAAGCAAGATGTGACCGTCAGAGGTCTTCTTGACAAACAAGGCGGTGCCATATGAACTAGAGGTGAAGCGAAGATCGGACATCTTCCCACTGAATTTTGAAAACCATGCTCTTGGAGCATGCTTGAGTCCATACAGAGCCTTCTTCAGATAACAGACTGTGTTTGGTGGATGCTCATACCCAGGAGGAGGCTGCATGTAGACTTCTTCTATGAGATCTCTATTGAGAAAAGCATTTTTGACGTCCATCTGAAAAAGATTCCATTTTCGTCCAGCTGCAACTGCAAGTAAACTTCGAACATATGTGAGACGAGCAACTGGTGCAAAGGTTTCCTCATAATCAATCCCATACTCCTGGGAGAACCCTCGGGCAACGAGACGAGCTTTGTAGCGCTCAATGGTCCCATCCGCCTTGGTCTTTACATTGTATACCCATTTGAAACTCACTGCGGACTTGTTGTCGGGTAATGAGACGAGTTCCCAGGTACCCGTTTTCTCTACAGCTCTAAGTTCTTCAGTCATTGCTTGCTGCCACAGAGGATTAGTACATGCCTCTCGATATGTGCGAGGTTCATAGAAGGACAGGGCAGTAGCCATGACTCGAGAGAGATGGGTAGTGTTACCTGGTAGTCTTGAAGGTGTAATGGTGGTCGTGTTTGACGTTGAGGACGGGTGAGAAGAACAGGATCTCTGGCGGAGCTGGATCTACGGGAGCTGCCGGAGGCGGGTTTGCGATACCTACATGAGAAAACTCGAGGGAAGAAGAATCCAAAGGATTATCAGGAAAAAAATCTATGCCAGGATTGCAGAAGAATGGAATAGATTGTGACACACGGAAATCAGACATAGAGGAGAACATTTTGTGTTCCCAGAAGGTGACATGTCGAGAAATGCGAAGACGTTGAGATAGAGGATCTCAACATCGATAAACCTTATGCTCAATTCCATATCCAAGGAAGCAGCAAAGATGAGCACGTGCTTCTAGTCTATTTCGCTCATGTGGCTGTAGGTGGACAAAGCAGACATTCCCAAAGACACAAAGAAGACTGTAAGGAAGAGACTGACCATAAAGACATTCGTAAGGGGTTTTATTCCCTATGACTAGAGATGGAACACGATTGATGGTGTAGACTGCTGTAAGAGCAGCTTCCCCCCAGAAGCGCTCGGGACAAGCAATAGAGATGATCAAAGCGCGAGTGGTGTCAAGAATGTGTCGATGTTTACGCTCTGCACGACCATTTTGTTGAGAGGTACCTGGAAAAGATCTTTGCATGATGGTGCATTGAGAGGAGAGAAGATTCAAAAAATATGTTTCCTTAAATTCAGTGCCATTATCTATGCGAAAGATTTTGATAACTTTGGAAAACTGAATTTGAATCATGGTAGAAAATTTTAGATAGACTTTGTTCAAATCAGATTTGTGATTCATTAAGTAAATCCAGGTATATCGAGTATGATCATCAACAAAGATAACAAAATAACGTGCACCCCCATAAATGCAATTGGAGATGGTCCCCATAAATCAGAATGAATAAGGTCAAAAGGCGCAGAAGAAATATCATTATTATTCAAAAAAATGAAGTGTGTGATGTTTTGCTAACTGACAAGACACACAATTACTAAGTTTATTATAGATAACACCTAAGTGACCACTAGAAACTAAGTGATGAAAACGTTGTGGGGAAGGGTGACCAAGACGTGCATGCCAGATATCTGCAGAGTCAACATCACCACAACGAGATGGAGATGAGGATGGAATATGTAGACTTGTGAGCTCGAACAGACGTCCCGACTTACGGCTTGTCCCATAGATCTGTCCCGTCAGTGGGTCCTGCACATAAACAGATGAGGAAAGACCACTAAAGTTAACATCAAGACCTGAATCACATAACTGACCGACCGATGCAAGATTTAGTGATAGGTTAGGGACAAGTAATGTGTTTGGTAATGAAATATGAGGGGTGGACACGGTACTAGAATGCGAGGCAGTAATAACAGAATTATCAGCAATGTGAATGACAGGTGATTGTTTAATGGGTGTGAGATGTGAAAATAATGATGAGGATGGATTCATATGGTTAAAGCATGCAGAGTCAAGATACCATGGTTTGGAAATACCTGACACGACGGATGAGGACGAGTTATTACCGGCGTGTGCAACAATTAACTCATGAACTTTAGTGAGAAGAGTGGACATATCAAGAGACGCAGTACCAGGAAAGATGGACGAGGTCGCGGTGTTGACTGTTGTTCTAGAATTCTGAGGATACTCGTACCTGGGATTCTGAGGATAAGAACCTCGTGGCGGCGGTTGATGTGATTTTTGTCATTCCTTATATTGTATACCTGGTCGTGGACATTCAGATATACGATGACCCTTTTGTTTGCACTAGCTGCATGTTGCATTGGAACTTCTTTTCTTGTCTTTAGGAGGACCAGTAGTAGAAACAACAAGAACAGAATCAGCAGGGCGGTGATGTGTCATACCGGTGAGGCGGGCTTCTTCAGAGAGTAACTCAGAGACAACCACCTGGAGTATGAGGAAAGGATCCCTGTGTAATAGTGAGCTGCGAACAGACTCATACTCAGCTCGGAGACCAGTAAGAAGCTGGTAGACTTTGAGACGGTCATACCATTGAGAAAAGATGGTTGAATTATGTGCATCTGTCCATGTGGGCTTAGAGGCGGCTTGTTGATCCCATATTGCTTGTATCTGGGGTAAAAAAACCCATCGATAGACTGTCCAGGGTCTTGTTTCATTTGACTAAAGCGGTTCCACAGCTGTAATTGATGAACAATGTCTTTGGTAGAGTAGAGATGTTCGAGATTCAACCAGACCTCCCTGGCAGTGTCAAAACGATTCATATGAGTTTTGACAGTAGGAGTGGAGGTGTTTCGAAACCATGTGAGGATTTTATGATTTTTGCTGTCCCATTCTTCAAAGCGTTCTTTGAAAATTGCTTTAGCCTCGTCCTGTGTTTGGACAGGAGCTATCTCATCACCATATACATATTTCCATAGTTTCCTGCCATAAAGAAAACTGGACATCTCTTTAGCCCATATCATATAGTTAAAGCCATCAAAGACGGCAAAAATTGGTCTAGAAATCTCAAATTTTTCCATGGTATAAAAAAAAATTCAGAAAAATATTTTAAAACTGAAATTGAAAAATTTTAACGGTGGCGCGTGATCGGGAGGCGGCGGCGCGTGGAAGACACGTGCTTGCTAGAGAGAAGGCGATTGATGCAGATCGGTCGGTTTCATCCTCCTGAGACCTCACTCGCCGGCGGTGAGATCTGAACTGGTCTCCTTGTTGCAAAATTGAGCGCCCAAAACCAGATCTGGTCGGAGGCGCGTGTGACAAGATTTGAGCGTCGGTGGTTTGCAGCGGCAGCACAGAACGGCCGGTCTTGACGAATGGAGGAGGTGTGTGCTGGCGGTGAGTGATTTCGATCGAAGATTGTTACCGACGAGGCGACCCAATCGAAGCAGAGGCTGCGTCGTCGTCGATGGCGTCGAACTCGTCAGGTTGCTGCGTCGTCGTCGATGGCGTTGAACTCGTCAGGTCGTCGTCATCGCTTGCAGATTGAGGCCTCGTCAGGTCGTTGCCGAGGCAGTTTGCGAGCTTGCGGTGTCACCAGATACAAGCCTCCGAGCTTCTTGCGCGTATGCTGTGATTGATGATCGAATAGAGAGAGATTTATTCCTCTGATACCATATTAGGATTGGTAAAGAGAATATTGTATTAGATGATGTATTCAGTGTACAAAACCCTCTATTTATAGTAGTAGAGTTATAAGAAATAGACAAGAGACATATACACAAAGTTAGGAAAGAGACATATTCTAACAGTATATATTCAATCAACCATAGTCTTTTGATCTTCTAGCATTAAAATTTATCGAATAAATATCAAATGCTAGAACATAATCTTTGATAAGCATATACGATTAACTTAAGATTTTCACATCTATGTATAATTAGTCCGATAAATTTTGGATTTCTTGCGCCATATACACGATAAAATTTGATTATACATAATTAATTTTGTCTATAATAAACATTAAATATAAATATGTAGATATAGATATGAAATTATTTTTGAATGCATGACAAGTTTTTTCGAATTCACCGAGTTTTGCTCGAGTTCCGAGTTTTTCTCTATTTTCAGTGAGTTGAGTTTTTGCTCGACTTCCGAGATTCATAATCTTGCACACAACTGCGTTGTCACGTGACACCTCTATGTTAGTTTTCACGTTATTACGCATGAGAGTGAATCTCACATAATTTCTCCAATATATTTATAAATAAATAAATAAACAAACAAACAAATATATATATAAACGAGCTTAGTCAGCCTCAATTAACATGCTCCACTTGTTAAAAAAGTTCACCTAATTTTTAATATAAATATTTATTAAATAAATAATTTAATTATTTAAATACTAAACGAGCAAGTTTGAAATCGACTTAATTCATATACCAACCTAAAAATTATGGAGGAAATCGACAAGAGATTGCTCTGGAAGAGTGATCGCATAGCTCGTAGGCAAGAAGACATTGAAACCCGTGATTAAGTCGTGATGGCCTTCGAACAGATCCTTGACCCTCGTTCTGACACCATTGATGTCAAGTCTAAAATAAACATGATTGCCAGTGTGAGAAAATGTTTTCAAACAAATACGATATATAGGCGTAAAGGAGACCGGTATAGTTTAATTTAGTTAAGATTCGGATTGACTTGAAAATTTAGACTCGAGCTCGAAATAAGTTGTTTATATAAAAATACAGTTTTGATAAATCACAGAAAAATTAATAAAATTTATTTTGTATGAAATTATGAAAATATACAACATATGTGTACGTGTTTATATCAAAATATGGATAAAATAAGATACTATTAAACAATTTAACAAGCTAAAACAAAATCACAAATTTACTCGTGTACTTGTAGCGTGTCTGTCCTAATAAATTAAATTGCAGTACTCTTTCTAAAAAAGAATCACAAATTTAGTTTAAAAATAGTTTCGATGAATATGGGAGAAATCAGTATAAACATGTTTTATTAATAATTGAAAAAACAAAATCATAAATTACGACATAGTTTCAAAGCACGTACAGAGCGATAAATTTCATTTGACTAGCTAGGTTCGATTCGGTGAAAACCCGACAAAACTAAATTACCAATAACAAGTTTTAAAACTCAATTTTATTGAGTTCTCATAAAGAAATTGAGAAATATATTCGAGAATTTTAAAACGACGATATAAATCAAACCTGTAAACTTTGAAATCCTTTATAGTTTCTAAAAACTCGTCGTATTTCTCTCTGTCGTTGCCTTGCAACGTGTGTTTTACTTTGGCGAGATAGGCTAAGGCATCGCTTGTTGATAGCTTCTGAGCAGCGACCATCTGAGCTTCATAGAACAGGAAAATAATTAATTAAACAGAACATATTTTGAATATGGGAAGAGAGATTTTACAAACCTTTGTCGATTAACTAATGCGTCAGAAACAAGGAAAAAGAGAAGGTGGGTTTATATATATATGAAAACTTCTGTGTTAAGTTAGGGTTTATAATTATAGGAATTGCGTGTACAATTTTATTTGGTTGCAATGCCAATAGTGGTCGAATATCCCAACCCCCAATATTATCATAAAATTATTATGTTTAATATATAGTTATTTACAAATAATATTTTGAAGCATTCAATTCAATTCAATTAAAATATATATTAAATTAAGAAGAAGAAAAATTAATATATAATTTATTACAATATTTTGTTAATTAATTTTTTGTCGAAAAAATATTTTTCATATCATGTTAGGCCCCTAAGGTGAGTCGAGAAAAGCAAAGACAAGATTATAGTTGAGGCGGACATGGACAGCTCAACAACTATTAAGGTATAAAATTAAGTTTATAAATAATGTGCCTTCTGTATATAAAATAGAGAAAATAATACATGTGTGTACCTAAATATACATTTTTTACACTTTTATACACTTTCTTCTTCTTTTTTTAGTACCCTTAATTATATATATATTTTTAGTACCCTTAATTATATTTTGGGACAATATGTTCATAAAATACTAAAATTACCTAAACTATCACAGAAATTAAACCAAAATTAAATATGGTCTATTATGGTTCAATCTGGTCCAATTGCAATGGTTGAAAACTTCAAATTTTCAAAACATATCCTTTAACTCTCTCTTCCCATCTCTCTCCTCCTCGTCCTCCGCCACCCCCTCCTTCTTCTTGAAGACTCCGGAGAGCCGACGGAAGTAGCCGAACTGCAGGCGGGCATGGTGAACCCCACACCCGACGGAAACGACAACGCATGACCGGTAGAGATGACCGGAGTGGTGGTGGAAGTCATCGGAGCGGTGGCGGTGGTTGTGTCCGGTGCTGGAGCTGAGGCGGTGGTGGTGGTGTCGACGAGGGCGAGGGAGTGACCGAAATTGGTGTCGACCCTCGAGAGACAATTTTCCGGTGAAAACAACACAACATGGGTTGGGTCTTGACGAAGCCGGAAGAGGGGCCGTTGTTGGCGATGAAGGTGTCAAGTAGGGTTTGGGTGAATGGGTTGTAAACGGTGATGTGGTGGTCGGAAGCGGCGAAGAGGAGACCGAAGTGGAGGTTGAGGGAGGTGAAAATCAAACAGAGAAAATAAAATAATAAATAATTGAAAGGGTGACATTCAATTGAAATTTTGATGAATAGTTGAAGGTAATTTCGTATTTTTACACTCTTTAAAAACTGAACGGTTGTCTCAATTTGACTAAATTTAATTTTGGTTCAATTTTAAGGGTAATTTAGGTATTTTAAAATTTTAGGAGTAGATTGTCCCAAAGTATAATTTAGGATACTAAGAATAAGTATGATATAAAAATATGAAAAGTGTATATTTATGTGCACAAAACTATCATTTTTCCTATAAAATAACACATCACAATTTGTGAATTGTAATCTCATAGTCAAGCATTTATTTTTAAAATTGAGATTAAATTATTAACATATCCATACTTATATTGAGGTGAACATAATATAGTAGTTATTTTTAGAGATGGCAACGGGGGAATTTCCCCGTTAGACTCGAATCGACATTCCTCATTTCTAACGAGGACAAGAATTTTTCGTCGAATTCGAGGATTTCCCGTTTTTCATTTCCAACTCAAGAAAATGTTAAAATATATTTATTTTTAATAGTTGTATTAAAAATATTATTTTAATAAAAATATATTATTAAAATATTATTTTTTCACTAAACATGTATTATAAATTATTATTATTTCAATGACAAGATATTATTTTTCATTAAAATTTTTCTTTAAATATTCTTTTTAATTTGAAAATATATATTTTTAATATATCGCGGCGGAGCGGGGCGAGGATACCTTACCCGTCCCGCTCCGTTCCCATCCGGATTCAGGGATTTTCTGCCCCATTTTTGTTCGGATTCGAGGAATATTGCCAACTCTAGTTATTTTACTTGATTTATGGTAGAGCCAGCCTTAGTGGCGGGTACGAGCTCAAGTATTGCGCAAAATAATCTGAATCTGCTTCGTCGTGATCCCTAAGACTACTCCAATATGAAAGAGAATAGTTTGTTCTGAAACGGTGCACAATGGAGATTTTATCAGGTTGAACAGTGGAGGTGACTTGTAGAGGAGATGAATTGGAGAGGATGGAATGAATCATGGAATGGTTCATTTGAGAGTTGTTTTTGACAATGTGGCAAATGGGACGTTGAAGAACAGGTGGGGAAGTTGCAGAGAGGTGGGTTGGAGAAGAGATAAAGAGGACAATTTTGTTATTTTTTAAACAAATTGACAACAAACTCAATTCAAAGAACTAATTAGAAGTTAATATGTCTAGTTGGATGACTAAAAACTTTCATTTTTACTCGCATAATTATATATATTTTTTATAATTCGCTCATTTCCGTGCATTTTAATTGAGTTTACAGTTAAATTTTCAATTTTTAATTAAAAACTATACCCAAAACTCATGTTCTTCACTCCTCAAACAAACCCATTTCTGTGTTCTTTACTCCTCAAACAAACCCCGTAGATTTAAGCCTAGGCGGCGCCGTCTTCTGCCGGAGATGGCGCGTCGGAGGGAAGCAGATCTCTGGCAATTCGTCGATTGGCGTCAGAGGGAAGCAGATGTGCGGCCACTGCTTCTTCCTTTCCCACCCAGACCTTCTTCGTCGGCCCACTTGCTGATGTCTGGAGCTCCGTTCAGCCAAGGCTGGGCTGTGTTGCGATAAGAGACACGTACTCCAAGGTGATAGAAACCCAAGTGATTTCCATCCTCCTCCTCACAATCGGTTATTTTCATTTCTAGATAGTATGTCAAAGCGGAGGAGGAGGGAGGTTGGTTTTTGTGTGAAGGAACTGGACAAAAATTGATTGAATTGAGCAAAACATGAACAGGATTGAGTTGGGCAAAAATTTAAGGAAAAAAATCACTAAGTTTAATGGTGCGAGTCACCAGACTCTCCAATTTGGATTTTATTGAAACAGTCACCTGGTGTGAGACTCAATCTTAATTGATTGAATTGGTAAGTGTTAGGATGAAATCAATGGGAAAGAGAGAGAGTTGGGATGACGTGAGAAGAGAGAGAAATGATGGCATCACTTTGAAAATTTGATGAATTGTCACAAGTATTTTACACATAAAAGTTTTTAAGATAACTATAGTCACATGACATCTAACTAGGTATACTAAATTATAATTAACCTCAATTAAAATGGACTGAAATGAGTTAAATGTAAAAAATAAAATATATAATTAGATAAGTTGAGAGTTATTTTTCAAAATATGTACAGTAAATTGTAAAAATTGTCAAAGTAGTATATTAAATTGTAGTGTAAAGTGCATATAGCCCGCCCGAACTACGACCGAGTTCCACATAAGTATCCATAATTAAAAAAGTGGACATCTAGTTACACTCGAATATTTGAAATGGACAAATATTAAATATTTGAATGGAAACTGATAATCTTTAAAGTGAAATGATGAAAATGCCCATAGTCAATATCCTAATCTTCAAAGCATGCCATTTTTGGGTCTTGCGTGTGCTTAATCTTTTAATTGAGTTGGTCCTCTAATATGGTATCAGAGGTTGTACCTTGCGGACACGAGTTTGAATCCCAATTTTACACGATCAACTATGACTCAAGCTTCTCCTCAGTCACTGTGTTCTCTGTCGGCCTTGTTTCGGACCCTTCGATCGCCTTCGCCGACGCCAGATTCGACCTCTAACAGCTTCGCCGAGTCTCCGACGACAGTTTTCCAGTGAACTCCGACTTCAGATTCATGTCTAAAAAAGCCGAATCTCGACATGAGCTATGCTCCTCAGAAATTTTGAGAAAGAGGACGAATCGTTCAATATAACTCTGATTATGATCTTTGGTTCAAAATTCAAATTAATTAAAATAGATAAATTCAACATCGCAAAGTCATATCGACCATGTTTTTGTGATTTATTTATTTCTTCTTTTTGGTTGCAGCCCAATTTGAAATGAAAAATATATTTAATCATCATAAAAGGCCACATTTCTACTCCAAATCAATCATGAACTATGTTTCTTCTTCCTCTCATGAAGAAACAGAGCAATTCCAAATTCACAACATGGAGGCTTAATGTGTGACTTAATGTAAATTATGATTTTTTTTCTAATGGAGAACCTATAATTAAAAATAGGTGATTAAGAATTCATTCTAATATTTTTCATTACTTATTCCAAAAGTTTCCTATAATTATATTTAAAAATTCACATTGAGAGGTGGCATCGGATTTTCAGTAGTTGTAAAGTGAAAAGACTATTCTACCCCTCAGAAGTAATTAATTAAATGACTACTAAAAGACACAATAATTAGCAAAACCACATATTAATGCCATTAATAGCACATTAAATCTCAGCTGTTCATATTTCACTAATAATATAATTACAGGCCGATCAATTTTTTGGTGGGCCCTACACCTAACTTTACTGTACCGATTAAAAATTTAAAATGAACTCCAGAAATAAGTCTGGGTGGTCACGAAGAAGTAGGAATAGCAAAAATACCCAAACCCGATGGGTAATTCATAGATCCAACTGTATTGGGGGCGGGGCGGGTCAGCAATTTTGGGTAACGAGACGGGTAATTGGACAAACAAACGGGTATCTAGTCGGGTCAGGGTTGGGGTCGGGCTGACCAGTACCCGCCCCGCCCCACCCCAATGTATGTTAAAATGTAATGATATTATATGTATATTTAAAAGATAATGTTACCAACTAATCAATCTGAACTAGACTTCTCAAAAACAAATTATACCATATTTAAGAATTTCGTTCCTTTGTTTTTATCAATATATAATTCTCTGTTATGATTGATTTTTTGTGCATACACATTTAATTAATCTCTCATAATTCGTTTTGCTTGTACAGTGAGAAAATCTTATGCACTAAAGTTTGAAGACTTCAAACACGATGTTGCAGTAGTATTTTTCTTTAAAATTAGAATGAACCATGAATTGATTTGCGATGTTGCAGTAGTTATTTTTTTAAAATTAGAATGTGTCATGAACTGTTTTAGTGTTTGCTTTATATTATATACACATTATCATGTTTATCATAAGATTCTATCTACTTATTTTTGTTGGCAAAAAGATGTTTCGCTACACCATATTTTATACACAAATAACTTAATATTTGTATATAAAATTAATTGAGTGATGATCATATAATAAATAACGGGTTATAAGAGAAAATTGAAATAACGTCTGATTTCGAGACGGGTCCAGGATTTGCAAATTACCCGTACCTGTCGGGTCAGGTTTTGGGACGGGTTAGATAGCAAAATATATGGGAATGAGACAGGTTCGGGACAAGGGACCTAATTTCGGGACGGGTCTGGAATTACAAGACCCGCCCCAAACCCGCCCCAGTGCCATCCCTACGAAGAAGTGTAGCAACCTGAATATATCATTTATGGACCGTCAAATTATTAGGAAATAAAAATATCATCCACCAAATTTAAAAATGTAAACCTCAAAAAATGGTAAAAATTAATTACCTTCAAATAAACCTCACTAATCGACTTCTCATCCTTCTTGTACAACTCCATAATATCCAAATGTAATAATTTATAAACACTATCTCCGCCTCGATTCTAAAACACCACAAATAAATTATTATTGCATTGTTAAATAATCTCCAACCCATATCACCATATATTTAAAAGAAATTATAAATAAATAAATAAATAGTCGATGTTGATGAAATTTCTCAGTTTCAACAAAAAGAATTGAGATCAACTCGATTTATATACACCAAGTCGAATATTATGGTGAAAATCAACGAGAGGTTGCTCTGGAAGAGTGATCGCACGGCACATAAGAAAGAAGGCATTGAAACACATGATTAAGTCATGACGATGGCCTTCGAACAGGTCCTTCACCCTAGCAAATGTCAAAAAGAAGTTTCATCAAACAAATGTGATTATAAAAGGATGTAAAGTGCTCGGAGTTTAATTTTGTTAAGATTCAGTTACGTTTGAAAAGTTAAACTTGGGCTCGAAATAAATTGTTTATATAAAAAATGAATAATTTTAATAAATATAGAGAAATTTGTAAATTTTGTTTTGTATTAAATAATAAATATATACACCATGTATATGTATCAAAATCATTTTTTATAAAAAATAAGATATTATACAAAATTGAACAGGTCGAAACAAAATCACAAATTTTAGTTTAAAAGTAGTTTTGATAAATAAGGGACAAACCAGTAAACTATGTTTTATTAACAGGTAAAAAAAAATTATAAAAGTTACAAGTTTCAGAACACATATAATGCAATAAATTTGTTGGCTAGGTTGGATTCGGTGAAAACTTAACTATACTAATTGATTTGATTATTGGAGAGAAGAGGGAAGCAACAGAAAATAAAAGAGAGAAAGTGGGTTTATATATATATATATGAAAACTTTTGTGTTAAGTTAGGGTTTATTAATTATAAATTTATAATTATAGAGGATTTGTATTTTTATTTGGTTGCATTGGTCGTTAAATAGAAAGAAAACATATATTTATTTTATTAAAATAGTCCACGTGAGGTGCACATGATAATCTATTTTCACATGCAAATTAATCAACGGACTTAAGAGATGCATATGTACCACGTAAAAATTAAGAGACATAAATATTTGAATAATGATAGCAAACTCTTTTTATTTATCTTGTTTGCAAACACCTCTATCTCGACATTATTTTGGGTTGAGATCGATGAACGAGGAATCTCCCGTTCTTGTTAAAGACGGGGTGGGGTTGTGATCACCAAATCCGTCCCGAACCTACAATAATACCGTCTCTACCCTACTGAAACTCAGTGTGCACGATCTAATTCGATTGGTGAGAGGCGAAGTGGGATTTTTTGGTGATCGAAGAATTATAGTCCCGACCAAATTTAATAAAGTATCTC